>CAHIKZ030000550.1:1407500-1432500 GCA_903632075.3 Acanthosepion pharaonis
TATATAATAAAGGAAGAGGTTATAGTAGTTCAACGAGAGAAAATGTGTGTACATTAAAAGGAAGAGAGAAACCGCAAACGTTTTTGGTTGTAATGTGGATTTTTTTTTTTTTAAATATGTTTTATTTTCCTACACGGGTTTCTGGTCCTGCGTCCGTCATCAGGCAAAAGTTGGTGATTTCCACATATTAAAAAATTTTTTTTTCCTTTATGTTTTTCGATGTTAAATATATAAGAATATTTCGAGAATATTTGACATCGAAAAACAAAGGAAAAAAATTAATTATTTTAATAATATGTGGAAATTTCCAGCCTTTGCGTGATGACGGTCGCGAGACCAAAAACCCGTGTAGCAAAATTATGGAAAGTAAAGCATAATATTTTTTTAAAATCCACATTACAACCAAAAACGTTTGCGGTTTCATATATATATGAAATATTTAGGATGCTTCTATATTTGGTAACATTTTATTGACGTTGTTTTTTATATCATTCCTAATGCTAAATTATTCTTATACTTGTAGTCGTTTTTTTGCATTTGGTGTAATGTACTATTTTTACGTTATTGGTAGGAGTTTGCTTGATTTATTGCTGTACTGGTTGAACATATGAAATAGTATACAGAACAAACAAACAAAAAAATTGATAATGGCCTCTGAAAGCACGCACACATTAGAAAATTTATATTAAAACTTTCATCGGACGACAGAAAATTTCTTTTAAATTATCTAAAAATAAATAAATAATAAAAAATTCAAAAAAGAATCTTGAGATTTTTCGTTGTTCTTTACCGAAACGCATATATATATATATATATATATATATATATATATATATATATATATATATATATATATATATGCTCAAGAATATTACGTAAACATTTTGATATCAAATAAAAGCGGTTTGATTTAGTTTGTATGTACGCCCAGTTGAATGAAAAAGTACATGGCCGAGATTAAAATGGGAACCGCACAGGTAAATAGTACGTGGTCAGGGCAAAATAATAGTTCGATTCCCTCGACATTTCCCTTTTTTAGAAAGTCTCAGGCGCCAAGGATTAATACTAGCCTTAAACCCTTGAGAGGGGGTACTGCCTAAGGGGACGCCGCCATCCCTCCTCGCCTGTAGCTCAGCTTAATAACAGTGATCGCATTAGAGATTATGGGATTTAGACGCACGCTTACTCAAGTAGAACATGGCACAAGGCCGATATTAAAGTAAGAGTCCCCGCGTACATGGGACTAAGAACAAAAATTGATCAGTCATAGCGTTTCCTTCGATTTGGCGACACAGCAAGCGCCAGAGGTTAACTCACGCCCTTCGCTGGGGACGAACATAATTATTAACCAACATTTATATCAATACCTGCAGTTTCTTGTGTCTTGCCCAACTTAAGGATCTTCAGAAAACAAACATAGGTATCTTTGTTACTCACTCTCCGGGCAGTTTTTGTGACTCTCCTCCTTCCCATTGGGTCTTTTAATCTGACCAAATGGTTTCTGGGCCGCCCTGTTCAGGCTGATATTTCTGATTCAAGAATAAGTTTGGCTATTTTGAATATATAACTCAGTTTTAAAAGAAGAGTTATTGGGGGGGTATTTAAAAAAAAAAAAGATAACTTATTTATTTCCAGTCTTGTCTCATTATAAAAATCATTGATGGCGTCTATAGTCATAGGGATTCAGATAAGGACATTTTCTGCTCAAAATGGTAACCACCATAGCATTTTGATCACAGCTTGGTAGTAAACACAAGTAACGTTAACATTTTTAATAGTATATTTTGAAAATCAAACAAATTATAATATCGTATATGAAATGAAGGACTGCCAAAATGTTTATACAACGGTTATAATTTCACGAATAATATTTAGAGGTATACGTAAATAACTCATTTCTATGAGTGCGTTGCGCAGCAGAGTAATGAAAGGTGACTGACTGCGCGAAGCCTGGCATCATTAATTCCTTTATTTTATACTAGCGCTAATTATTATAAAGCGAGAATTTCGTGGCTCTCATCTCCAGATTTTTTAATGTGATGTTTCGATTAAACCGAAAGTACTACTTCAGTGAAGTGATGGTTATCAATTCCCTCTCTTCTCCGTATTTAACATACCCAGGCACGGTAAACAGAAAGGTGTTCTCAAAAACCAACAACTTTATGAACGTTTAATTTATATTTTCGTACAGGTAACGTAGAAAAAATTATTTTAAAGAAATTAAGATTTTAATCCGCCATTAATTTATTTCTATTCAACCTCCTTTGTTTTATTTATATATATATATATATATATATATATATATATAGAGAGAGAGAGAGAGAGAGAGAGGGGGGGGAACGTCTGGTTAGCAAGTTTATTACTTTAATTACTGTTTATAAACTACAAACTTCCTATGATTTCTCTCGAACGCTCATATCTGCTCGAAGCGTATCTTAACATAAACAAATGACGTCACACTATGAAATGAAGAAAGTCTGACAATTATCTTAATATATTTATTGTCTATACGTTATTTTTATTGATACGAATATTTAAGTAAATATTATGTTTATAATACACAGTATTAAAAAACATTTACCAGCCTGAATGTCCGAGAAATCTCAAAGAACCTGTATCCTACACGGAACCTTCATATAGCCTGACGTGCTATACCATTTAGCTACAGAGGAAACGTCTGGTCAGCAAGGCTAAAATACGGTTTCGATTCCTGTTGGAGGACATGTTTTCTTTGATATTTCTCAGATATAAGGGTCGGTAAATTTTGTTAATATTGTTTATTATTATTAAAAACAGCAATATATATCTAATGCGTACTACCCCACCCGACGTAAGTGGGGAGGAGCATGTCTGATTAGTGGCCCCGGGCAGCGCTTTGTGTTCCTCGCTATCTTATCAACATTTGATTTTTTTCACCTATATTTATATACGTTACGAATTAAACTAAGTACACCGACTATTAAATGAAAACAAATTCGAATTTTGACGTCATTCGAGGGTCTTTGTTTTTTTGTTGTCCAAATCAATGAATTTGTTTTGCTACTTTTCACAATTTTTCTTTTAACAACCATCAATTTTGAAGGTGTTAAAATTATCCAATTTTTTAAAGAAAAAATCTCATGTAAAAAAATTGACGCAAAACATTGAATTATTTAAGATGGAATGATCTATTATGACGTGTCTGTAATTTGTATTTAGATGCAGTTTATTTATTTTCCATTTTTCTAGTTGAATTGTTCACTTTATTGCATAGGATCCATTATTGTACATAATCAGGCTGCAATAAAATTTGTATTTTACCTTATAAAAAAATAGAGATTTAGTACTGGGGGGGGGGACATATTAAGTTGTACGAGACCATTGCAACGGCCCTGAGTTAGTAATATAATTGAGTAAAATGAAATTATTCTTCAAAAAATAGAAAAGTTGATAAACAAAAACAGAAATAACTTTTCATTCACTGTTAGGCGATTGATCTTCTGAAATACCTTTGTAAAAATCTAACTTATATTTCTGTAAACAAATTTAAGAACTTATTAGTTCAACAATATGAGACCTTAAAGCTAGTAACCCGGAAAACTGCCAACAAATGAATATACATTTCCTAAAAATAATAGGTGAACGTTGCTTTGTCGTAAAGACATCCGTGGCTGAAACAGTAATGACACGCAGAGCTAAGACGTGTGTTCCCATCAATAAAAAATAAAAAAAAGGGAATATAGTTTTGATTCCTGCCCAGACATATTCTCTTTAATAATATTTTCGCTGATCTAGGCCGGTAGACATTAATTTCACTGTTTTTATATAAACACGGGCGTCTATCCAAAGTAACGCCTGTAATAAGAAATATTGTCGAAGTAAAAAAAAAAAATTCATTAACTGCTTAAAATACTGTCTAATAATATATATATATATATACACACACACACACACACAAAATGAATATATTAGTGACAAAGTGGAAAAAAGATTTTCGTGTAAGGCGTTTTGTCCTTTAGGACTTCACTAAAGTTTACGTTGATGTAATTTCATATGCGCATGAAGGAGAGGGGGCGCTTATCTTTTTTACATTTATTTTTATTAATATGTATTCGAGCATATAGTATCGCCGATTTTATTTAGGTTCTTTTTTTTCATATTTTATTAATTATCTCATATTGTGATAATAGACTATTTCACTTTTCTCGAAAGACCGTCTAAGAACCTGGACGTATATTTACTGCGAATTATTTATATATATATATATATATATATATATATATATATATATGAGATTCCAGGTTTTCGTCTTATCAAGCAGAGACTATAACGTTTAAATTAGTAAACATCTTATAATTACACGATTAATTAAAAAGGGAGACTACGTTAAATTATACGCTAACAGGAAAATACCCATGTCTCATAAATAAAAGTTATATATTTGAACAATAAAAAAAATATTAAATTAAAATCTTCAGACACACTGGGTTGTATATTAATATTCCTTCGTTTTTATTATTATTTCATTTAGATTCCTCGACTAGTTTCGGCCAACAAGGCCATCATCAGGAGAAAAATAATTTTCTGCTTGCTGGTAGCAGTGAACTACAGAAATATATACAAGAAATTTAACACTTAATATTCAAGAAATTATTAATTCAAATTTTAATGTCAAATTGTATCAATAATAAAAGAATATTGTCCAATATATATATACCTATTGTATGCTCACAAATTTATACTCCATTTATGTGTGTGTTATAACGATGTATAATTTTATACATCAACAAACAGTACTTAGAAATATATGATAAACTGGAAAGTTTTTTGTTTTTTTTTGTTTTGTGACGAGTTTTATCCATTAGGATTTCATCGGAGTGGGCTTCGATTACCAGGATCATCAGGAAGAAACGTAGTGGAGAGGTAAAGAAAAAGAAAGAATACAGATCATTTCGACTAGATTGAAAAAGAAAAAAAAAAAAAAATTCTTTCAAAAAAAATCTCGTTTCGTGCGCATGTGTAGACGTTAATATTATTCTCTGAATTTGGCATTAAAATTTGAATTGAAAGCTTGAATTATATATATATATATGACTTATGAGACAAGGATTTTGTCCACTTCTTGGATAAGGTGATCAGGTTTTGTCCTGTTATCGAATGCGTAAGTTGTAAAAAGTGAAAATTAAAAACCGTCTTCAGTAATCACTTTCGCACTAATACCCTTGGGAAAGGCCCGAAACCATCTCTTCCCCCTCACATTTTCTTGTAGTATTATTAGGGTAGAACGAGTTCTTTAGCCTTGGATGGCAGTAGGAAAAGACCTTCACAAGAATAGGAATCTGTGAATAAGAGTCATAATCACCTACGTCCTAATTTTGTACTTGGAGGAAGATATATTTCTGCTGCTATCACCTAAGATTAAAAATGGCAAATAAATAAACGTTTAAATGGAAGAGGAATTTTACAGTTAAAGTAAATTTTAAGAAATATATAAAAGTATCAAGACTGATAGTTTGGGACTGTGAGGTACTAAATTTTAAAGAACACTATTACACTACGTCAAAATGGAAACTAGAGATACATACGTAAATTATTATATATATATATATATATTATATAGTGTGTGTTTAAGAAAAATGATAATTAGGAAAACTAGTTTTAGCCGACGCGTTTCGTCGAATGTGGACGTTTTTAAAGCAAAAAATGAATTTTTTTTTCCGTTTTTTGACTGGGAAAAGTCCACAGTACGAAACGCGTTGGCTAAAACTAATTTTCCTTCGGGTTAATTCCGATATATATATATATATATATATATGTGTGTGTGTGTGTATATTAGGTTTGCTCTACTTCGTGTATTGAGCACTTTACGTAGTTGCTTTTACTCGTTTTGGGGTTTGTTTTTTTTTAGACTGAGCTTGAATTCTGGACGATTGTTTTCGCTTCAATTTCATGTTCTTAGTTCTTTCTGTTTTTATTCCTCATTTTTCCTTGGGTACTATTTTGTTCTACTACAAACCGAAATACCCAAGGTTTTTCCAAGCGAGTACCACCATTATAGTGAGATAGAAAAACATTCTTCAGCATTCACGCAACCTGAATTTATAAAGTACAGGATGTAACTCCTGAATGCATACGGTAAAATCCAGTTTTTATTACGAAGCATTTTCAAAAACCGGTATTAATTATGTTTCGTCAAAAAAACAAAAAAAAAAATTAATTAAAAGGTATTAAATATAAATCTGGTATTAATGAGAGGTTTTAAAAAAGTCGCTATTAATTAGAGGTTAAAAAAGTCTTATCAAAGGCTTTTTGATTTTTTTTTGTTATATTTTTTAAACCTGGTATTAATTAGGCTAGATGTTTTTTCTTTTCAAAGCCGGTATTAACCAGATTTTTTTAAAATCCAGTATTAGTGGTTAAACAAAAACGGTACTGTAGTTTTTTTTACCCAAATCCCATTATTAATGCCATTAATTATGGATTAAACAACTGCATTCATTTTAATGACAGCAAATATTAAAAGATGTCTAGAAATTACAAATTATTTTCCTATTACAAATACAATGTTTATTAATTTAAGCAAATACATTCAAACTTTCGTTCGCTCTAAATAATAATGTCATATAAACATTTGCAAATTTTATCGGTAAGAAATGAATTAGCAAGAATTTAGTGCAGACTGCTTTGTTAGAACCGAATTTATGAAAATTTGGTAAAAGAAGATTCGGTAATTTTGACAAGGTAGGAAATTTCGGTAACTATGCGATAAAAATCGACTGAAAAATGATTTTAGGGCCGTTCTGGAATGGGGATTTAGCGGCTAAGCCCCCTTTCCTTATATTTTTATATAACTGAAAACCCCACTGCAATAATACCAGAGCAGTATTTGCAGAAAGGGACTTAGGGAGCTAAGCCACCTTCCCTGATATTCTTTAAACAGGATTATTAACTATGAGCGTCTAGATAAAACTCCACTACCAGGGACGTACTTCTTACGTTTAAGTAAGTATTAACTAAAAAAAGAAAAAAAAAATCATCATACGTTCCATTCCCGATAAAATCTCATTGCAACAATACCAAGACTACTTTCTGGATGGGAGAATTCTGGAGTGGGGATTTGGGTGATAAGCCCCACTCCAGTATTTTTAAATAAATATTTTTTTTTTTTAAATAAGTATTTAATTACTATTACACTATTGTTTTCAAGCAAATAAAATCGATTTCTTCTTTTCAAATTTTTATTTTAATAAAAAAGTAGTTAGTAAATTAAGTTTTAGATAATTATTTCTTTGTAAATAAGCGAAAAAACTAACGGTTATATTATAATCTCATTTCTATTTTTAAAATATAGGGGAGGGAGCTTAGCTTCAAAATCCACCCCCCAGAATGACGGCCCTAAAATAATTTTCAATCGACTTTTATTTCATAGTTATCGAATTTTCTTACCTTGTCGGAATTGCCAAATTTTCCGTTAAAGAATCTACAGGACATCATTTAAAACCACGAATACATCACAAAGATTCCGACTTTGCTCACTGCCACACACTTTTCTATATTTCTTTAAACTTTATTAATAACCTAAACAATTTTGGCAGTCGGCACCACACACACGCTTAAGTACATAGCATTTTCGGTTTTGTTTAATTACTGTATTAAAAAAAAAAAAAAAAAAAAAAGAAGGTATTTTGTCAATGGATAGAATACTATCATTCACGTTATAATAAAATACTTTTGACGTGGTCAGTATAAGTTACAGGAAAAAAACTCATTTATAGTGGACGACAATATAGTCATCCATTTCTATCGGATACTTCATCAGTTTATGGGTTCGCAACAGAATTTCATAGTAAATCGACGCAAAAAAAAAAAAATTATAATAATAATTATTATTATTATTATAATAATAATTATTATTATAATAATTATTACAATAATTATAATAATAATGCTTCTAACCCCACGGTCACATATTCGATATATTTCATAGTTATGGAGTCTTAGTATACAATAAGAATCGACATTATGTGAAGAATGTCTTAATTTGACATTAAAATGTCCTTGAATAATCCATTTGTGAGACTTAGATTTGTCCGTTGTGTGATAAACTTGTGCATTTTTTTTTTTTTTTTTTTAAATTGATATTTTAAACTTCGGTTACTAAAAACAACTCGCGGGAAATTTACCAATAGTTGTGGGAGGGGGGAGGGGGAACAAACAAACTTTGAAAAATTATTATCTAAATTTTGTTAGTAATCGTAGATTCTGAGTTTTAGAAATTAATTTTTTTTTTTTTCATCTTTCTCTTAAAAAGATTTTCCATGTTTAGCGAAGATTTTATGACAGGAAAAAACAAAAAAAAAAACAAAAAAAAACAAAAAACGATGATTTCATTTATTAGGTTGGTGCAAAAATAATGACGCAAGAATTTCGTTTATTGACGTTAAAAAAATACGTCAAAAACGACATTATTACGTCATTATTTTTGCACCAACCTAATATTTTCTTTTTGCATTTCAAAACTACGTCCATCTTCGTCCACAGTTCCGTCATTAAGGCGGTGCCCGGAGAATTCGGTAATTTTGACAAGGTAGGAAAATTTGCTAACTATGAGATAAAAGTAGATTGAAAATTGATTTTAAAGCCGTTCTGGAGTGGGGGGATTAGTCCCCAACCCGTATATATATAAAAAAAATAATAAAAAAAAATAAAAAAAATATAAAAAAAAAAAAAAAAAAAATTATAATCATAGTTTCCAGTTCAAATAAAACCTTACTGGAACAATACGACATCCGTACTTTCTGGATGAGGAGTTTAAAGGGCTAAGCTCCTCCAATATTCTTTAAATAAATATTTAATTACTATACTCTTGTTTTCAAGCAAATAAAATCGGTTTATTTAAATTATTGTATTTTTCAAATTATTATTTTAATAAAAATATAGTGAATTAAATTTTAGATAGTTATTTCTTTATAAATCAGCCAAAACTATATTGCCTCATTTCAATTTCTAAAATATAAAGGAGGGATCTTAGCCCCCCCCCCACCCCAATTCCCACTCCAGAATGGAGTTAAATCAATTTTCAATCGACTTATTTCATAGTTACCTTGTCAAAATTACCGAATTTTCCTAAATTCATCATGGCTGCCTTTGTGGTTTTTTAATTTCCTGTTGTCTTTCGTTTCATCACCACTTCATGCATTACCCGTCAGACAGTTTCCTGTCCTTTTGACATGTCGTTTCGGTTTACATAGATATATATATATGTAACCATCTACTTCGATATCCTTTTCTCCCTATATCTAATTAGTCATTTATATATATATATATATATATATATATATATGGGGGTATGTATTTAGGCAACAATCCCTCTAATGCAGGTTTCTGTTAAAATGACAAAGTTTACATAGATATTTTATATGTAACCATCTACTTCGATATCCTTTTCTCCTATATCTAATTAGTCATTATCATTATATATATATATATATATATATATATATGGGGGTATGTATTTAGGCAACAATCCCTCTCTAATGCAGGTTTCGTTAAAAATGACAAAGTTTACATAGATATTTATATATGTAACCATCTACTTCGATATCCTTTTCTCCCTATATCTAATTAGTCATTATATATATATATATATATTGGGGTATGTATTTAGGCAACAATCCCTCTCTAATGCAGGTTTCGTTAAAAATGACAAAGTATTTTTTATTATTATTATTGGATTTTCTTGATTTTTTTTTATGTGATAAATTGTTCAAATGATTGTTCATTTCAAGAGCTTCCGTCTCGTCTATTAGCCAATATTGAAAGATGCGAATGTTTTTAATTCTCGAATACGGGAAGTGCAATATGACCATGTTCGTAGTTAATGTTGCTAAGGGTTGAAATACTTGAAATGTTTAAGAAATTAGCCGAAAGCACTCGGAATGAGCACTAATTTTTTGAACTGAATTACGCATTTATAAGATACAAAGAACAATGTCGAGCACAGTGGTTTGGGGGGGGGGGGAGAATACAAAAGCTTAATGTATATCTGAAATAAATTCACTTTTAAAAAAGCATCTAACATACACACGTTACTATCATGGGTTTAGCAGAATTTTCTTGGTGAACAACTCACTGGTGGAGAGAATTTGGTTCTCAAAGATCCCCCCCCACTATTGGGAACGCTTTTCAGAAAAAAAAAAAAAAAGTACAGACAGTAATATGACTCAAAGCATATATATATATATATATATATAGTGTGTGTGTGAGAGATAAAACTCAGATTAAATAACGGCCTAAACCGACTTCGACAATAACGTGCCATTGCAGACTAAAAACAAATGCTTAATAGAAAAGTTCTGGAACAAAAACGTTTTTTATTGTTTTTAGTATAAAATATATAAATGAAAGAAGTCATATACAAGTACCCTAGCCAGGTTATATATAATACAATATTATATATTTAAAATAATAGAGGCATTAATAATAGAAAATAAAAAGCCAACATTTAGTATCAACTATGAACACAATGTACTGACCGTGTATGAAAATAAATGGAACAAATCATTCGATTACACTAGGCACACACATACACACACACACACACATTTACTTTAAAAAAATCCTTCCTTTCTGACTGAAACATTGAAATGGATAAGTTCTCTATTCTTTTTTTTCTTTTTCCTTTTAATTATTTAAGCTTTCACGGTTAAATTTCTATTTCTGAGAAGAAATCAGTCCACACCGGGGTAGACAAGACAGACGATCGATATTTAAGTCTGCTATTCTCCATATGAGGTGATTTCGGATTTTATTTATTAATTATTTGCTTTGTAATAATAAATACATTGAGATCTTTTTGTGCATCAGTTTTAATATTTTATATTGTGCGTCTTAGTCAAGCTAACAAATCCGTTGGACGCATTTAGTCATTTACGACTTCATTGAACTAAGGTTATATTTACGTTGATGCGATTACACATCCGCATGAAGGAGAAGGGAAGTCAAATTTAAAAAAAAAAAAAATTTTCATTTAAAAATGTCATCATCCACTCTCCATGTGTAATCAGAAACTTAAATCCGTTTTGTCCGATGACGAAACCTATCACACGAAATTAGCGCAACACGTATTAAGCATTGAATTATTTAACATTCATTTTTATGCACAATATATTCGTTGTTTATAAAAGATAAAAAAAACATTGTTTTGCTAATTAACAATTCATCATATATCAAATCGAGTAATTCATCTTTTTATGAACAAAATTTAAAATTCGTATTTCAGAAATAAAATTCCATTGTCTTTTTAATTTATATTTCATTTAAAAAGATATTGCCTGCTTCCCTTTATTCACAAGCTGTGATCAGAATGCTAAGATCGTTACCATTTTTAAAGCTGAAGTTTAGTTTATTTAAATAACTAAGCAATTTAATAAATTCCATCAACAAATAATCGTTTATTAAAATCCTTTAAGAACAGCAAATATTGGACCAGACCTAAAACACAAAAAATGGTAAATACAAATAAAATCCTTTTATTGGATGAGAGTTTTATGTAACATTTTCACAAACACACGCGTGTAATATATAGATCATTCCACGTCAAGCAAGGAAATAAAGCCACTATGACGCAAGGGGTTACTACGTGTTAGAGAATACGAGAAAAAATAACTATTAAGGAGAGAATAAACGGGCAAAAATTAAGATAACGATTGCCATTGATCTTCAAAAATTTAAATGCAGTGTTGACTGGAGAGCAAAAAGCGAGAAGGAAAGAGAAGTGAGTGTAAAGAAACTGTTAGCATAGAACTTACGGTTATAATTCAAATGTAATTTGATGAGACCTCACCGCCAATCTAGTACTGCGCTTCAATTCATAAAGTCTAGGTGCCATAACAAAGAGCTCATCGCAACAGTTACCATGAAAGTATTTATAGAAAAGGCACGAGGAAGCTTCATTACGGTGGTGGGAAAGTGACTGAACCCGAAATGCCAGGTTAGGACAAATAACATTGCAGATTGTTTGGATTTTATCAAGAATCTCTAAATATATAGTAGGAGCAGCAGGCCAGCAATATTCTAAGCAAAGACGAATTGTAGATTTATAAATATGTAAGAGATTCTGACGCAACAAAAAAAAAAATTAAAAAAATAGTTTATTTACGTTTCCTTCCTTTACATCTGTGACTCGAGTATGTTGTTAAATCAACAGAATATAATTGTAATATAAGGGCAGGTGCTGCTACGGTTATCGGGGCGGAAAGGGACATCACCGAACCGGTCAATTCTGTTCATCTTCGCGCCATACATCGAGACAGACTTCCTCGAGCCATACATCAAGACAGACTGTCCTCACTTGCCTTCGTTGGCAGCCAGTCTAAGAGAAAACCGAATTCAAACCCGAGTAGATCACCCTGCGCACAGTTTTTCAGTTATTAAATTAGCTGCAAGTACTGTTTTGTTTTTAAATAATTCTATTCAGATTTAACTTAAGCAAATCCCACCACTAACATCAATGTCGTTTAAACAATAAATAAGAAAACTTGAAACTAAACAAAAAGTATATATTTAATTTAATGTATTCAACACGTTGAAACACCGGTTCTCGTACTATCACCGAAGTTAAGCAACGTTCGAGCCTTGTCACTATCTAGATGGGTGACCGCTTGCGAATACTATGCGCTGTAAGCTTGGATACGCGGGTGGTGTAGTGGATAATGGCTCGGAATTTTTAATTGGAGAACAGAGTTCCAATTTCAGTTGGGTTCGTTACGCAAATGACCTTCGGAAAGGGTTTATAAATCCGCCTCTTCTCCCTAGCTATGGCTTAATTAGTAAGACTTGGATCACTAAACTATTGTTATCTCAGAAAAAAATTCTTACAATCTAAAAAAAAATATTTCCGTCTTTAAATAACCTGCAAGGTTTTGATAAAGCGTAGGAAACGAATCA
Organism: Acanthosepion pharaonis; assembly: GCA_903632075.3. Lineage (NCBI taxonomy): Eukaryota > Metazoa > Mollusca > Cephalopoda > Sepiida > Sepiidae > Acanthosepion > Acanthosepion pharaonis. The sequence continues at coordinate 1,420,428 of CAHIKZ030000550.1, forward strand.
ATCAATCATCGAAATATTGATTAGCTACACAGACATGACTAAGATTTATTTCCATTCTCTGAAATATAAATATATAGAAACAACCGTGGCTACAAAGTGAGGGATCAGTTTTTATATTGATTGATATATAAAATTGATCCCTCACTTTAAATTCACAATTTCTTGTTTGCTTACCAAATTCTCATTGGGTATGAATCCACCTCATCTTCTTACCCAGCTATGGGTTAATTAATAAGACTTATATTACTAAACCCTTATCTTAGAATGTAAAAATATTTTATGGCTTTAAATAACTTGCAAAGGGGTTGATCAGCCGTAGAAAATGAATCGATAATGTATTCAAGAATTTCACTTGTTTAGTTACATTTAAATTCCTCTTTTTCTATTTATTAAACCCAGGAACAAAAAACCTGAAGCAAAAGCAATTTAGGTACCAATTCTTGCGGTAAATTTCGGCAACTCAGGTGTTGGTCAAATTACTAAGTGGCTTAGTAAAATAAAAAATAAAAATGGTCTGAAACTCTTCTAATCCTAGATTCCTCCAAATTATATCTGCAAAGTTAAAGGCACTGCTCAGACTTTCCTTGATTGGCAAAGCTTCTTCGTGATCGAATCGGTTAAGGCACATCGGATCTAACGACGAGTGCCCTCTGCACCAGTGGTGATGATGGTGGAGGTGCAGGTTCGAATCCTGCCGGAAAGCGCATATTTTTCTTTAATAATATTTCTCGAATATTCAAAGCCGGTAGGAGAAAATAAACCAATCAATAAACAGAGCGTCTACTCAAATACGAGCATCTACTAAAAACATAAGGCTTGGGTCAACACCCCCCCCCACCCCCGCCAGATCGATTACATCCAGAAGTCACCTTCCTGGCAAATCGAAACCTGGTCTCTGTCTGCAAGCGAACTTTCTAACCACACGTCGTTCAAACTGCTGATCATGACAGATAATGAGCTGTCCACCCAGTATAGTTGCAGATTAAACAACAGGCATGCCTTGTGGATGAAAAAACACTGTGCCTGAGCAGGTGTCTGCAACAGGGATTAGCAATCCGCTCTAGCATACGGGTCTGCTTAGAAAACGAGAGCAACCAACCATTATGTATACATACGGACAGACATACTGAATTTTATATATCAGAGTAAGGTTTTTGGGATATCGTCGTTGAACAATGCAAATCAACCTTCGAGCCAGAAATCGCAATCGGTTGATAGTATCGATAATAATTGGAAATTTAGGAAGTTAAAATATATATATATATATATATATATATATATATATATTTATATTCGTTTATAAGCAGACTTCATATAGTGCGAGCCTTTGAATTTTATTTTCATGAATTTTAACCCCCGCCAGAAAAGACAGTTACCGAAAATGCATTTTTTTTTAACGCCTTCAAAACAAATTACCTGTATAGAGAGACCCGTTATCTTTTTGCGTAAAAACTGAACAAAAATAAGATAAAACTTGCACTATACTGTAGTGATTTTCCAAGCGTAGATTAGATGTGGCAAACAAAACGCTGAAAGTATGGGGCACCCAGTGAGGATCGAACTCACTAAGTCGTAACTGTTCTAGCGAGACAAATTTCTAACCATTACACCACGTCAAATTGCCTAAATTTGATTCTAGGCGTAGTTAAGATGTGACACAAGGCTGAAATTATGGGTGAGTATCGAACTTGCCACTCAATCGTAATTACTGTAGCGAGAAAAGCTTATTAACCATTACACCACGTCGAAATGCCCTACTAATTTAGGATATGGTAATTGAAAAGCTTTGTACAAAAAAGCTATCGGTTTTTGAATTTCGATTGGATAAAATTAAATTGCATTAAAACGTCGATGGCTTCGCAGAAAACTTCTCCCTTGCAGTGTATGAAGGTTTTGTTTTTTTTTTCTTTTTTAGTAGTTGTTGAACGGTCAGACACACCCCAAATACTGGAGCCACCGCTAGGTAGTTGTTAATCTAACAAGAGAAGCCATTGAGTTTTCTGTCTGCTAACGTTGCTTTACTGGAGAGATCACCGGTCAACATTAGTTTTTTTTGTTTGTTTTTTTTTTCTTCAGACAAAAGTGGGTGTGAAGAAGTCTCAGCCGTCAAGTTTGTAATTAGAATAGAATAAAGTAAAGTAAACTATATTTTGGTTGTTGCAGGTGAGAAAGTAGAAATCGAAAGAAGGCAGAGAGACTGATTTAAAAAGGATCGGGAGTCGAAGTTCTTTCTGCTACGTTGACAACAACAAAAAAAAAAAAAAAAAAGAGAACGCCTGTTTTTGTTGTTACGTCTAAAAACCTGACATCTAAAAGTTATGATTATTTAAAAATAAAATAAGACAAAACCACCGAGAGAGAAAATGTAATTTTGTTTACAATGATATATATATATATATATATATATATATATATATATATATATATGTGTGTGTGTGTGTGTATGCACATTTCATTTATTATTAACAAGAAATACTTTGTTGCATGTATGTATTTATATAAGGTTTTCATTTTCAAAAGACGGTGGCCGTGTTTTGAAAATGAAAACATTATATAAATACATACATACATGCAAATAAACTATTTCTTGTTCACAGTTAATATATTTCAACCTTGAAAATGGCTAAATGTACAGCCGAAAGCGCTCGGAAAAAGGAACATTCATACAGTTTTTATATAATTTATCATCTGAAAAGAAAAAATTGGATCACATGAGAAATTGTATAAAAAAAAAAATGAATCAAAACACCTTGTTTGTCGTATTCAATGAAATGTGCCTAAACACACACACTCATATATATATATATATATATATATATATATATATATATAAGGTCGCTGGAAGATTGGTGTTCTACTTTATCTTAAATTGCCTAAATATTTGGTTTTGGAAAATTGTATTGAGCACTTAAGTCATATTTGTCAAAGAACGTGTTAAATTATCAAAAGTTGGATTTTATAAAGCGTGAATATATATATATATATATATCTCGACAGACTGTGCTGATAAGAAGAAATACTTAATGGTAATATTTCCACGCCTCACTGCTATCTTCGGATCATATCTGAGGCACTAAACAGTGCATGGTGACTGCCAGTTAGTATGCACTGTTGATACCTACGTCCATACTGTCGATATCGACAAACGCTCTTTCTGCAGTATTGAGCACTCTTCCTTTACAAATATAGCAAATCTTAAACAACTTGTGTGTGTGTGTGTGTGTGTGTGTGCAAAAAGTTACGGTTAAGCACGCTCTCTCTCTTTTTTTTTTAAACAAAGATTAGAAAACAAGTTTTTTTTTCCTTGCATGACTAATAATTATTTACCTGCTGCCCAACGCAGCAAGATGTGGCACAAGGCCGAGTTTAAAGTGGAGTATCCGAGCCCGTAGGCTCGGGCAAAAAATTCTCTAGAGAGCACATAAAAAACGGAGTCAGTTTCCCCGAGACGAGAGACTGCCCTTCGGTAGAGCCTCGTCTGAGGAGATACCCTCTGACATAAGCCAGGTAATATACAGCTGACATAACAATGGCCAGTGCAAGGGTCTCGTGCCACCCGACCTGAATCCATGATCCCCTCCCCCTACAGCACTCCCATTTCTCAATTTTCATAAAGGTACTATACATAAAAAATACAAATTTATGCAACACAGCTGAAAAATTCAACTCGAAAAATTGAAAATAAATACAATGTACAGTAACCCGGATATAAGAGTTGTCGGGACCGGAGAAGAAGTCTCTTATATCCGGGTTTGGTCTATTTTATATACATTAACACAGGCTCTAATTTGGGACCAGAGAAAATCTCTGGTATCCGAGTTACACTGTATCTAAAAACAAATTAGAGCCATGCCATAATAGATCATACCATCTTAAATCAATCCAGAATCTTTTGCGGTAATTTTTAACATAACTTGAGATTTTTCTTGTTAAAATGTTAAATAATTTTAATATTCAAGATTACTGATAAAAATTAAGGAATTCTATATAGAGTTCTTTTTTGTTGTTGTTCGAGACTTGGCATGAGCGAAACAAGTTCACAGATTTGGACGAAAAGAAATTGAAAAATCGCAGAATGATACGAAAAATCGACGAAAATCTTTCATCTTTTAATAGTCAGTTGTGCTTATTTTAATTTAATACGTATATAAATGTAAGTTAAAAAAATAAATTGTTGATAAAACAGGGATGGTCACAAAGGACTACTCGGGATCTCCAGTAGGGGGCAGTATACACTCGCCTTATATATAAGTACGTAATCTAATAAATCTTTAGATAAAAAAAAGTTCCATTGTTGGTCAATATTAATCCCACAGATGGAACAGATGTGTTCGATCTGTGGAATTCATATTGACCAATAAATTAGTATATGAGCAAGGCAGTTAATGTGTTAAAAAAATGTCTTGGATAAAAATCAATTTTTTTTTCTTTCTTCATTAGGCCACAAAAAATATTAATGTGTGTGCGTCTCAGATAAATTTCGAATTTTTTTTTTTCTTTTAACATTTTCGCCATTTGTCCGGCGGCATCTGAAAAAAATATTTTCACAAGTTCCAAATCTACAAAAACGTGATTGTTGTTAAACTTTTGAATGCTTGCTTTCTAACTTAAATTAAAAAGCAAATCTTCAAACGTTTAACAAGAGTCCCGTTTTGTAGATTTGGAAAGGGAAATTTAACGTTCTAACGTGGTTTTCTTCGTGATCATTACTGTAGTAGCGTGGAAAAAGACATTTTTTATAAAAAAAAACTGAGTCCATCTTATGAGAGCTGAAGATGTGTTGAAAGTAACCCAATCTCTCAGTCGCCTACAGTTAATATACAATCGGACTATTTCTGTTTATCACCTAAGTCTTACTAAATTAGTCCCGAAATAATGTGGAATACTTACATCAGGAATTGTCTTTAGAATTTAGTTTCTGTAGCAATTCTAACCAAGTAAAAGACAAACAAAAATGGCGGTTAATGTTTAACATTAGTCATAAAATTAAACTCGGTCGAGTTGTAAAATTTTTCAAATAGTTTCTTATTCATATTACTTATGGTGCCTAGATTGGCACAAAAATGATAGATAAATTAAAAATCATTAAGTTTTATGAGTTGATACACATTTGACGTAATTAAAAAAAAAATGTTAGTGTGTGTGCGTAAGGGAGAAATATACATAAAATTAAATTTATAATCTGGATTTCTTTTTTCATATATTAATATTAAGTGCTCCAGATTACGAATTGTATTGCATATTTTAAAAGTCTTTTTACAAATGATTGATTGGTTTGTTTTTATGGCTTTTCAATTTTTTGAAAGTTATTTAAAGCCGGAAAATATTTTTAGATCGTAAAAATTTTTCGGTGGCGATAATTGATTTTCTAGTACAAGTTATACTAATTTACCCATAAGTGGGGAGATGTGGGTTCATGCCTATCACAAAGGTATTTATGCGTAAGTAAATGTAACAAACCTAACTGGAATTGGAACTCATCTCTCTGATTCCATTATCCATTACCCTACCGCATATCCAAGTTTACAGCACCAGGTATTTTAGAAATCACCTCCTATGAGCACATTTGTTTTGGCTTCCGTAGGGGGCGGTCAGCTTACAATTAATTTACATGGTATATTGGATCTCCTATTAACGTTTATAATCTTTAAAAAAATTTTCTTTTGATATTCGTAACTTGAAGTGTTTAATCATATGGCATATGCTCCCATAGCAATATTAAAGTATGTTATTTCTTTTGGTCCACAGATAACCATTATGGAATAATATAGATTTTTGTGCTCGTTTTATGATTAATTGCTAATAGAACAGTAATTTATTGCTAAATTGATAGCAGATAGAAGATTCTCGGTGATGGACGGGTAAAAGTCACAAATATCGAATTGAACATACAATCTTTCTTTCTTATATTAGTAAACCATTCTATGGCTTCTGCTGTTTTATGACATTGGTCAATTGCTAGAGCATATTTCGCGTATTTACATGCTCTTCAAGGATGTATTTCTGATTTTACCGATAATATTTTTTAGTTCGTTTGAGTAATTGGTTGTTTAGAAAAATTGTTTTGTCTTTAACTGAGATGAATGCTTGTTGTTTGGGGAATTTGTAAATACTATCATCAATTTTTAATTCAGTGGCTATATTTTTCTTCTTTGTTGATGTTATTTTCCCGGTTGTTGGGTGTCCTTAGGTAGGTACCATCGTCCGCCAACTAAACACGATATTTAAGGTTTAAAATGATTTTTTTTAAAATGAAAGTGTCTTTCTTGAAGCTTTTATTTTAGTTTTAATTTTAAACTAATAGATGAAATTTAATATTTCCAATTAACAAAATTCTTTGCTGTATTTTAAATACGTCAACAAGAGTACATTGTGTTCCATGAAAAGACTAAACGCGTTGTTAGAACAAGATTAAGACAAAAAATAATGTAAACCAATTCTTCTAAAAATTCATTATTCATAAACTTCTTAAGAACAGTGTCGATAATATACCCTATTTATAAAAGCAATTAAAAGCTTTTCTGATTAAATAATTTTTTAGTTTTGTGTTTTTTTTTTTATTTTACGATTTAGAACTGATTTACAAGAACTTGGCTACTTGTTTTACAAGAAAAAAGAAAATTAAATTAAAATTCACCAAGGAGTTCTGCGTATAACATTAAGCGGTACAATAATAAATTTCTCGAAGTTTCATATAATTAAATAAGAGGCGGGTAATAGATGTAAAAATTTTCACCAAGATTTTCTAAAAAAAAAAAAAAAAAAAAATTGTGTATATATGAGTAAGCCCTGAAAGGGTCATTAAAATCCGACAATTACCTGATTTTTGAAAGAATTTCCAAATCAATGCTTTTTTTTTTTTTTACCGGAAACAAAAAACATTGAAACAAAGTTACAAAAGAGTAAAATAACAAAAAAGTAAAAAGTAAAAAAAAAAAACTAAAAAAAAACAAAACAAAAAAAAAAAGCTAAAATATCCTATACTAATCTTATAGCAAAAGTTTAAACGAAGAAAAAGAAAGAAAAAAAAAAAAAAAGAAAGAAAATATATAATTTAGTAAACAAATCTTAGTGTTTCCTGTTAATAATAACAAAGATCTTGACGATAAAACCGTATTCGATGTAAAATAAGACAGCTAAATTTTATACTAAGAATAAATACACGTTTGAATAAGTGCACATTCGTTTCTCAACACGCGCATACATACATACATATAAAAAAAAATCCTATTCCTTCAGATTCTCAAACTTCAAACACGCACACATATGATTATATATATATATATATATATATATATATATATATATATAAATAAACGAGACCGTATATACTTATACGTTTATAAGTGTGCATGCATAAATGTACGTCTGGTGATATCTCGCCGATGCAAGAAGTTGGCGTTTCGTTTAGAGTTTAGGTTTCGAAAGTTTTCCAAATAAAAAAAAAAAAAAAAAAGGGCTCCAAATTTGGAAGATTGTCAAAACATATCTGTAACTATACGAGGAGGTGCTAAATTTTTTTCATATTACGAATTTCATATTAGCCGTTTTGAGAACTTTTAATCATGTACCACATCCTGGACTAAACTAGATATATTTTCCCTGCTTAATTCACTGCTACTAAAAAATTTTTTCGAATCCTCGTAGATTTTATGAAAATTACCGACAGGAACAGTTATATATATATATATATATATATATATATATATATATATATATATACACAGAACAAATTGTTTTTGGTGGGAGGGTGACAATTGTTCAAAATAGTATATGCAAGTGAGAAAAATTATAAATTTTTATTTAAAAATGATTTTTTGGTTTGTGTGTACTTTTAAATATCGCTAATTTATATATATATATATATATATATATTCTAAATTATATATATTTTATTATAAAACAAAAACATTTTGAAATCGCTACACAAAAGCTTTTATGTTTCAATACTATGATTCTATTTAAATTTAAAAACAAAGTTACCATTTTTCTGAAATTATATATATCTAAATGCGGAAAGACGTGGCATTTGGTTTGGATAACCCAGACGAATATGTAGTATTGACGTCAGAGATTCAGGAATGAGTGAACAGAAAAATGAAATATTCTTGTTTCGTTAGGGGGGGATTAACAAAAAGGTACTCTAAACTAAACTTCGTAAATAACGATATGTATCTTTCGTTAAATATAGCAGACAAGAAAATTTTAATTTTTATTTAGTTTTTCTAACATTCTTACGTTTTTTCGTTTGGTAGGAGTAAGTGATTTACACAGATTGACCAAACGGTTTCGAGAAATTTTTGGGTTTTTTTAGGCATTTTCAAGGGGATTTGTTTTAAATGTTTAAGTAGTGACCGAAAGCGCTTGGGACAATGAAAGTCATTTTTCACAAAATAAAACAAATTTAAATGTAATTACATGTGTGTCTAGGTAGGTACCCCCAAAGAAATAAAACGCGATACCTCAGGTTTGTGTCTAGGCAGGTACCCACAAAGAAATAAAACGCGATACCTAAGGTTTAAAAAGCATTTTATAAATGAAAAATCTTTCTGGAAGCTTTTCTTTTAGTTTTAATTCGAAGCTATTCAATTTGATATTTCCAACAAACAAAATATTTTTCTTCTGTATTTCAAACAGAATTTAAAATGATTGGAATGATTTAATTTTTGATTATCGATAAAATTTTTCAACACAATTATCTTTAAAAGATATTTCAAAAGTAAAATATAATTTCCTGAAACATTATACGAGAAAAACAGCGGATTTAAAGTTAATTTAAATTAATCTGAACAGAAACAATTACTTTTAGATTAAAATATCAGAGAAAAGCATTTTTTTAACACGGTGGTTATTGTTTTTATGTGGTGTTGACGCATTTATCGACAGCCTGATGTTTGAAAAGTTGGCAGTGTTCCTAATTGAATGACAGTGATATGAATTATGAACACAGTCACAACATACTGTGTTTAGAAATTAAAACCATTCCTATTGCTGTAATAATTTAAAAAAAAAAAAGAAAAATCTAAATATTCAGACAAGACAACGGTCGGTTTCGCAAATCAGTTCTTATACATTATGCCCCCACCCCCGCAACCAAAAAAAAAAAACTTGTAGGAATACAAGAAAAATATAATCTTCAATAAAACTTGTTTAAAAGGAAGGATTGCTGTCCAAGTGCAATTATATACAGGTTTTAACAAAATGGAAAAAAAACCTAAGGTTTTTGGTCAAATGTTGCATAATGTGCCATCCTCATTTCTATTGTCTCAGGTCTCCTCTTCATTTGTGATGAGGATTGTCCAGCATTCACTGCCATGTAGGTGGACCAATATTACATAACAGTTAAGTACTATTTTATTTATTTCTAACGGAATTTTCCTGTTTCGTAATACTTTGCTTAGCTTTTGGAAGGCATCTTTTCGCTGTCCCCTTTGGATTTCGTTGTTACATTTTGCGTCTTCTGCTAAAACAAGTCATGAATATTTAAATGTTCGTACTCCAATTTATAATTCGCATGTTGGACTTATTTTAAAGAAATAATTTATAGAACGGTACTAATTCTTAAACGCTAAATCGTCTAACAATACTTTTTTGCAAAATCCTAGCAAATGGTCCCAGGTATGACGATAAACTACATCCGGCAGCAAGGTCACTGTTCGGGAGAGTGGAGGCTTTGAGGCGCAAAATCTTTGTTAATATTGTTCCCAGGTCCACTCTGAACCGGGGGTGATAGTACCTTTTTAGTGGCCCAGCTATGGGTAAAATAATGAACCCCAGATATTACGAAAGTATAAAATTACATTTTTATAGTAAAAATAAAAGCAATATATTTTTTATATAGTAAAATTATCTGAAATCGAAGGCATACAATTTTGTTCAAAATATTTAAATTTCGGCATTAAATAACCCACAGAGTTTGCTAAACAAAATCTACATGAAAGGACTCTTTCATGACATTAAGAAATAATAGGATATTATATGGATTAAAGCAATCCAACTGTATTGTAAAATATAACTTCAACAAAACTACAACATAAAACAGATACGCCTCTTGTAATTACGTCCACACAAACATGTACAGAATGGTCCGAAAGTCTTACCACCCTAGCATAATATAACAACGCTCTGTGGAGAGAGTTTCTCATGAACAATAAAAAGAGTACCCATCAGTTGGAAGACGAAGAACCTTTGCAACAATTAACAAAGCCCAGCTTCGTAAAATATCACACAGGACATGGCGCCACATCATTTTGTGCCTCGAAAAAGATGGTCTTCTTACAGTCCTTCTCGATATGTGAGCGTCAATGAAATTGAATTCAGTACGTGTCCTTTGTATTACTTATTCTACACTCATTAATTTTTGATAGGGAGGTAACAAGACTTTTGGACCACTATATATATGCACAAAAGCTGAGTATCATCTACCATGTATTCAATTGTAAAAGCAGAATAATATTTTCATTACTCCAAAGCTCCTATGAAAATTAAATTTCGGCACTAAATGACCCATACATCAACAAATCAATCCAGCAAAATCCTGCTATAAATGTAGAGCTGTTAAACTATAAAGAGCTTCTAAAATCTACTGTTCAATATCGAGATGATAGTGTGTTCCGAAATGGTCCTCTTGCTGTTCAAACAAATTTGAATTTTTACAGCAAGCTGCAAGCGATCTCTCAACAAGCTGAAGCTAAATTTGTCCTCTTTAAGAGCCTCCGTAGGCTAAGGCAGATTGTTAGCACTTCCGAGTATGGAGATTGTTCGATTCGTTTTTATGGCTTATCAACCGTTTTGCAGGCTGTTTAAGGCCAGAAATATTTTTTTAGATTGTAAGGTGTTTTTTTAATGGTTTAGTGATACAAGTTTTACTAATTAACCCATAGCAGGGAGAAGGCGGATTCGTACTTTTACAAAGGATATTTGTAAATGTAACTAACCCAACGGGAATTGGAACGGAAATCGCAAGCCACCCAATTAGAGTTTCAAAAGCTTACAGCACCTGTTATTTGTAAGCGGTCACCCATCTAAGTACTGACCAGGCTTAACTTGGTGATCGTACAGGAAGCAGTGTTTCAAGGTGATGTAGCCCTAAGCTTGAACGTGAAAGATAAAGGAAATTAAAAGTAACTTTGATGATATGATTGACAAATTTGAATCGATGAAATCATGGAAGTTGCAGTTTTAGACCTAACTGGCACATTGTTTAGTCTCTTGCTTCCACTTGCTCTATTGTAATAATAGTAGTAGTAGTAATACAACTACTAGATCATTGAAATAGTAGTTTAGAAGCCACACTCTGCGTACTTTGAAGCTAGCGACTGCTTAGGACGGATAAGGCCCGCTGATCCCCAACTAAAAGGGACCTCCAGCAATGATAAGAAATAACTGAATTCCTCAGTTCATGCCATAGAACTTCAAAACCTCACTTTAACCCTGTTTCTGGTTATAAGTCCAATTTCGGCCAAAAGATCGATCTGGACAAAAATTGCAGTTCAGGCCGAAAACCGAGTTATTCAAATCACAAACTTTGCGGAAATTCCAAACCTCACATCAGGAAACTTCTAAATTTAACTCTGGTTCCTGGTCATTTTGAAGAAATAAAATTGATTTCCTTAATTCAAAGTTTTGGAGATATTTTAATCTTTTTTTTTTTTTTTTTTAAATTCAAAGTTTTGTATTACTTTAAACCCAAATATCAACTTAAAATCACTAATTTTTTTCAGTTATTTTAAAATTTGAATTTTTAACTCTTTCCTCCTCATTCGGACACAAATCCCAATGCTAGATGTTCACAGATTTTCAATTCCGGGATCCCCTCCCCCCCCCCCCCCCGATTCCAAAAATTTCTAAAAAAGTATAAATAAAATTTTAATTTAGTCATATATAATTACTTCAAACATTTTTAGCGAATGCCCCGATTTTCAGCAGTGCGTATTATGTCTACCGGTCTGTGCATTAAAAACAAAACAAAACCAAAAAAAAAAAACACTTAATATTTGTATTAAGTTTTATATATATATATATATATATATATATAAAGAGAAAGGATAATAATATCCCACGTCGATAGCAT
>CAHIKZ030000550.1:1435000-1477647 GCA_903632075.3 Acanthosepion pharaonis
TATGCGTATAACGACGACGAGGAGAATGCAAGTCCGAATAACAAAGTATATAATAATGATAATTCCATATTTAAAAAAAAAAAAAAAATTAAATTTTTTTTTCCAATTGATCATGTTCGCCTTGAATGGAAACTTACCGTGAAATCATAATGTTTAACGGGGTTGTGAAAAGGGTCCGTTCGGTGCTTAATAGAAGAGTGGGGGAGGTTTATTTGTCCAAGGAAGTTTTACTACCCCAGCTACGGTGTTTATTAAGACCACCCGGTGTATTAATTTCACACTTTCTCCAGAGCTCAAACAAGAAACAGTAATTATTGAAATTGGTTAAAATTTCTTATTTGCACGTATTTACGTTGGTATCATTAAAATAAATACTATGTGATCGAGCGGCGCTATATCAAGTCTGATTCGCTACCCTCTTTGCCACCGAGGCCAGTTGGAACAGTTGGTATGACGTTTGTCTGATAACGTAACTGTCCGGGTTTCAATTCTCGGTGGTGGGTGTGCCCTGCTGATGAGTTCCAAATATAGGACGAAACGGCCGTCCAGTGCTTTCTGCGTTCTGTTGAGGTTTCTTCTAGACTCGATGAATTACTTAATTATAAATATTTACTGTACTTTTTTTTTTTTTCCCCAGAATTATCACGTTACATTACTTGATAAACTTCAGGTTTCCTTATTCCCCCCACCCCCGTAAACTGGACCTTCGTATCTATATATAAAAAAAAAAAAAAAAAAATTGTCAAAAAGGACAGTTTTTCCTTTGATAACCATATTTTAATTACCTTCACTCCTCGGCAATGTTTATCTTTTTAAAAAGCAAAACGATTAGAATTAGAATACAAACTAAACATGATGAAAATGAATTTCAGCATTTTCTTTGTTCTTGAGAATTTACAGTAAATAAATAAACAGATTTATTTGCAAGAATATTTTTATATTTACAACATTCTAAAAATTAATTAGAACTGATGATGTGCAATATTTATCATTTAACAATTTATAAAGAAATATGAAAATTTGCATTCATAAATTTATAAACATTTACTAAATTATTAAAATATGTGAACCAACTATAAATGAAACGTTACCATTTTATGATGATCGAATCCATTGTCCAATTAGGCAACATTTTGCCAACCATTCCAATAAACGAAATAATTAATAGCGGAAATAAAGAATCTAATAAATATTTTTGTTAATTCTCAAGAACAAAAAATAATATATAAATTCACTTTCCTCGTTTAAGTTTTATCAGAATCCTAATCATCGCTTTATAGAACAAACACTGCTGAGGAGTGAAGGTAGTTAAAATAATAGCGGTGTCAAGGGAAAAAACGTCCTTTTGACACTGTTTTTTTTTTGCAGGAAGAAAACGTCCAAATTTGCCTTTTTTTTATCTTGTATGGAATTTAATGGTGAAATACAAAGCTAATATTCTGAAAACTTTCGAAATGTTTTTGATAATCTGTTAGAATGGAAACAAGTTGTTTTAATCTTTAGGCTTAACTGCAACCTCGTCCAAGATTTTTTGTATTTTCTTTCCTTTATATATATACTAATGTGCATCCACTCAAGGTAGAGGGTTAATGTGTGGTGTTGTATGAATGTAAGAAAAGCTAAGTGAAGTTCAGGAAAGATAAAAGGTTCACCCGAGGCTTGAAGAGGTCGAGATTGTAGTGATTAAGAAAACAACCTGCCATGAGTGTGTTCACGTTCCATTGGTGAGATGTAAGTTCCACTCTGGCAGCTTCTTTACAAGAACCGCTGCTTTGTGGCACAAACTCCTAAGAGGATGCTTTCATGATCGTTACAATCTTAACCTGTTCAAGTCTAGAGTCAGGCGTTATATTCTCCACATATCACTACAAACTGATTCTTACACAGTAACGTTCTACCTAGAGCCTTGTAGAGGGTGAATCATTGCACGCACGTATTAATCGTATACGAAGGTAATTCGAGAGGAACGCAACCTTGTGTACGTTGCATAGTGGGCTCCTCTTCACATAGGAAGTTATACGAGTCGATATAGAATTCATCCCATCTTTTTTTTTTTTTACACATACAAATTAAGTCTTACTAGGAATTCTTCGCGTGCTACCTTCCTATCAGAAAATGCATTAAAATTCTGAAAACAAGATAACAGGACAAAATCCCAGCCCTTATTCCAAAGGTGGACAAAAGTCTCATCAATAAAAGTCTGATATACAGGGTGTCCAAAGTTCGTGTGCACTTTAAAAAAATTATAATTTTATTTGTATTTACGATAGAAATAATTTGTAAAAAGGATTAGAAAGAAGTAAATCTATATTTTTTTAAGGTTTTATTGAAATTTTATTTAAGTTTCCACATGTCCTCCATCATTAGCAATACAAACGGTAATACGATTTTGCAGTTCACGGAAAACATTTGCCAACTGATTTACAGTAATGCCTAAAATGACATTAGTTATTTTAGCTATACTTAAAACTAGGTACATTAAACTTCATAACATTTTTTACAGATTATTTCTATCGCAAATACAAATAAAGTTATAAATTTTTTTAAGTGCACACGAACTTTACGGACACCGTGTATAAAAAGAAACAAATTTAACATTGAAAATTTACTTGAATTTTCATTCAGATTTTAGTGTCAAATTGAGTCTATAATAATAGACAGCATATATACTCAGGACCGGTGTGTATTACCCCTGAACCCCCCCGACCTGGGTGGGGGAGGGGGTCGATAACGGGCTCCGGGCAGTGCTTTGGGACCCACGCTATCTTATCAACATTTGCTTTATTCTACCTACATTTTATATACGTTACAAATTAAACTAACCGCAACTGACTATCAAAACATGTAAACTTTCGGATTTTGACGTCATTCTGGGATCTTTTTTATCCTTATCGTCCAGTTCCGTGAATTTCTTTTCCTTATTCTAAGTTTCGAAAATATAAGTGTGTATGTATGTGTATATATATATATATATATATATATATATATATATATATATATATATATATATATATATATATAGAGAGAGAGAGAGAGATAGAGATAGATAGATACACACACAGTGTCCATAAAGTTCGTGTGCACTTTTAAAATTTATAACTTTATTTGTATTTGCGATAGAAATAATCTGTAAAAACTGTTATAAAGTTTAATGTACCTAGTTTTAAGTATAGCTAACATAACTAATGTCATTTCAGGCATTACTGTAAATCAGTTGACAATTTTTTTCCGTGAACTGAAAAATTGTATTACCCTTTGTATTGCTAATAATGGAGGACATGTGGAAACTTAAAAATTTCAACAAAACCTTAAAAAATTATAGATTTACTTCTTTCTAATCCTTTTTACAAATTATTTCTATCGCAATTACAAATAAAGTTAAATTTTTTAAAGTGCACACGTACTTTATGGACACCCTGTATAATTCACTATATTTTTATCCATAATGTTGAATGTGTTAAAATTATTCTACTTTTTAACAAGAAAAAAAAATTCAAGTTCATGTTAAAAATTGCCGCAAAACTGATTTATTCAAGATGGAATAATATTTTATGACATGACTTTATTTTGTATTTAGATACATTGTATTTATTTTCAATTTTTCTAGTTTAATTGTTCACCGATATTCGATATAATCCATTATTGTACATAATTAGGTTATGATTAAATTTGTATTTTCTATGAATACTACCTTATGACAATTGAGATAAAGTAGATTCGCGTGGGTGCCATAGATTCGGCAGAGGGGACACTAGACACTTGCACCAGCCCAGTATTTACTTATACAGTGTCACCCGGATATAAGAGAGTTGTCGGGACCGGAGAAGAAGTCTCTTATATCCGGATTTCTCTTATATCCGGGTTTGGTCTATTTTGTTTAGGTAAGTATGGGAACACTTTGGGACCAGAGAAAATCTCTTATATCCGGGTTTCTCTTATATCCGGGTTACACTGTACAATATCCAATACGCCTATTCCAATGTCCTTTACCTAAATTCTATTTTTTCCTCTTGAAATGATATTCCAATCGTTGATTACACATTGGAACAAGAAAAATTCCAACCTCCCAATTTGCGTAATGTATAAATACTTTCATGGTAATTATCCTCATGAATTTCCCGCTATGATACAGAGACTTTATGAATTTAAGCGCAGTATTGGCGTGAAGTTTCCACCATTTTACAGTTGAAATAACTAGATGTAACCGTAAGTTCTATGTTAATAGTTTCTTCTATCGCACTTTTCCCTTGTTGAACAAGATTCCGGCTTCCTAGTCAACTTTGATATTCAAAAATTAAAATGCAATGTCAACCGTTATTTTCTGTCTTAAATTCTTTTTCTTTTATTGGCCTCTCTCTTTAGTAGTAGTTTTCTCATAACCTTTTTTTCTCAGTAACTTCTTGCATCCTAGTAGCTTTATTGCCTTGCTTGGAGTGTAATAATTAAAAAGAAATATTAAAAACCTCCATTGTATTAGGTACTTAACAGTATGTATTATTTATAGACGCGGCATTTCAAAACAAGAAAAACATTGTCAAATATACTAATTTTTTTTAAAATACACCTTTCATGATTGGTAAACTAATGCAATATGGTGTTATTAGGTTGGTGCAAAAATGTCGTTTTTTGACGTTAAGTTGAACGTCAGAAAACGACATTATTTTTGCACCAACCTAATACTACTGTAGTCAGTGACCTACTACCAACATTAAACCTTTTTTAACCTACACTAAATTAGCCCAATTCTCTTATACTTTTCTTTAATTACTAGATTCCTTCAGACCTCTGGTCATATCATGGCTCTCCACGATTTCCTTATCTGTGAATTGCCTTAGCTGTTTTGGAAGAGAATGGTTTCCCGTTGCCTTTTCAAATGGTTTTGAATTCAGATCAGTGCTACTTCTAACCTGGCTGTAAGCCAAGACTTGAGAACGCGCACTATCCCGCTGAAGAGGTGGACAAATTTGTGCCAAAGTAAACGCAACTGACTGGACTAGAATTTGAACTCGGGTCGACGATTCTACTTTCAGTGCCATTAATTCATTTTGGTCTCTTATTTAAATTAACGTAATTATTAAACGTATGCGTAAGTTTTCAGACTACCATGTCCGTTTTATTTTCTTTTTCCTATTTGCAACACAAAACAGGTTGAGTAACGTAACATGGTTAAACATACTTTCCAAGTTTTTCAGTCGAAATATTTCAAGTAGCTATCTCAAACTGCCCTAGTTTACAGTGCGAACACGTGTCAAAATAGTGAAATTTCTTTCCATTTCAACTTCTGATATCTTGTTTATTTCCGAGACTATTTTGATAAAATTTAGTATGTAAACAGAATGTAATCTTTTCTTGTTCTCGAGATACAATTCTTTTTCATGTGTGATGATTAGTTTTTATTCCACCACGTCTATTTAAATTATGTCAGTATTTCAATAACAGACTACGAATTTTAAATTAAAGCGATTAAAATAAGTACCACACCACCACTGATTTGCTAATAAACAAAAAAATGTGCATACATGATAAAAAAAATGTGCATACATGATGAAAAAAATGCTCTAAACTTAATTAAATAAATGTTATCGTCAAAATCTTTTTCATCATTAAGAGAAAAGACCAAAAGATTTTTTTATTATTAAATTATATTATTCACCCTATTTAGAACGTTCAAATTTTTGGTTAATTTTTTTTCTTTTGTCAACTGGGGGGGGGGGTATATTAGTATAGAAAATTTTAGCGTCTTTTTGCGGTAAAACACACACTGATTTGGAAATTCTGGCAGAAATCAAGTAATTGTCAAATTTTAGTGAATCTTTCAGGACTTATTCAGAAATGAAATTATTTTTGAAATTTTTATTTTTAGAAAATTAAAAATTTTTTTCATCCACAACCCAAACTTACTTAATTTTATGAAATATTGAGAAATTAAATTTTATGGAGTTTAATTGTTTATTAAACCAGAACTTCTTGAAGAATTTAAATCGTTAATTTCATTTTTTTAAAACATGACCTCCAGTTACTGAAATTCTGCTTTAAATCGTAAAACAAAAACATGTCAAAACTATGGCATTATTTAATTAGGAAAGCTTTTAAATGCTTTTATTAATAAGATATACTATGGATATATTATGGACATCTTGAGAAAACATTTTTTGTATGAATAATGAATTTTTTTACAAAAATCGTTTCTATTTTGATTATAATAATGTATAAAGTTTAAAATTCCTTTGTAGACGTTAGTTGATAATGTTATTAAATAAAAACTATATGTACTTATAAAATGGAAACGCTTAATACAATTCATCGACGCCCAATATTTTAAAAAGAATTTTGAATTTTTTTTTGTGCGTGTATAAATGTGCCGATTTTTGTAAATACAAATTTTTTTGAAAATAAGAGCGATAAGTAAATTTAAGACCAACCAAAAATTTAATAAACCATTAGATTACGGAGAATATCTTCCTAAAATTTGATGATTACTTGGCAGTTAAAAAATTTATGTTAAAAAGGCGTTCACGTTATATTCTTCACGTCACTTTTACAGATATTTCCACCGTAGAAAAACTTTAGATAAACTTCTGTCTGTCATTCACACTGTCAACAAGAAAAATAAACAACTACCACCGTGTTAATACATTTCTCTGATATTTTAAACTTAGTGTAATATTTGTTTCAAATCAGATTAAATTGTAAAGCTTCTAATATTTGTCAAAGTTTCAAAGGAGTAGATTTTATTTTTGTAATTTTTTTTTTTATAAACAGAATAGTGATGTCTAAAAATGTCGCTAAAATCAGCGATACTTAGCAATTTCAAAACGAAAACTCATTCCGGTCAATTTAAATTAGTTTTGAAATAGAGCAAAGTATTTTGCTTGCTGGAAATATTAAATTTAATATATTAGGTTGTAATTAAAACTAAAAAGCTTCAAGAAGATTATTCATTTTTAGAAATTCTTTTTAAACCTAATGTATCGCAAATTTATGGCGGTACCTAAGTTAAAAGATAGGCAGGTAAATCGATAGATAACGCAACTCTCATTCAGTCAGTTATGTGTCATGCGTGATACACGCTTAAGCGATCGATACGTCTTTCGATACATGACTGACGATACAGATTCCTGCAGTAGGCTGCTATTTCTTTTTGCGGTAGACCAGTTGCCATCAAAGGCTATAGAACCCGGTCTGTCTTGTTATTTACCCATAGCTGGAGGGGGAGGAGAAGAGGATTAATACCTTTCCCAAGGGTATTAGCACGTAAGTGAATGTAATGGACTCGACTGGGATTGTACTCTTTAATTCTTTAATCCGAGCCGTCAAAATCGAAAAGCTTGCGGAGGTTTAAAGTCTGTCTATTCTAAAAAGCAACAGTGATTGTTTCATTTTTCTTTTCAACGCCCAAATTTGCGAAATCACAAATATCTCTTCAGAATGTCATACTGCACACACTCTTTAGATTTTATTCGCCTTTCCTAAATATTCGTCATGATATCACCACGTATCTATAGAATGTGCCAAATTCCAAGATCGTCAAAGAAATAGGAGAGCATCAAATTACTGTCTGGCAATACAGGTGATCTTTGGCTTTTTTTTTTTATTCTTATAAATGTTTAAATACTACTTTTTGTTTTTTTTGTATCCGTCATTTATACAAATTTTTATTTATTTTATATTCCAGACAATATATATATATTTTTTTTTTTTTTTAGATTAAAAAAAAAAAAAAAATACGGACATTTTTACCGAAAACCTTTAGACAAGAATCGGAAAAAAATAAATAGTTAACTAAAATAACGATGTATTTAAGTATTAGGTTGGTGCAAAAATAATGTCGTTTTTGACGTTCAACTTAACGTCAAAAACGACATTATTTTTGCACCAACCTAATATTTTCGATTGTATTCAGTCAGTGATGTGCCTTGCGTGATACACGCTTAGGCGATCATGTATCTTTCGATACATGACTGACGAGGCAGATATTTGTCTGTCCTGCTATTTACCCATAGCTGGTGGAAGAAGAAGAGGAGTCATATCTTTCTCAAGGGTATTAACAGGTTATTGAATGTAGTGGATTCAACTAGAATTCGATTCTATTAGACACCATGAATATCAAATTATTATCTCGTGCCACAGGTGATGATTAGATATTTTTTTCATTCTGATAGATGTTTAGACAATACATTTTGTATTAGACTTCTAAAATATTAAAAAAGAAAAAAAAGAAAAAAAGTGCTATACACTTCATTTGGTGTGCTTTATTGCTTACCTACCAAGAGCAAGGCGTTCTATTTCTTCAAAGCCGCCAAAAGAATGGCGCAACAATATACGCAATATACACTGTCTAAAGTAAAAAAAAATAAAATTAGGGCTTCTATTTCAAATACGATTATCCACTGAATAATAACGTTTAATAATAAAAATGGGAAATTATATATATATATATATATATATATATAGGATTGATGTGAATTTGCGATCGTCTGACGATCGCAAAAGCGTAAAACCCAGGGTCACAAACTCACATCAATCCAACCAAATATGTTAACTCAATCTCTGATATTGAGCGCTTTCTAATAAGTACCACGCATATATTATATAAATAATAATATTACACATATATATTTATATACACACACTTTTTTTATATATATATATATATATATATATATATATATATATATATATATCTCTTTTAAAATATCTTATTTGGAAAGTTTGTTTACCCTTAGAGTTTAAGAGTTCCTCCCAAACAATATTTCTAGTATAAATGTGTCATTTATGCATCATCATCATCAAAATCCACTACATAGAAATGTCATTCCTCCATTAAAATGAAATAGATTTCTCTGATGATGTAAGAAATAAAAGTAAAAAAAAAAAATAGAAGGATGAGGAACTTCATAGATTAAATAAAAGGTTTAGTTGGAAATTCCCGGATCGCCAAGCACGTAAAAGAAATCTGGAGGACACAACGCCCGAAACGCCGTGGTAATAGCAAAGGGAAAGACAAGAAGAGTGTATGTAATATAAATAAGAGATGCACGTGATATCTCACAATGCGTACGCTGACCACTTTACTAACTCGAGAGTAACGCATTTAAAGCGGACAGAGAAAATATATATATAAATAACCAACAATAATTAATATGATACATAAAAATTTAAATGACTTATCTTCCGACTTGAAGTTTTTCAGATATACCTTTCTACACGTCAGAGTAAGAAATCTATTTAATTCATTTATATATATATATATATATATATATATATATATATATATATATATATCACTTTTTTCATAGTTAGCGATAAACACAGTAACTGATAAAATAAAGTAACAACGCTATGGATAAATAGTTAACTTCTAATTCAATAATGAATTCGGTTCTCACAAGTGTCCAAACAGTTGTAAACTTGGGCCAGAATACAATCTAGATACCTCTAAGTATTTTAGTAACTTTTTCCTACAGTAAATAGATAATATTTTTCATATATACGTCAGAATTCGCAAGCAAAGGATTATTTAAAAATTTATTTTAAAACAAACATTTTTTTCGTCATAATATTTCAATTATGTCATGATGAATATTAATCCGTTTTAAAAGTAAATTTCAAATTAAAATTCATTGAACTACGTGTCAGGTTACCGACTTATTGATTCCATATAAAAGTAAATTTCAAATTAAAATTCATTGAACTACGTGTACTGATTTATGGATTCCATATTCAGGTAGGTATCAGATGAATTATATATCAGTTATATTTTTTCTGAAATTTGAACCTATTCATATTTGCTACCGTTAACCGTATTTGAAATTTTATATATATATATATATATATATATATATATATATATGAGGCAGCAGATCATTATTTAAGCATATATTGTTAAATATAACAGACAAGGAATGTCTTGTGTTTGATCATGAGTCTTAACTTCGTTGCTTTAATTTCGGGCGAAAATAAACAAAATTATCCAACATTTGGATATTTTTTATTATGCTATTTATTGATCTAAGCTATCGTCTCACATCTTCTATGTCAACATAACAGAATATCATCTTTGATGGTGAATATCTGTTTATATGTCCGTATAATCACCCTGAAGATGGCTCATGTGAACCGAAAGCTTAGAACAAGGACCAGCTTAATGAAAAATATCCAAATGTTAGACAATTTTTGTCTTTATTTTCACCCGAAAGTAAAACAAGCATACCCTCTAACCCTCTACCTCGAGTGGCTTCCGGGCTTTATACAGGATGAAGCAGAGTTGGAAAAAGAAAAGAAAAGCTTGAATTATTCAGCTATATTGCATATGATCCGTTACTGTATATAAATAGGCTGCAATAAAATTTATATATTAATAATACGTTATGAAAATTGAGATGTAGCAGAAAGATTCGGTGGAGTCGGGTGGGGGGGACAAGATTCTTGAAACGGCCCTGGCTGAATTTAAAACTGTAGAAGGCAATCATTAAATTTTACAATATAATAGAAATTAAGATCTATATTATAAAAATACTGATTTTTATGTCCATCACACACACACTGCTTGTGACTTTGCATAGGCGTTTGTAATGTATATTCTTATGTCTGTGTTGTGCGTGAGTAACCTAAATGTGCTTGTACCATTGAATGTGTAAAAAAACAAAAGCAAAAAAAAAAACGCATATATAAATTTGACCGAGTTTGAAATAAGTCATTGGAATACAATAATACATTCCCAGTTTTGATAACCTCCACACTTGTTGAGGACTTTATTTTTAAACCCTAAGGCAGTGATTCTCTAAAGTGGTTGGTGGTACGATCGTGTGTGTGTGTGTGTGTGTGTGTGTGTATGTGGGAGAGGGGGGGTACACAGAGGGTAGAAGTGAAATAATTGGCTCCACTTTACAGTGTATCCCATTTATATAACAGTTATAAGAAATTGTAAGATTCTCATTTGAAATGCAATACTAGCATCAAGAGAATTCACTTAGCGTTGTGTCTATACATTTAGGGGGCTTTATGGTCAGGTTTTGGTACTCATTTCGGCGGCAACTCAAATTTGGGATCAACTGTCTCCCCTCCTCCAAAGATTAGATCATAATGAACTTCTTAGTTCATGATGGCCATGATTTTACTGATCAAAGTCCTACTAATTAACTCATAGATGGAGGGGAAAGAGGTGGCTTCATACCGTTTCCCAAGGGTATTTGCACCTAAGTGAATATAACGAACCCAATTGGAATTGGAACTCGGCTCTCCGATTTCCAATTCGTTATCATTTACACCACTCACATACCCAAACTTAGAGCAACTGGTATTCCAAGCGCTCCCTCATCTAAGTACAGACCAGGCTCGACGTTGCTTAACTTTAGTGATCGTACGAGAATCGATGTTTGAATGTGATACGGCCGTAAGACCGATTTTTTAAATTTTATTTCAAGAAACTATTCGAGTTTTTTGTTTTGGTTTTTAAATTTTGTGGAAATATTTTTAGGTCTGTTATTGAATTAAATCTACATACGCACACACGCGTTTGTGTAGCGGCATGTCAACACTTTATGGGTCATTTAATATCAAAATTTAATTTTCTTGGTAACATTTTCTCTTACAAAAATGTATTGCTATTTTTTCTTGACAAAAATATATTGCTGGTATGGTTACTATAATTTTAGAATAGTTTCATAGTGTTTTGATTCCAGTTTGTGGAGGTGGATAACTATTTGCCCATCGTTGGGACCCTAACTGGTGCTACCACCCCGGATCAATGTGGATCTGGGAACAACAGTAACAGTTCCACGCTCCTCAAAACTTCCCTTGGAGTTTATCATGATACCAAGGAAGGCACACGCAAACGTACAGGCACATTGAAATATTTGTCTCTAGTGGGAGACAATTTCCCTTTTCGTCTGACAATGATTCCTGGGTAACAGGGAAAGATTATAGACAGAAATGTGCGGCCCTTTGAAATCTTTTTTACGACTCCTTCGGAATATGTTTTCTAATAAATGTAGTATTTAAAAATGGACAAACATTTAGATTTTGAAACCTGATCCTACTGGCGTCAGCAAATCGACAGGTACAGAACTATTAAACGAAAAGGAAACTGCGTAACTATAAATGCCTACGTCCTGAATGGAGATTATTTAAATAAAAATAAAAAAAAAAATGCTTGTACCAAAAAATGTCTCAAGAGAATCGGTTGCGTGAAGTTGGTGTAAAGTTAGTGCATAGTGATAAGCCAAGAAAAAATAATAATATATATATATATATATATATATATATATATATGCTTTCGCATCAAATTACAATGAGTGGTTGTCGCGCCCCGCTAACGCAATGTCACGATCTGAAAGAATGAAAGTTGGGACAAATACATTGTCCCGGTGATATCGGGGCTTAGAACAACACACACACACATATATATATATATATATGGGACGTCCTTGAGAAAGTATTTTAATTTATTTCCTTTGACATTTTTACAATATCTTTTTTTTTGTCTCCTGTTCTAAGGGAGGCAACTGCACCTCTTAAAGTGCATTCATACCGATTCCTGATAGAGGAGAAGCCAGGTGCCTAACCGACTATGTAATCTGTAGATACAGGGAATTTTATACATCTCAGCATTGTCTACTTTAGCTGCAGAGGGATTTTAATGACAGCGGAACGTTTTTCTGTGTGTATAGAGTACTTATAGTGATCAACACTTACATTTACTTAACGTCTTAATATTTACAAAATATTTTCGAAGTGAGTTAACATTTTTATATATAATAGATATGGCCGAATTTATTTAGAGTATTTTTCTGTTCCTTTCCATAACTTTTGTTAGTATCCCACACTGTGAAGACAGTTACCAGGAATGGTGGTCTGTTATGTTCATGTGTAGTCGTACCAACATAACAGAATTTTTAGTCCAATGAAGGACAAAATGCGTCACAAGCAAACTTTTCCGCACTGTCATACAATTTCCCTATATATTGTTATTGATATATAAAAATATAACCATTCGCCCATATATATATATATATATAAAAAGAAAAAACAGATCACATTTAGGCTCCATTGTAATAATTTATTTCACCAGAGAATTTTATCCTTCTCTGTATCTTCAGACTTCACTTTCAAAAGGTGAAACGAAAAATGAAATTAAAATTTACACTTTTGACGGGTAGTATTAAGCTTATATAAGTTGACGTGGAGGGTGGCGAGGGATGGTATGAGTGACATGGTCGAGTTTAGAGAGGGAAGGGAGAGTTTTAAAATTTCTTATATTTCTTTTTATAATATTTAATATTGAGGAAGGTGAAGGTCTATATTATTTAATGAAACATGCATTAATGATTTATATATATATATATATATATATATATATATATATATACAAGTGAACATAGAAGTCAGCACAGAGGCGACAGTGTTTCATGCTATATGCAATCGTCAGGCCACGTGTGCTATAAGTTTCCGTGTTTCATGATTAAAGGCAGCAAAAACGATCTGTTTAAATTATTCACACGCTCTATCTCTGATATTGAGCACTTTATCCCATAAATATAGCAAACCTTAAGACTATATTTCTTCATTTATATCATTAATGCATGCTTCATTAAATAATATAGACAAGTTTTGTCCATTTTAAGTAAATTCCTTTCATATTGACTGATAAGCTTAATAACATCATTGAAAGACGAAAGGAAATCACCATATTGATACATGTTTAAGACCAATCTAAGCTTTCGGCTTACATAAGCTATTATCAAAGATAATTACTTTTCAATATATCAACCAATACACGGACGAAACAATAATGATTGTTTTTGTTGCATGAAAAATTTCAAAGCAACGACAAACTCGTGTATACGAGACGCGGAAGCAAAAATCGCATCGCAGCTAATGACATCACACATGACCACGCGAGAGTGAAAACGAGAAGTATTAAGTATGGCAAGTCGTTTGTGTGTGTGTGTGTGTATGCGTGCGTGCGTGTGATCCTTTCGTAATCACCTATAAGTTTCCGTGTTTCATGATTAAAGGCAGCAAAAACGATCTGTTTAAATTAAAATATGCTGCCAAGGTAGAAAGTGTTAAGGTGAGGAATAGAGCGTGTGTAAAAATAGAAGTGTACAGCAAGTGGCGACATATTGTTTCTTGCTTGAACGCAATCTTCGGGCCATGTGTGTTGCCGACTGGTTCGACTATTTATATAGGCTGGTCAATGGGGGGTATTTAGATACCAAGTTTAAGTATTTCCGGCTTATTGTTTTATCCTAACGGTTACTAGGTAGGCGGGAACGGTTATATTTCTAAAGTCTATTGAATAGACATAATTGTGGGTTAGAATATGTGTGTGTGTGTGTGCGCGCGCGCATATTCAAGCCACAATAAACAAAATACAGTTATAAACCTAACCTTCTATAATTAACACCCGTAGCATCAACCCACATAAAACAAAAAAAAATTGTTACTAAACAAGAAAATAAAAAAAATAAGTAAACGAAGACAAACAAATTTACTTTGTCATTATAAAAAAAAAATATTTAAACAAGAAATAATAATAATAATAAACTTATATTTTGAAAAACTTTAGAGCAGCCCCAGAAGATTCTGGAATATTAACCTGATTTCAAGTCGCCTCCGAGCCCAGAAAGACCTTCACCACATCATCAGTACCGAAAGATAAAAAAAAAAACGAAAGAAAAAAATTGGAGAATATAAGAGACAAGTAAATGATGAAAAGAAATAAACACAACATCTTTTACATATGCACGATAATATATCTTGTACTCTCACTCTTTCTCTCACACACACACAAAATAATCAACCTAACATCAATCAAAAAGAGCATAAATTGTTTTTTTTAACTCGAAAACGAGAGCATTTTTATCTATTTACATATGTATTTGACTATATAACACACACATATATACATATATATATATATATATATATATATATATAGTCGAGGATACCAGTCTACAATCCCTATTTCCAAAGCTTGCTCAGACATTTGTTTGTTCAACACCTACAGAGACCACCTGAAGTGTGTGTGTGTGTGTGTGTTTGTTTCACCCCATCACTTAATTTTATAAAAACTTGAGAAATTCAGCGTGATAATTTTTAGCGTCTATATTAATTAAAAGCAAAATTTTAAGGGGGATTTAAATTATCGATTTTTCTTTGCAAATTCGCACTCCATCCTACTGAAAAACTGCTCTGAATCGGAAAGTAAAAAACGCCATAAAGCTAAAATTATTTAATTAGAGAAGCTTTTAATTGCTTTTATGAATAATATCAAGGACAATATTGTCTTAAGAAAAAAAATTTTACAAGATTTAACATTCTTAAAATTTTTTAATTTTAGAATAATTTTAAATCTCTTAAAATTCAGCTTCAATTGTAACCTTTAGAAAAGATTGTTAAGTAAAACTATATTTACTAATCATATATCGTAAAGCTTATCTGACAATATTTTTAAAAGAATTTTGAATTGTTTTTGTATAAGTAAAAAATACGTGCCCAATACATGATACAAGCAAGAATATTATAGCTCATAATTTACCATAAATGTCGCTAAAAACATTACGGACAATATTTTCTTAATTTTTACGATATAGTACTTAAAGGCGCTTGCGTTGTATTCCTCAATTATATTTTTTAAAAAGTTAAACCCTCCGTAGAATAACACAAGTTAAAAATCTGTGATCGAGCTGTTATGGGGGGGGGGTGAAAAACCTGTCACCATCAATAAACAATCTACCGTTGAGTTGAAAAAAAGCGTTTCTGTGATATTTTAAACTTAAAAATAATAATAGTTGTTTCAAATCAGATTAATTATATTTTAAATAAGGTAATATTCCTTAAATAAGGTTTCAGGAACGTATATTTTATTTTGGGATGATTTTTTTTAATAAAGGTTTACATTTTTATAGCATTTTGCTAAAAGAGGCGCTAACATCAAATTTTAGAAATTAAAAAAAATCCTTCCATTTAATTTAAATTAGATTTGAAATAGTATTTTGTTTATTGGAAATATTAAATTTAACGTCAACTTGAAATTAAAATAAAATCTTCAAGATTTTTATTTTAAACGTTAGGTATCGCATTTGGGGGGGGAGTACCTCTCGTTAAGATAAGTGAAGACCAACCTTTTTTCACCCTTGTGGCCTATATATATGCCAACAAGGGTGAAATGGGAAAAAAAGGTGTCTAATATATATATATATATATATATATATATATATATGAAAATATCTCCGATTTAATCGGTAGAGAAGATAATATTTATGATAGAAAATGACAATAGGAAAAACTGTATTGCTGCCGCGTTTTGTCCAATGTGGACTTTATCGTTAAAATAAGAAAAAAAAAAAAATTTCTGTATTTTGCTTGATAAAGTCCACATTGGACGAAACGCGTCAGCAATTACCAGTTTTCCTATTGTCATTTTTTTTATTATATATATATATATATATATATATATATATATATATGTGTGTGGACATTGAGGACAATACCTATGACGATAATGTTTCATGCTTAAACGCAACCTTCAAGCCAATTCCGTTGTGTTTTGGTGCATTATGGTTAGGTCTATTGTGTTATTCTAACGATTATGTTTCAATTTATTCTTCGGGTATTGAATGGAAATAATTGTGAATCTGAATCAGTATCTATTTTATACGGTTTGTCAACTTTTTTTTTTTTACTCATTATTTGTTGTTTATTATTACGTCTACTTGTGTTTAAACGTGCATTCAGATTTTTTTTTTTTAATTTATTTATTATTAACTTAATTTGTTTACATATTTCTCGAATTGAGGTATATTTTGCTTATTTCTTTTTCTTTGTTTTTTTGCTGGTTTTTACTTTTCGATTTTTAAGCAACGTAATAAAATCTAATATATATAAATGGCCTGAAGATCGCAATCACGAAACAGACGGTCGCCAATTTGTGTTACCTTCAGTGTCCACTTTTATATTTACATATGCTCTATCGCTGATGCTGAGCACTTTAACCCATACATATAGCATATCTGATATCATTATACACACTGAATTACTCCCTCTATTAAAAAGAGAAAAAGTTTTCTCGCTTCTCTTCTGACGTTAACTTAAAACTTCACTATAATACGCATTTAGTTTGATGTTCTGATGGTGATGGGGGAGTTGTGAAAGATAACTTGTCTTTCGTCGCTCACGATTTACAGAGTCAGCAGAGATGTTGTAAATTTAGTATGCATCATTATGGGCAATTGTATGGGGTCCCCACAAAGCTACAAACACGGATCTCATTTACTTTTTATAAGAAATTGCAAGATGAACTGATGTTTTTGCTAATTATGAAAGAGAAATGAGAAGATTAATATTTTTTGATTTGTCGCGTAACATTGCATTAGGTATTCTTTTCAGCTATGAAGAGATTATACCTAGTGCGCAATATATATATATATATATATATATATATAGTGTGTGTGTGAAATATATATATATATATATATATATGTGTGTGTGAATATATATATATATATATATATATATATATATATATATAGTGTGTGTGTGTGAATATATATATATATATATATATATATATATATATATATATATAGTGTGTGTGTATATATATATATATATATAGTGTGTGAAATATATATATATATAGTGTGTGAAATATATATATATATAGTGAACACATCTGTGGGAATATATATATATATATATATATGTGAATATATATATATATATATAGTGAATGAATATATATATATATATATATATATATATATATATATATAGTGTGTATATATATATATATATATATATATATATATATATAAACATATATATAGATATAGTATGAATGAATGAATATATATATAAACATATATATAGATATATATGTGAATGAATGAATATATATATATATATATAAAAACATATATATATGAATGAATATATATATATATAATATATATATATATATATATATATATAAACATATATATAGATATAGTGTGTGAATGAATATATATATATAAAAAATATATATAGATATGTGAATGAATGAATATATATATATATAAACATATATATAGATATAGTGTGTGTGAATGAATATATATATATATAAACATATATATAGATATAGTGTGTGAATGAATATATATATATATATAAAATATATATAGATATGTGTGAATGAATATATATATATATATATAAACATATATATAGATATAGTGTATGAATGAATATATATATATAAATATATATATATATAGATATAGTGTGTGTGAATGAATATATATATATATATAAACATATATATAGATATAGTGTGTGTGAATGATATATATATATATAAACATATATATAGATATAGTGTGTGTGAATGAATATATATATATATAAATATATATATAGATATATATGTATATAATGAATATATATATATATATAAACATATATATATATAGATATAGTGTGAATGAATATATATATATATATAAAATATATATAGATATAGTGTGTGTGAATATAATATATATATATATATATAAAATATATATATAGATATAGTGTGTGAATGAATATATATATATATATATAAACATATATATAGATATAGGTGTGTGAATGAATATATATATATATAAACATATATATAGATATAGTGTGTGAATGAATATATATATATATAAACATATATATAGATATAGTGTGTGTGAATGAATATATATATATAAAATATATATATATAGATATAGTGTGTGAATGAATATATATATATATATATATAAACATATATATAGATATAGTGTGTGTGAATATAATATATATATATATAAACATATATATATAGATATAGTGTGTGTGAATGAATATATATATAAACATATATATAGATATAGTGTGTGTGAATGAATATATATATATAAACATATATATAGATATAGTGTGTGTGAATGAATATATATATATATAAAAAATGGACGTCGTTTCTTTTTTTCATAGTCTTTACTAATCGACTAAACTGAAATGAAATGAACATTGAAAATTAACCTCTAATTATTGTAGTGCCGGCTTTATTGTATTTGCTTCAGTTAAGAGGCGAGAGGTTTGTTATCAGAAACGATATATCCAATTACTATAATTTCAACCTCTTCAAGTCAAGCGTCAATCTACACATCTTCATAATCTGCACGTCGAGAAATCAACTTCATTCAATATAGCTCTACCTGGAGTGTTTCTTTGTTCTCCGTGTAAAAAGTGAGAACTTTCTGGCTTGCACATTAGGTTAAACCAGAGGGAGTTTGGGGGGAGGTTAATGATACCCCCCTTCCTCTCCTTCCCCAACTCCACAATGGCATTATTGCATAAATGAAGAGAAACTTCCTCTGCAGGAATTTGAACTTGGATCACCGATGTTATTCACTGTGCTGTTAAAAATTAGGCCAAGTCTTCACCGCCATCGCTATGTGATTGTCTCGGCCTTTGTGCCGGAATCTGTTCTCATTTGAGGTGGGAGAAAGGACTTGGTCCTGGGGATTCCAACCCTGAGGCAACCTGTTCCTCATTGCAATAATAGACGGTTAGGCGAGATAATATAAGAAAATTGGGCCCCGCTTTTTTTTCTTTTTTTTTTTTTTTAAAAGTCGTCCGAGAAACGATTCGTTCGAGATAGGAATCTCAGTTGACAACCGAGATTGCTGTCTACTAGTTATAGTTTGGCGACAAACAGATTAGGCTGAGACTGTACAGCCATTCCTACTCTTGAAAGGCAGCGTTCTCGATTTAAGAATTTTTTCTATCGAGTTCTGATGAGAGAGGAACAAAACCGGTCAGCTCCATTGTTTTTTCTTCTCATTCAAGTTTAAATGGTGGTGAAAAAGTAGGCAAGGAGAGAGGGGGGAAAGAGAGGGGGGGGAAGAGAGAGAGGGGGGGAAGAGAGAGAGAGAGGGGGAAGAGAGAGAGAGGGGGAAGAGAGAGAGAGAGAGGGGAAGAGAGAGAGAGAGGGGGGAAGAAAGAGAGAGAGGGGGAAGAGAGAGAGGGGGGAAGAGAGAGAGGGGGAAGAGAGAGGGGGAAGAGAGAGAGGGGGAAGAGAGAGAGGGGGGAAGAGAGAGAGAGAGAGAAAGAGAGAGAGAGGGGAAGAGAGAGAGAGAGGGGAAGAGAGAGAGAGGGGAAGAGAGAGAGAGAGGGGAAGAGAGAGAGAGAGGGGAAGAGAGAGAGAGAGAGAGAAATTAAGTGTGACTTTTTCAAGTGGGCCAAGAAATCTCTTGAGGCCTTTCGTTGCGAAGCATAAACTCATTGACATACCACCGCTTCTTATTGAAGTTACATAGATAAAAGTATATCGCTAAATAAATTATTTCATTTATTAGTTTAAGGTTAAGCAGAGCCCATTTCAAAATAACTATGAAAAAAAAAAAAAAAAAAAAAAAAAATAAACACAGTAGCCATTGCTACCAGTTTTAGTCACACTGGTTTTGAACGTATCCTCTAGCAGTTGAAAACGATATCATGTTCACGATCAAGCCTGTTCCTGTAAAATTACCTTTTGTACATTTTCCATGTCTTCAATAGAGTGCTTTATCTCACCTTCTAGCTAAGATAACTTGAAGACTACCCCCCACTATTACTATGTCTCCTCCTGCCACTTCTGTTCGGCTGAGGGTCAAAAAGTATAATTATTGCTAGTTGAGTGATGACCACTTTAATTTGGCGAGTCAAGTGGGAGGCATCAGTCTCAGACTGGAGTTACAATTCAAGCAAACAGATTTTCTTTGCTCTACAATCTGATATAAACATGTTCTAGAGAAACAAGTGGCCAAGTTCTCGCCGAATGAAGCTAGTTCTCTCATTTCATGCTAGACTAAGCTAAACAAATTACTATTTCATCCAATGTTCTTTAATGACATTAATATATAGTAAAATAATAGATAAAAAAAAAAAAAAAACGTTTCAGTTCCTTTTTATTATGCTCAAAAATAAAATAAAAAACAAAAACGCTCTCGGGTTTTATGTTTGTACACATGCGAATTTGATAGAAAACAGCCATTACTTTCTTAAAAAAAAAAAAAGAAAAAAAAAGCATGCTCATTTAAAGAACCAATACATTTAATAACGGCATATCAACTGCTTATGGGTCATTTAATATCGAAATTTAATTTTCATTGAAGTTTTTAAGTAATAAAAATGTTATTCTGCTTTCACAATTGAATACATGGTAGATTATATTCGGATTTTGTGTCTAGAGATGTTTGTGTTGACATGATTGCTAGAAACGGTGATACACTTTGATTTCGGTGGAGTAATGGATAGCGGCTCGGATTGAGGAATCCGTTACATTCACTTACGTGCTAATACTCTTGGGAAAGGTATGAATCATCATCTTCTTCCCCCCCCCCGACCTAACTATGGGTAAATGATTGTATACCTTGGATGGCAACTGGTCTACCGTAGAAAGAAATGGCAACCTACCGCAAGAAAAAAATCTGCCTCGTCAGTCATGTATCGAAAGATACATGATCGCCTAAGCGTGTATCACACAAGGCACATCACTGACTGAATACAATCGAAAATAATATTTAAATAGACCGTTATTTTAGTTATCTATATTTTTCCGATTCTTGTCTAAAGGTCTTCGGTAAAAATGTTCGTTTTTTTTTTTTTTTTTTTTAGATAAAAAAAAAAAAATATATATATATATATATATATATATATATATATATATTAGTCTGGAATATAAAATAAATAAAAATTTGTATAAATGACGGATAAAAAAAAAAGTAGTATTTAAACATTTATAAGAAAAAAAAAAAAAAAAGTCCAAAGATCACCTGTATTGCCAGACAGTAATTTGACGCTCTCCTATTTCTTTGACGATCTTGGAATTTGGCAGATTCTATAGATACGTGGTGATATCATGACGAATATTTAGGAAACTCGAATAAAATCTAAAGAGTGTGTGCAGTATGACATTCTGAAGAGATATTTGTGATTTCGCAAATTTGGGCGTTGAAAAGAAAAAATGAAACAATCACTGTTGCTTTTTAGAATAGACAGACTTTAAACCTCCGCAAGCTTTTCGATTTTGACGGCTCGGATTAAAGAATTAAAGAGTTCAATCCCAGTCGAGTCCATTACATTCACTTACGTGCTAATACCCTTGGGAAAGGTATTAATCCTCTTCTCCACCCCCTCCAGCTATGGGTAAATAGCAAGACAGACCGGGATCTATAGCCTTTGATGGCAACTGGTCTACCACAAAAAGAAATAGCAGCCTACTGTAGGAAACAATCTGCCTCGTATGATCGCCTAAACGTGCATCACGCATGGTACATAACTGAGTGATATAGATTAATGATATGAATGAATTCTTTCATGTTGTTTGATTGGTTAGCGGCATATCAACACTTCTATGGGTTATTTAATGCCGAAATCTAAATATTTTAACGCAAATGTAGGCCTTAATGTATCGTTGATATTTTTTTTTTACTATAAATAGGTTTTTTTATTTTTCTATATACAGATGTCCAATTTGCAATAGAAATAATCTGTAAAAAATGTTATAAAGTTTAATGTACCTAGTTTTAAGTATAGCTAAAATAACTAATTATCAGACATTAATGTCAATCAGTTGGCAAATGTTTTCCGTGAACTGCAGAATCGTATTACCCGTTGTATTGCTAATGATGGAGTACATGTGGAAATTTAAAATTTCAATAAAACATTACAAAATATTTCTATTGCAAATACAAATAAAGTTATAAATTTTTAAAGTGCACACGAACTTTATGGACACCCTGTATAGTATTTTTACACTTTCATAGTGTTTTTTTTTGCGGGGGGGGGTCACCATTTCTCATAGCTGGGTCCCATTTCAATGGTGTATATATATATATATATATATATCTCCAGCTACGTAACAGATCAGTATGTAATTATTGTATTTGCAGGTTGTGGCTGCATGTAGTATAATTAAAAGCTGTAGAAAAGGTAACTGGAAATCACTCCATTCTTTCCCAAGGTCCAAGTGTCTCGTGTCCCCAGCAAAACAATGATACGCCCCCAAACCATGATACATCCCCCACTCTACTACATCTCAATTTCCATAAAGTAGTTTTTATATAAAATATACATTTTATTGTAATGTAATTATGTACAATAATCGATCATTTGAAATATAGATGAACAATTCAAAGTTACTGGATGTCGAGGATTACAGATGTAGACTTTATGCGGATATGTGGGGATGATAACGTGTTCTAGTCTAGCCTTGAACACATTAAAATTGTAGCGATCGGGAAAACAACCTCCTAGGAGTCGATTCCACAGAGAAGTGGTTCGCAGGAGAAAAATTGAAAATAAATACAATGTAAATACAAATCTAAATACAAATTAGAGACATTTCATAATAGATTGGTCCATCTGAAATAAATCAATCATGTTTTGTGGAAGTTATTAATAACAGATTTTTTTTCTTGTTAAAATGTTAACACGTTCAATATTATGGATGAAAAATAGGGAATTTTATAGCGAGTTTTAAGTTTAGCATGAGCAAAGCAAATTCAAGAATTTGAAAAAAAAAAAAAAAAAAAAAAAAAAAAGAAAGAAAGAAAAAGCGAAATAAACGAACAAAAAAGCCCCCAAAAGCAACCCCTCAAAAAAGACAACAAAGAAAAAAAAAAACAAAACAAAAACAAAGACAAGAAAAAAACAAAAACAAAAAAAGACAAAAAAAAAACAAAAAAAAACAAAGACAAAAAAAGACAAAAAACAAAAACAAAAACAAAGACAAAAAAACAGACAAAAAAAAACAAAAAAAAAAAAGACAAAAAAAAAAAAAAACAAAAAAAAGACAAAAAAAGACAAAAAAAAACAAAAAAAACAAAGACAAAAAAAGACAAAAAAAAACAAAAAAAACAAAGACAAAAAAAGACAAAAAAAACAAAGACAAAAAAAGACGAAATAAAAAAAAAAACACAAAGACGAAAAAAAACACAAAGACGAAAAAAAACAAAGACGAAAAAAAACACAAAGACGAAAAAAAACACAAAGACGAAAAAAAACACAAAGACGAAAAAAAACACAAAGACGAAAAAAAAACAAAGACGAAAAAAACACACAAAGACGAAAAAAAACACACAAAGACGAAAAAAAAACACAAAGACAAAAAAAAAAAAACAAAAAAAAACACAAAAACACGAAAAAAACAAAAAGATGAAAACAAAAAACAAAGACGAAATAAAAGAAAAGACGAAATAAAAAAAAACAGACAAATAAACAAGACAAAAAAAAAAAAAAACCCAAACCCCCAAAACACAAGAAAACAACACCCCCCCCAAAAAAAGCGAAAACAAAAAAGCCCAAAACACAAAAAAAAAACAAAAAAAAAAAACACACAAGATCCCGCCCCCAAAACAAAATACAGAAAAAAAAAAAAAAACTACAGACAGTCCATGAAGAATGTTAGAAACAACTTTGTTATGGTTTATATTTATTTACGATAAAAATGTGATTGGAAATTGTTTTAAAATTCATGAATAAAAAATTAACTTTCCGTACGTTTATATTCCTTTATAGTCCTGCCGGCACTCGAGTTTGAACATAGATCGCCAGTGAGAAAACACAGGCGATCCCATTATTGAAGTAAATAGACCACGTATCCATAAAGGAAAGGTATACATGGGAGGTGGCGTGTGCTTAATTGATTTCTATCCCTTCATCCTCTATTACTATACGGATTCTATTTTATAGTTCTATCCGGATCTGTTATAGTCTATCCTCTATACGGATCTCTATTTTAGTCTATCCTCTATTACTATCTCTATTTCTGTCTATCCTCTATTATACGGACCGCTATTCTCTATTCACTCTACTATTTCTCTATTCGGATCACTATACTGATTAGTGTTCGAACGAGTATTGTCCAAAAAAGAATCAGCAATATTATTGGCTCCAATCTGGCATCTCAGCTTCAGTCATTTTCCCATCACCGTAAGGTTTCCTCCCTTTGCCTTTTCTATAAATACTTTCATGCTAATTGTTCAGATGAGTTCTTTGGTATTATGACTAGACTGAATTTATACGCAGTACTAAACTGGCGTCGTGATCTCATCAATTTACATTTGAACTGGCTAGATGTAAATTCTATGTTAGCAGTTCCTTTTCTCGCTTGTGGAAAGCCTTTCCGCTTTCTAGACAACTCCCCTTGAATAGCCTTCCTCTGTTCTCGCTCCCTCGAAATTGTTCCTGTTTCTAACCCTCCCACACCCACGAATCACTTGTGTCTTAGTGGCTTTACTGCCTTGCTTGGGATGAACTCGATTTTAAAAAAAAAAAAAAAAAAAAAAAAAAAAGAAACGAAACAAACAAACAAAAAGGGGTTTTAAGAGCCTTGAAATATACGCGATACCCAATGTTCACTGACCTCGACGAAGAATTTTCCCAAATGAGCGTCTGGCTGTCGTACAATTCCAGTGTCGGGCCGCAAACTGGTACTGGCACTCTGACAGTGCTAATTTGGCGCCTTTGGCAATTTCCCGTACAATTTCTTGCTCATTCTTGCAGATATTGTGTTGTTTACCAGCTAGTCTGCGACTTTTCCTGCAAATAGTATTTGGGTCCATAACTAGCGGACTACCCACTGCCCTGTACAAAAGAGAGGAAAGAAATATAAAGAAAAGAATTAAAAAAAAATAAAATAAAGCATCACATTTTCAGGTTTTAGCTTCGTTTCGTCACAAAAATGAATCGATCGAAATGGATGGTAGCTATCGAGATTGCATTACTGATAACATCAAACATTTATTTCCACACTTTTGTATATCAAGATGAAATATCGTATAAAAAAAAAAAAAAACTTCAAAGCACACACACATATATATATATATATATATATATATATATATATATATGAGAGAGAGACACACACCCCCAAGTATAGGATTGGTGTATACGGAATAAATTCCAATAACGAAAAAAAAAAAAAATTCTTAAAAGAGTGCACAATACAGAGTAGAGCAAGTATTATTTATTCGAAATTTATAACATGTTATAAAATCACTAAAAAATAGCTATTTTGTTTCAACACTTCTGGTGTCTTATCAAGTGATGGTGTTGAATGTAGAAATTCTTCATTCAACACCATCAAGTGTTGAAACAAATGGCTATTTTTTATATATATGATTATATATATATATATATATATATATATATATATATCAGAAACACGAAAATGACCATAATAAGTTAAAGGAACAAAATCACAAAAAACTAAGTAAAAGGAAAAAAACACAAAACAACAAAAAAATCTGTAGTAGTAGCAATCGACCAAATTCTAAGACTTCTGGGATTCCAAGCTAGTCTGTCACGTTCATTATTGAACGAATGTCCTTGTGAAAGAAAGGAATCTGTATTCGCCCTCACCCCCAACAAAGGGTTAAATAGCTACGTAGACATATCTTTACTCTTTAGAGAAGGAAAAACTTTCAATTGCACATCCTGGAGAAGGCAGCGGGAAATTACTTGACAATTCCTCCCACAATAATGAATAATAAAGGCTGCCGATAATAAATAGAAAGAGAATAAGGAGAGCCATGTCAGCCTACGTCCTGAAGGGACCCTCATAATTAAATAGTTTGGGGGTTGCATTTTTCTTTAGACAATTTTCATTTTCGCTCGTTTTTTTTTAACATCAATTTAGGCGATACAATACTCAGAAGTTTCCATGAAATAATAAGTGTAAACATTTTAGTCAAAATTCCACACTTTATTCGAACTACAGAGGCACTATCGGCAAATCACACACACATATATATATATATATATATATATATATATATATATGTGTGTGTGTGTGCGCATTATTTTCATGTTATGTATGTGTTTAGAAGGTTGCTTAACTTGACTGGCAGGATCGTAACAGTAAGCTGGTTAAATCCTGTTAGTCAAATCCTAAAAAAAAATTAAATTAAAATAATAAAATTTAAATACTTATTTTTATTGTCCTTACAGAGTTACCTAAAATTGTATGCAAGTAACATATTTCTGGAGGGGTTTGGTGCCATGCATGACATTCAGATGAAAATCGATCTGATGAGGCGACTTAAGAACATAACTAGAGTTTTCAGGTTAAGGTTTAGCAGCAACTTGCGGTGTTGGGTGAAACTATCTCCGATAACAAATTCATT
Organism: Acanthosepion pharaonis; assembly: GCA_903632075.3. NCBI lineage: Eukaryota > Metazoa > Mollusca > Cephalopoda > Sepiida > Sepiidae > Acanthosepion > Acanthosepion pharaonis. The sequence continues at coordinate 1,462,180 of CAHIKZ030000550.1, forward strand.
AAAACAGATCCATTTTATTTTAAATCATTATTTTAAGCGGCTTAATGAAGTTAATATTTTAATTTACTCACTCATATATATGACGACAATTCAGTCGGGTTTCGATCCTAGCTAGAGGCAACCGGACATTTAGCCACACTGATGAGTTGTGATACAGCGAAACTGTCTGTGGATGACAATATATATGCTGAGAAATTTATTTCGGTTGAGCTCTCTGGGCAGGAAGTGTGAGTTTGTAAACAGTGACTATTACAGCTAATAATGCAAGACTCTTCGGTAAATCGAATCGAGTTCTCTCAGTGACCATGTGTTTATCTACAAATAAATACGCTTAAATTCACCTTCATTCCTGCCGTGCGCCAACGGCTTAGTGTTAGAATCCCCTACTGACGCCAATTCAGTTGGGTTTCGATCCTAGCTAGGAGGCAACCAGACGTCTAGCCACACTGATGATACAGTAAAACAGTTTGTCTGTGGATGACAATATATACATCATTTAACATAATAAGTAATATTTTTATAAATTGGTAGCGATCGATGATGATATTTATTTTTTTTTCATACCATGTCTCTTCATGACGTCGGCGAGCATGGCTACCCAAAGTGTCTATGAACTGCCATGCATTCGTGGGAAAGATGGTAGAGTGGTTTTCTATCGTCTTCACCAAGGTTTGGAATTAGAATTTATCTTTTCTTTGACTGGTTGCCACCCAAGGTTGGAGAGTCTAGTCTACCCTGCTATTTAACTCGTAGTTGGTGGCGATAGATTCTTGTCTTTTCCAAGGGTATTTGTGCGAGACAAAAAGCCTGGAATTTGAACCCGGCTCTCCAATTTAACTTTCCGTGCCGTTATCCGTTAAACTATTTGCACAATCTGATTTTTCCTTATCCATAAACTTTTTTTTTTTTTAAACTCCTCACGTACGGAATGTTGTTAGAAAATCTTTGCTTATCATTATAAAAGCTTCCATCTCTTATATTATTTAAAATTGTAATAATTATAGAGGATATATTTAGCGATGTCTATGGCGCCAGTATGAAACTTCTTTCAGTGTTTAGTCGATAGGACCTGTACATGGCGGATTCGTGGATCATTGAGTGACTCACTCGAGTCTAGTACGCATGCACGGTGTCCACCGGTCTTCTCTGTGCTTCCTGTGGAGGGCCATGATCACCTTCGACTGAAGGGCACTTCACATAAAAGAACACTTTGTCGGTATGAAACAGCCTTCTCTGCTGAGTGGATAGGACCTGTTTTTGGTGCCTCACTCGAGTCGAGAACGCATGAACGGTGTCCTCTTGTCTTTGTCCTTCCTGGAATGCAGGTCCACTCAGATTATCCACTCAGATTATCCACTCAGATTATCCACTCAGATTATCCAACTCAGATTATCCACCAGATTATCCACCAGATTATCCACTGTAGATTATCCCACTCAGATTATCCACTCAGATTATCCCTCAGATTATCCTCAGATTATCCACTCAGATTATCCACTCAGATTATCCACTCAGATTATCCCTCAGATTATCCCAGATTATCCACCAGATTATCCCTCAGATTATCCACTCAGATTATCCCTCAGATTATCCAACTCAGATTATCCACTCAGATTATCCACTCAGATTATCCACTCAGATTATCCACTCAGATTATCCACTCAGATTATCCACTCAGATTATCCACTCAGATTATCCACTCAGATTATCCACTCAGATTATCCACTCAGATTATCCACTCAGATTATCCACTCAGATTATCCACTCAGATTATCCACTCAGATTATCCACTCAGATTATCCACTCAGATTATCCACTCAGATTATCCACTCAGATTATCCACTCAGATTATCCACTCAGATTATCCACTCAGATTATCCACTCAGATTATCCACTCAGATTATCCACTCAGATTATCCACTCAGATTATCCTCAGATTATCCACCAGATTATCCACCAGATTATCCACCAGATTATCCACTCAGATTATCCACTCAGATTATCCACTCAGATTATCCACTCAGATTATCCACTCAGATTATCCACTCAGATTATCCACTCAGATTATCCACTCAGATTATCCACTCAGATTACTCGGTAATTTTTACTTAGCATTTAGTTTTGTTCGTTTTGTTTTACGACTTATTAACCTCAATGGTAATGTTTTTTTTTTTCAAAAATGTATTGCTGGTATTTTTACTATAATAACCTATTTTTTTACACTTTCGCAATGTTTTGACCTCTGTTTGGAGGTTAACTACTTTAACATAATTGGGACGTGCTCCCACGCTCCTCAAAACGTCCAGATCAGAGACCTTGCTGCCGATTCTAATATCTAATATGAATTCTAAAACTAAGTATACTTTTATTTTTATTTCTTTTTTATTTTACAAGAAGTTCCTTTGTTTACCTTTATTTGCTTCAGGTGTGAGGTTTCATAAATGAGCAATATTTGTTTTGTATTGTCAGTAAATTTGACAAAAAAAAAGAAAAAAAGGAGATAACTTATTCCTTAAACCAGGAATCGGAAAAATGGTTATCACGTAAAGATAAAAAAAATCATAGATATTAGTAACGGTATATAATAATCTTAATGCAGAATTTCTCGGAAACACGAAAACTATTTCAAAAGTTCCACAAAGGTAAAAAATTGAGAAAAAAAAAACACCGGTTTAAACTATCAGTTATATACAAGCGCTTTCCCAAACCAATAATTAAAAATGGCACCGAATGAATGGACCCTTGTTGCAAGAAACCAGCTTCATCGAATCTCATGGACTGACATTACAGAATCACATAACTTTAAGAATTCCAACAGCAGCAATAACTACAACTAGACAAATCCCAGGCTTACGATTTTATTTTATTTATGGTAACTGGATTTTTGGCGATTGCCTTACTAGTTTTCTGGTGTTCGATACTGAGCGAGTTCATCAAGGTCACCATTTTGCGTTTTTTTTTTTTTTTTTTTAAATCCGAGTTCACTGACCTGGGGCCTGACACGAAATGCCTTGCCAGTCAACAGCAGCAGGTTGAGGATGCGGGTAACCGAATCGCTAGTGTGCTGGAGGCAGTGTTTTGGAAGAGAAGACCGAGCACGACGATAACTGCTCATAAGTCTGCCCGCTCTGGAAATATACAGGGAATCTGGTCCCTCGCATGAAGCCTGTAAATGTTTTACGTCTCCTATGAGTCATAATATGGCCCCTTTATTGGTGGCGGGGTGGGGGGGGGCATTGGACGCATGATTTCTGACAGATGGGTCAAGAAACCCATTTGGTACGTGTGAAAGGTACCAAACTAGAGTGACTTAGCATTTGTGTGCTGTTGTCGGGAGAGTCACCGTTTCTTTGTACTTTCCCCTCAGGATTACAACCTGGTAAAACGAAACCTGTCGTGCGATCTGTACCCCACCACCACCACACTGTTCATACCCCGCCACCACCTTGCATACTAATATTTATAGCATAAATGATGATCTGCAGGTAGTATAGAGCGACTGTAGACGGTGAAAGATGGATGGAAGGACTATTGTTCGCGTGCATGGGATGAATGAGCGAGTATTCATTATTTATTTTTTTAATACTAGACTTCATACAATAAGCCATTTCTCCAGACCTTGTGCAGAATTGATGTAATTATATCAAACATTAAGATCAGTGTAGTACCTGTTCTTAGCTTAATCTGATTCTATCTTCCCTTCTTTTTTTTCTTCACTGACACCAAGTAGTGTCTTTACTTTCCACGTGATCAGAACAATAGTCCATTATTTATGAGGTATCGGCAGGACGTAAAGGACGTGCGAACTAACGAAGGGAAGAACAATTATAATAGAATGGATTTCACACGTAACTGGAAGGGAAGATAATGACAGAATTAAGCTGTTTGCTTTCCACACTACTCCAAACAAAAGGTTAGGAAGGAAAATCCCATCAGTATTAATATCTACATCTACATCCATCTACATATATCTACATATTTCTATATCTACATTTTTTTTAAGCATTTCACCCCAAGCAAGGCGGGAAGCCACTAGGACGCAAGGGGTTACAGAAAATATAGAGCGAGATCAGATAGGAGTGATAGAAGAGGGGATGAGGAGAAGGGTAGTGGATAGATCAAGGTAACTGGAGATGTCGGGATTGACATTACACTTGAATAGCTGGAGATTATAGCTCAGGGAAACTGAATAGGTAAGGGAGTTCACAGGCGAGAGGTGCGAGACATGAAGCTATTGGAGTAGAAGAGACGGCTACATTTAGGAGTTTCGACAGTGAGGGGGTGAGAGCAGGATGCCAGCCTCGTAGGGCGCTTGAACTCATGACGTCTGGGAACCAGCGAATGCAGCTCCTCGGAGCAATTTCCATGAAAGTATTTGTAGAACAGACAGAGGGAGGCGACTGCGCGTATGTGAGAAAGTGACTGTAGACGAGACGCCAGGCAGGCCAACTACATTGCATATCCGCCTCTGGAGCCTATCAAGAACCTCGAGGCAAACAGAAGGGGCACCAGACCATATATGGCAGCAATACTCCAGGCAAGGGCGAATTGTGGATTTGTAGATCTGGAGGATCGACTATTATATATATATATATATATATATATATATATATATATATATATATATATATATATATATATATATATATATAAATAAACAGTGAACTTAAGCTTATTTTCACCAAGAACTTTTCAAGAGAAAGATTTTTATAAATTTCAAACGAAAACTGTTCGGCCAATGAAAGCTAAATGTTTCCTCAGAAGGAATTGGTTACTATTAGAGGCAAGAAGAACAGGTCCTACACTTTAATCCCAGAGCGATGACCAGGGAGTGGAGAAAAGCTTAACTCGTGTAGCATTGAAATGGCTACTATTAACACTAGAGGTGAGGAAAACACACTACTGCTCGCTCAATAGGTGCTAAATGTTTCCTCAGAAGAAAACGGCTAATATTACCATTACCAATTTCCTGAAAATCTGTACTAAGAGAAAAATTGTATTCCAAATGTTTCTTGAAGGCAAGAGGGATAAAGAAAATCAACGCATAACCTACTTAATGAGCTTTAGTAAATGGATGGCAGAACAGGATTTAGGAGTGATAACAAAAAGAAAATTTATTAAGAGCTATAAAGAACAGCAAATTATGGAGAGCCATGATTGCCAACATTCTGAATGGACATGGCATATAGAAGAAAAAGCTTTTATAAACGGAGAGCAAAACATTAGGGACAGAGTAAAACAATGCATAACATACCTAGTGAGCTTGATTAAATGGATGACGTAACAGGGTTTAGAAGAGATAACAAAAAAAGAAAATTTATTAAGAGCTAAAAATGATAGGAAATTTTGGACAACTATGATCGCCTACGTTCCGAACGGACACGGCAGATGAAGAATCAAAATGTTAACATTCCAAACTACTTCAAATGAAAGGTGAGGATGTAAACTTCCATCAATACAGCAAAGAAAGATAACCAGTACTAGATTTGAAAAACCTATTTTCCTGAAAAAAAAAAAAAAAAAAAACCAAAAAAAAAAAAAAAAAAAAACCAAAAAAAACAACAAAAACAAAAAGAAAACAAATGGTTTAAGAGAAAGATTTTATAAATTTCAAACGAAATTAGTACTGACTGCTCGGTCAATGAATGCCAAATGTTTCCTTATAAAGGAAACGGTTAATATTACCATTAACTTTACCAATTTCCTGAAAATCTTTAAGAAAAAGATTTTATGCCGAATGTTTCCTGTATGTAAATGACTAATCTCACCATTACCATTGGGTTTAAATTCTGACAGTTTGTAGTCATTGGTTTTAGCGTTCTTTACATATGCGTTGATAGCATTCGGGCAAGGATTTCAATCATCACATTTAAAGTGTTTATAAACAACTAAAAATGAAAGTACGTAATAAATGAATGTTCACATAAAAAAGGAAATTATATCAAATTGCTTATATATATATATATATATATATATATATATATATATATATGTGTGTGTGTGTGTGTGTATAAAAATCTTCAGTGTTTTCCTCCGAGATGAATAGAAAAGATCTTTTGATGTTGTGATTTTGCCTTGGAATATGCGACGATAAGTGTATTAGTGCCGAGTGACAACTTTTTGTTACAAAAAGTTCAAAAAGAAAAATGTTTTAGGAAGGAGAATCTATGAAAAGAAAAAAAAAACAAAAACGGACAAACTTTCAATTTTAACCTATTCACGTCACTACGTACACGATGTATTATTACCTTGGAAGGTGTCGTTTAAGCCCTATTAAAATTACTCAAAAACTGCATTTTACGTTTGTTTCAGTTTGAAAAAAAAGCTAATTTATTCTTCTGTAATCCTCATCCTACTTAACAATCCTAATGTTTTTGTTCCAAACGGTCAGCCAGTACAAACAAAATGCTACAAATAATGGGGCCAATTTTGATGGACTCCGCAGAAATGGGGGTTTATAACTTCGTTGTTCGCCACTCTCCCTTGACAAAAATATAGTCTACCCCATTTAATAATTGATTACCGACAACGACACCGCTATTCTGTACTCTCTACAAACCAGTCCGCCAGTTTCTTTGTACTGGCATTTTGACAAGGACAAACTTTATTAATTACTCTCAATCCTGACTTAGCAATCTTTGGCTTTGAGCCGGAATTTAGATGGAACGCCAATCAGAATATCCAGGTGTGGTGGCTTTCACTAACCCATACACTCTGGATAAAAAATAATATTTTAATTAGAAATAAAATGACATGTCCATTAAGGACGTGGGCGATTCACAAATACTTTTTCTTTATTATCTTTGGGGCCTTCAGTGGCATCCTTGTCTAAGAGTATTAAGAGAGAAAAACCTCGTTAGAAGCAAAGAAAATCTATCTTATTGTATCGCAGTGAGTTCTGGACAATTTCCTCAAAGATAAAGAGACAGGGAGCAAGAGAAATGTGTTTCTACAGAAAGATGCTGAGGATACCATGGACCTAACATGTGAGCAACGACAAAGCTTTAGAGAAAATGAAAACGAAAAGAACATTTACCAGGAAGAGGCAGTTGAAATTTCTGGGACACTTAATGAAGGAGGAAGGCTTGGAAAATCTGTCACTCACAGGGCAGATTGAAGGCAAGAGAAACGGAGGAAAACAGCACATAACATACTTGACGAGTTTGAGAAAATGAATGGTGGAACAGTCTTTAGAAATAAAGAAAAGACACTTTATTTACAGCTGCAAGGGACAAGAAATTGGGGAGAGCCAAAAGCGCCTACGCACTGAGAGGGACAGAGATTTCACCCAGACTTAAGGTGGGAGTAGTGGAAAAGTACCGAATTCATACGTTTGCCAACAGCATCTATCTATATATAAAATTCTGTGACTTCCGTTAGACCATCCGTCATACCCTCCAGAATAGCCATACATTGCTCTTCTCCCCAAAATTTGGTTTCGATTGGTCAAACAGGTAAAGGGGAAGTACAAAGTACAGTTGGTTTTACAAGGGGGCGTAGTTTACTAATATAAATTTTCATTAATTCTTTTGGAAAAACTAAGTTTTATCATTTAACATACAAAATACTCCCACTATTTTAAAAACAATTTAATGAATAAAATACTAATAAAAATGGCATATCGTTTTTGTATATCTTCTATATATATATATATATATATATATTATACACACACACAAGAATCCTGTTTACCCTGCGTTTGCGAGAACTATAAACAAATCATCAGGTCAAACGCTTCAAAGGTTGGAATTTGATTCCAGAAAAAATATTTACCCATGGACATTTCTATGTTGCATGCTTAAGTGTAAGAAATCCTAAGAATTTATTCTTCGCTAAGAAAATTTTTTTCTTAAAACATATCCTTTACCAAGAAGTCCTATGAAATTAAATTAGATTATTAAACTGCGAAGTAGGTTTTTTTTTTTTTTTAAGTAATTTTTTCCAAACAAATCACCTTATTCAAATTTTATAGATTGGTTTGCGAAATTGAACGAAGCGTAGAATTCTAAAATCCCGATAAAAATGTGAGTGATAACTTTAACAATACGAAATACTGTATTTCAACACATGTTAGCATGTTGAAATCCTTACAGCATTTTCTATCACGAAGGTGGGTGTATTAATGATGTGTCGGCAACTCTTGAGAGATACTTAGGTATGTGATTTTTTTCTACGGGCAACATAAATAAAAATTACTTTACGGTTATAAAGATAAGCGCCCTTTTTATACATATTTTAACTACCCAGTAATCCTAAAAATTTTGGGAAAATATTCCAAGTTATCTAATATTTTATTGAATTTTACGTACTTTGGTTTTATAGTCTTACTTACGAAGACACTTGTTGAGGAAATGTTAGAAAATTACAAATTTTATTTTCTGATAATATCGTGTATAGACGTCAGTATTTACAAAAATAAATAAATAAAAAGGCGCTTTTATATTCTCTCTCTCTCTCCCACAAACACAAAATTCTTTTTAAAATGATGGCAGTGCTAAATTGTAGTTAGCTTTTCCATTTATGATTAATAAGTGTAATTTATACTTAATATCAACAGCCACTAATTGATCATCTAAAGTTCATTTAAAAAATCAAAACGTTATCTAGGATAAGCAACCACAACTATCTCTCGTAGACTCACTAGTCATGTTCGGCGAAAGTGTAATACAAGTTACAGAAAAACAAATTCTACAAAAGGTCACAATATAATAATACTCAGTAAAACAAAAGTGCAAGAAAGATTAAAATTTGAATTAAAGGATTATAGTACTTTAAAAAAAGATTATAAATTCATAATCATTGCTTATTTAACCTAAAAATAAAAAAAATAAAAAATAAAAAAAAATAAAAATAAAAGGAAAAAAAAAAAATTCCGTGACGTTAAAAATATTTCATTTAACAACGTTCATGTATTAGATAATTGCAAAAAAGTTCGTGCCCGAGTAAAAATTATATTAACAATTAAAGTCTTTTTTACAATGATCTGGTAATATCGAATACATTTAAAAAAAAAAAAATAAAATAACTAGTGTCATATTTAAAATTTGACTACAAAGTCATTAAAAGATTTGAGTAAAATAGACTATGACTGAAATGAATTGAAAGTTTAGTATTTTAAACATGAACTCTGATCAGTTACTTTTAATTCTCGTATAAAGAAATCGGTCTGTCAGAGGAAAAATCTTAAAATACGGGCGTACTTCATCTGTAATATTTAATAAAATTTGTCTAAGAAAAAAAAATATATATATAAATATACAGTGTAACCCGGATATAAGAGTTGTCGGGACCGGAGTAGAAGTCTCTTATATCCGGGTTTGGTCTATTTTATATACATTAACACAGGCTCTAATTTGGGACCAGAGAAAATCTCTTATATCCGAGTTACACTGTACTATTATATAAAAATGACCCTAAGCATTAGCGCTAAACAAAACCATCCCTCCTTCTTAGTCCATCCGTCACACCCTCTAAAATAGTCAGGCAATGACCTATCGAAAACAAATTTGGGGGAGAAGTAGAAACAGGTAAGGGGGGTTACAAAGTTGGTGTGACTATGGTGCGTAACATGGTACAATAAATTTTCATTCAATTTTGGGGGGAAAATTATACTTTATCATATAACATAAAAATATTCCCACTATTTTAAAAACAATTTAATGATTAAAATAACATACTTTTTTAATAAAAAATATAATATCGTTTATTGCTTTTTTTTTTTCAGTTGTGTGTGACAGATTCAAGAGTAAGAAACCTACGAACTTATTTATCGCTGTTAAAAAGAAAAAAAATTTTCATAAAAAAAAAATATTGTTTATCATAAAGTCCTATAAAATTAAAGATTATAAAACGGCGAAATAAGGTTTTTGTCAAAGTATTTTTTTTTTTACAAACAAAATCGAAATTTATTCAATTTAACCGATTTGTCTCCGTAATTGAATGAAAAAGTAGAGTTTGTAAATCTCTACGAAAATGGTAGCAATAACTTCAATTCTGTGAGGATTTCAACGCGTAGCATTTATTTAAAATTGGGAAACTGGTTTAATACAGATTCTAAAAGATTCATGCAAAATAAAATGCAATTCGAATCAGCAAATCCAAATATTGTAGTCGTGTATCGTCGTATTTCCTTGTTATTTAAAAAAAAAAAAAATAAGCTAAAAGATTTGATTAAGAGAACATTTTATCTTTTAAGCAATAAGAGGATTAACAATATCCTCACCGAATCTCCCTCTGTCAACTTTCACATATGCAGTGACTTCAATGTTCACCACAAAGAGTGATTAGTCCAGTAACAAAACCGTCGAGGAAGGCAGATATTGCAGAGACTTCGCCATCGTATATGAATTAACTCTGATCATTAAAGAACATATCTGAGTCCCGGATGAAACGGGACAGCAAGCGAATCTCATTAAAACGTTTTCTTTTTTTTTTTTTTTAATATGCTGCCCTGACAAATCTTCAGTAAAAGTACTAGTCCCCACGGGTACATCAGGTCATTCCCTAGTCAGTGTCCAGATTGACTCCAAAGACATATCCCCTGATTTACCATTCCATAGAACGGTTCTACGATATGCGAAGGCAGAATCGGACAGCTTCCTGTCCTAGATGACAGAAGTTCTTCTCCCAGCCTTCTTCAAACATGCTGTCCCCCAAAACTGCTGCCCTAATATCCGAATGGATCCTTTCTGGAATGGAGTGGTTTTATACCCGCCAAAAACATTCCAACAAAAACATTCCAACAAAAAAACAAAAAACAGCCCTGTCATAGCTCACCGAAAGCAATACTTTAAAATCTATCGCAAGGAACGTTGTAGTTTAGCCCTTCTTACAGAACCGCGCGCAATCGCTTTAAGAGAGTTCTGGAAAACGCAAAGTGCAGCGAGGTGCAATCTGTCCAGACCAAGGTTGAAAAGAAACAAATTGGATCACGCAAATTCTGGAGGATCACCAACCAAATTATGAACACGGGCAAAGCGTCCGTACCCACTTTTATACATGGACCCGAGGTTATATCAACGTTAGATAACAAAAATCATCTCCTCCCCAATTTCCCACTGAGCCTAATCTCAATAATATACTCATTTCAGCAAAAGAAACCCTCGACCCTAAAAAGCCACTAGCCCAGACAAAATTCCAATGGTCGTCCTTAAGAGTATCAGCCGAGAATTATCCCCGGTTCTAACAAAGTTATTTAACCGCTGCTTGAAGCAGAAATATTTCCCAAGCATATAGAAGTTGCCAAGTATATGCCCGGTCTAAGATTGCAGACAATTGATCCCCCATCCAGTATAGACCCATTAGGACTGGCCATGGCACCCAACCAGGATTGCCCTTCACCTCCGGTCGGACGTAGTAAGCACAGACCCTAAAAATAAGCATTACTTTTAGAAACTCCAACTAATTAATCTTAAGATTTATTAATAAGTTTCGAAACATCAGACAAATATTAAATTTTAAAGAGAATTTTACATTTGTTTACATTTTTCGTATACAATGACGACTCGATGAGTCAAGTGGCGAAAAAAAAAAAAAAAAATGTACCAACGTTTTAAAAATGCATAAGCTTATTTATATACGGAAATTAATGTTTCTTTTAATTTGGATTAATTTTATCTTTCAAACAGAAGCGAAAGTTAAGTTTAAAGAAAGCATTTAATTTATTTAAAATGCGTTTTTCAATTGTTTTTATAATGTTTGTCGCGGTATAGAAAGAGATTATGCCGAATTAACGACTTCAATAATTAAGCCAATGTTTAATTAAAATTAATAGGGCTTCGTATTTGAATAATTAAACCCCAAAAATTTTGGCGGTTACTTGTTTGTTACCTTTTAATAAATTCACATCGATTACTTGCCATTGAAAGACGCCATTAATATTTTTCTTACATAGACCATAGCATAATAATATGATTATAGATAAGTATACTAGGAATTAGAGTAATTAAAAGGTAAGATAATTTGAGAAGTTAAGCGAAAGAAATGTGTTCTTGACTAACCAAAATTTACCATCAAAATACAGCTAAGTATTTACTCCAACTTGAGTACAGCTAAAAAAACTAGACATTTCGTGAAGGATGTTAGAAACAACTTTGTTATGGTTTATATTTATTTACGATAAAAATCTGAAAATCTACATGAAAAATTTGATCTGTAGTTTTTCATGTAGGCCTACATGAAAAACTACACATTATCAAGTTTCTAAATAATGAAAATATATTAAACAATAGACATGAGTTAACGGTTTTTTGCCGACATTATCAAAATTTCCCATTGAATAATTAGCATAAAAAACAAACAAATAAATACAAATTTTAAACTGCACAGTCTAAATAAAAAGTATAAAAGCCCTACCCAATAATAAAACCTTTATGAAGTGAAAAAAAAAAAAAGAAAAAAATATTATCTAATTATGACAGTTTTATATACACAAAACCCTTTCAGGAAAGAAAATAAAAAAAAATAAAATCTTCAAAGACACTTAACTAGACTAGACGATGTCATCTACCGCTTTAAATTTAGACACCCCAATCTTACCCTGACTTGACCTCTTTGAATGTAACCGAGATATTGTTACAAATTATTAACCCTTACGCCCCTTTTAAATAATTGCTCTAGTCGTTACCATAGTAATATTAATTTTAATAATGAATATGCTTATAAAAACGCGTAAATTTCAAGAATTAGTTATTCTAAAAATTTCGCTTGAAGATGGAACAAAGCTTGGTAATTCAAATTTAATACAATTATATTGAAGCTTTCGGCTCTTGTTTTGGAACACGAGAACTCTTATGTAGCGATGGAATCATATTTTTAAATAATTATATTTAGGCCCTACTTTTGTATCGAGCACTGTTTCTTTTTTTTTAAAATAATAACAAAAATACTAAAGAACTTTGGATTATTTACCTAACGAGTTCTTCCCTATTATATCACTGCTATGAAAAGACAAAAATTAGTTTTATTATTACCACTCATGATAATAAAAAGTAAAAATGAAAAACTAATTTTTGTTTATTGCAGTGATAAAATTTTGTACCACTAAACATCTTTATATATGAAATTCTGCTTATTTTTAACTTTTTTTTTTCAATTAGTATCTAAATTTATTTTTTCAGTAGCATTTTCATTATTTAAACCTATTTCTGGGTTTCGCAAGGACAAATTATATCACTCAGATTCAAACTATATTTATCGATCTTTTTCTCTGCTTGGCCATCATTTATTTATTTATTTATTTTAAAGAAAATACATATATTCAGTCGTTTCCGATTTCAACAGCTTAGCCTAGACATTACAATTGTGACCACAAATTAACATGTGGCGCCCGCTAATTCCCTTTGGAAGTTAGCGCCACCTATCTAGACTGTTTCTCCTGGATTGATTGAGATACCGCTAAACAAAATCAATGTCTACGGGTTACTTAATGCCGATATGTAAATATTATGAAGACAATTGTATGATTTCAACTAAAGATAAAGTAGGTGGTCATTTTACTATAAATATTGGTATTTTTTTTTATATAAAAGTGTATGGCTGGTATATTTACAATAATGCATTTCTAAACTTTCATCGTGATTTGTTTTGGTGTTTCACTGTTTGTTCCTGCTGGGAGCCTAGCACGTGCTACGCCCCCGAGACAGAGTGGATCTGGAGACAAGGGCAATTAAGAGATAGTTCCCAACTCTTCAAAACGTCCAATCCACCGATCAGAAGCGTTTATTGTCATACCCAGGACTATTCGGGAATGAATTTACCCTTATAGACTCATTTTCAGCTTTCATGTTCCAGCTGTTTGACCGGCTATTAAATGCAGACCCACTGAGCAGACCCCGAACTCTCACCTATTATGACGGACGGGGTCTTCTCTCAAGACCCATGCATTGACCATCCAATGAGGCTCAATCTCTTTCCAGACATCAAGAGGAACCCGTATATCCGATCTATTACTAAAGATGCTGGGAAAATGGTCGGTTCATTGTACCGCTCCAGTAAGTATCTGACTCTCCCTGCTATAATATCTTTACAAGAACCACATCAAACAAAAAGTGGAGTATTGATGCCATATATGAGCTGTAGCAGCCCAGTTCTCATTTGCCTGTCTTGATAGAATTCAAAGACGTCTTACGTGACCTTGTGGGTGATGAATAACTTTCCACGGATGAAACATTGAGAGCATCTCGTTGCTATTTTCATGTGTCCTGACGAGCTACACTCCTGAGTCCCACGAGATCTGACATTTAAAACCGGGAACCGTCATGCCATGTGTACAAGACGGAATCACCCCCATTCCCTTCGTATTCAATTAAGTAAGGAGGAACCTCTACTCGGACAGCTTCTTCCCAAGAATTGCTGGTTTGTGGAATAGACACCCAGATAATACAATCCTGGCCACCTCTTCGTTATTTTTCCTGCATCGCCCACATTAACTTCTCTTCTTGCTTTTCCTTACGTTCATACAAAGCCATACAGTACCCTGAGTGAATCTTGTGTAAGTGACTAATTCGCCAGAATCTGTCTTACATATTTATGAGTCTACTATTCGTCCAGGCTTTGAATGTTGCTGCTATATCTAGTCTGGTATGTATTTAGAGATTCTTGATAAAAATCTGCAATGCTATTGGCCCTGCCCTGGAATTTCGCCATCAGTCACTTTCAATCCAGACATAACGTAGCTTGACTTCGCCTTTTCTATAAATACTTTCACGGTAACTGTTTTGATGAACTAGTTAAGACGTGGAGGTATTATTGTGGCTTTAGTAAGACTGGTAAGATTGTGTTTTGGTATAAGGATTACTATGTTATGATTAGGTCAATAATAGTGTATAGCTAAGTTTAAGGCGGAAGATTGAAGACCCGCCTTCTAGTTCCCTCTTTTGGACTTGTGCCACACTTTTGTATTTTCAAAATAAAAATTACTTTCCTCTAAATGTTATGAATTTAAGCGCAGGTCTAGATTGGCAGCAAGGTCTCATTTACAATTGAAATGGCTAGATGTAACAGTAACTTCTCACTTATGGAACTATTCTGGCTATTTCCTTCCTAGTCAAATTTGATCTTCAAAAGTTTAAATGCAATGTCAATCGTTAGCATCTGTCTTAATTTCAGTTCTTTCTCTACGATAATGTTTTCTTTTTCTTATTCTCTCACACTCAGTAACCCCTCGAGTCTTAGTGGCTTTATTGCCTTGCTTGGGGTGAAATGATAACATTTCACCGTCTCCATTGTAATGGATACTCGACGTTTACTTTGAGGACCGAAGAATATTTCAGCTACAGACTTTATAATGATAAACCTCGAGATAAGCAGATAAATAAAATAAAAAAATGAAAGCAATTTATTAGGCTCAGAGCGGAATTAAATGATTCTAGTATTTATAAATTTCCATCGTGTTTCTTATTCCCAAAGGCTTCAGAAGCCAAGAAAATGAGTTTTGATGCCTGAATATGGTTTTCTTACCGTGGTAAT
>CAHIKZ030000551.1:0-25000 GCA_903632075.3 Acanthosepion pharaonis
TTTTAAAAAAAAAATAATTGTTTTTTTAAAAAAAAATTTGGGTTTTTTCCTTAAAAAAAAATTTTTTTAAAAAAAATTTGAATTTTTTAATTTTTTAAAAAAATTTAAAAAATTTTTAAAAGCTTTAAATTTTTTCCAATTTTTTTAAAATGTTTTTAAATAAAAAGGGGAAATCTTAAGAAAGTTTAAAAAAAAATTATTTTTCTTTTTTTTTTTTTTAAAATTTTAATTTTTTAAAAATTGGGAATTTATGCAGAATTACAAAAATAAATTTTTAATTTTTCCTTGGGAACAGAAAAATCATGACTTTATAAAAAAAAAGGATTTTTTTCTGGGTGGTTTTTGGGGGCCGTATATTTCACCGGGATACCTTGAAATTTAAATTACATTTTAAACAAATCATGAAAAAAATCTAAAAAAAAGTTAAAATTAAATAAAAAAAGAATATTAAATTTTTTTAAATTTAAGATTCTAAAAGTTAAAATATAAAAAAAGACGTTTTAAACTTGGGAATATTAAATTTAATCTATTGGTTTGGAATTAAAACTAAAATTAAAAAGTGAGGAAAAATTTTAATCCTTTTTTAAAATTCATTTTAAATTTAGATATCACTTTTTGCTTTTCTTTTTTCTTTTCTTGTCTTTTTTCTTTTCTTGTCTTTTTTCTTTTCTTTTCTTTTCCTTTTTTTTCTCTTCTTTCTTTTCTCTTCTTTCTTTTTCTTTCTTTTTTCTTTTTCTTTCTTTTTTCTTTTTCTTTCTTTTTTCTTTCTTTTTTCTTTTTCTTTCTTTTTTCTTTTTTTTTTCTTTTTTTCTTTTTTTTCTTTTTCTTTTTTTTTCTTTTCTTTTTTTTTTTTTTTCTTTCTTTTTTTCTTTTTTTTTTCTTTTTCTTTCTTTTTTTTTTCTTTCTTTTTTTTTTTTTTCTTTTTTTTTCTTTTCTTTTTCTTTCTTTTTTCTTTTTCTTTCTTTTTTTTTCTTTTCTTTTTCTTTCTTGTTTTTTTTAGATACCTAGTTAAAACCTTTAGAATTAATGTGAATGTCAGTGTGTCACACTTTTTCGACTTTACTCCTAGAGGTCGTAGCTCAACATATACTATTTTGGAATCAGGCCGACTCCGTGAGCAAATTAAAAACATCCCGCAATCCTGAAATTTTGGGTTTCCAAGTTTTCATAATTGCGATTGATTTCGGCGATTCTTATACGTGACGTTTTTGCGACACATTTTTTACGCGATAACAATTTTTATAACTTGGAAATAAATTTGGGAATAATTGAAATTAATTGCAAAATCCAGCGAAAGTCACCTATGCAATAAAAATAATTGTTTTTACGGAAAGTAAGGAACTACGTACATCAAACTGTCTTTAAATTAATTGACAGCAGAAGAATTACCGTTGAACTTTTAAAAGGTAAGCTTAAATTCTAATGCAATACTTAAATGCAGAGATCAATTTTGAGTTCT
This sequence comes from Acanthosepion pharaonis, assembly GCA_903632075.3. Taxonomy (NCBI): domain Eukaryota; kingdom Metazoa; phylum Mollusca; class Cephalopoda; order Sepiida; family Sepiidae; genus Acanthosepion; species Acanthosepion pharaonis. The sequence goes on from CAHIKZ030000551.1 coordinate 1,460, forward strand.
ATTGTAGTTTATTGTTGCGTATCTACTCCTCTCTATTGTGATGAAGGCCCAATCAAGAGCCCTCCACGGGAGGTAGCATAAATGCTGCCCGATTGGGCGGCTTTTAGTTTAAGTTATTGATGTAACATTTTAACGATTGCTCTGCTTGTTGCTCAAAGTAAAATTCTTGCTTCATATGTATACTAGTTTAAAATCGTCCTCGTTCAGGAGTTTGAGAGTCTTTGCATATTCTCAGCATTTGAAGCTCTCCTGGTTGCTGTTTGATTTGGGTCTTCATTTGCACTAGACTTTCTTTTCCTCGCTGCAGCCTTGGCTCTTTTGATTGCAATCTGGCCGTCTTTTGCGGTCGGCCTGATTCCAAAATGGTATCATATGTTGGGCTACTCCTAAAGTTGGAAAAGTGTGACACACTGATATTAGCATTTATTATATAGATGGCTGTCATAGATCAGTGTACTATTCTGTTAGCGAATTCCAGTAGTCTACTTGAAGGGATTCCTGGAAGCCCATTCCTTAAAGAAACACAAAAAATTGTTCTCACGAGCACAGCCCACGCCTTACGGAGGGCTTCATCTATGTAATTTTTTTTTTTTTTTTTGTAGTGGAAAATGTCATGATGCCATTTCTAAGCTTAGCTCTCTGGGTGGGACCAGGAAAGAAATGTGTACACACCAGAAATCAAAGGAAATAAAATAATAATAATAATAAAACGCTTAATATAATTAATGATAATCAATTAATAAACATTATTATAACAACAACAACAACAATAATAATATCATCAACAATAACACAAAAGCGGAAGAACAAAATTATCAATTCTTTCTTTTCTTTTTTTTCAATCAAATTAAAGAATTGTGACAATTTTGAACATTAGTTTGGATAGGGAGGGATTATTATTTTAATATAATTTATCTGATTTTAATTTAATGCAAAACTTTTTTTGAAAAAAAATTAAAAAGAATAAAATAAGCCCTAAGCACTAAGTTTAAAAATGTTATACATTTTGCTAAAAAAATATTAAGAACTAATTTTAAAAAAGAAAAAAAATACATTAAAACATTCATTTATCAAAAATTAATTTTTTTTTTTATAATTTTAAATAAAACCTCGTAATTTGGTAATTTAAACTTTAAACAAGTCAGTAGGTAGGAAATATATACATCGATTTTCGTATTTCGGCTTCTAGACAAGTAGTTAATAAAAGTTACAACCTACAAGAGGGAAAATTTATCGTACAATTGACATTATCTTAAGCAAGAAAAATTATTTTGTAAATATTTGTACTTTTATTTGTGTTTAAGCTTTTCTTTCTAGAAATTTCTAAAAATCAAATATATATTTTTTGTATATTTTGCTGCTAGAAGTAGATTATATTGCCATTGGGTACACGAAACTAATTTTAAAAATACCAATTACAATATCCCGTTTTAATTCACGTAAAATCATTTTCCGATATTTTACACTTTATTTTAAATATAATGTTACAGTTGAAATTTTTAGATGTAACCGTAAGTTCTAAGTCAATAGTTTCTTTTTTCGCACTTCTCGCTTGAGGAACCCTCTTCTGACTTCTTGCTTCCCAGTCAACTTTGATCTTCAAAAATTTAAATGCAATTTCAATAATCGTGATGTTATGTCTTCTTTAATCATGTTCTTTTATTGTCTTTGTTCTTTAATAATATTTCTTTTCTTTTTTTTCTCAGAATCGCTCACTCATTGCATCTTAGTGCCTTTAAAATTCGATTTACTTAACAAAAAATGAAAACTGGGAAATAACTTCTGCACTCATAAGCTCACACCATAAGATCTAAAATGCTATCTATCTATCTATCTATCTATCTATCTATCTATCTATCTATCTATCTAAATAAAGAAGGAATTAACAAATATTCGGTGCTACTTAACTGATCTACCAGAACAACGCATCATTAAAATATGTGAACAACGAGCTGAGATAATTCTCTACATCAAGATATATATATATATATATATATATATATATACATAAATAGATATATATGGAATAAGGCAAAAAAAAAGTAGTCTTTATTTAATATATTATAATAATATATTAAACAAATAATACCATATAAAAAAACTAAAGCAAATTATTATTTTAACTAATACCATCACTGTTTGTAAAAGTTTGAACATCAATCAGAAATGCAATAAATAAATTTTGGTCACTGGATTACATAATTTTCTCTGGTTTATATACAAAATCCACTGGAAGCTTTCATTCACTATGTGCTACTTATGGGACTACTCAAGTAAAGTTGTAGGCAATTTTCTTTTTCTGAATCACATATTTAAGAAGTATCATCATGCTTACTTTGATGATTGTAGATAGAAATCGTTTGGTAGATTTCTTCATAAAGTAATAAGTTGTATGTTAATCTCATAGCTTATCATGTTTTAATCATAAAATCACTTCCGGTTTGTCATGTGTCAGTGCCAGGCAAATCAAAGCTCTTTTAAATAATGAAGATTACATCAAAGTAATCAGAATTTACAAAATGAAATGTGTTTTTGATTATGCAGCTTTTATATGCTGTTTTGAAGAAAAACAAGTTTTATTTAATGTTCTAAACTCACATTGCCAGTTAAGTATTCCAAGCAGGTCTGTTTAAAGAAGACTAGTACAAAAGTGTGTAGAAAAGAATATAAGTATCAAGTTAGAACAAAATAAATGACCGTTTTGAAGTTTAAAATGTCATAGCTCAGATTTATTGGCTAAAGTAAATACCGTTAGAATCAACAATGTTGCCAGTGAATTTATTCTGTCACTGGGGCCACGGGAATCGACAAGATTCTAGAAAACATTTGGTTGGTGTAAATTTGTTCGTGTGTATAGACATTTAAGGTTTGTAATTGGTAAGCGTAATTGGCAGTGGATATGCTTCGTTAATAGGGAAAGGGGGTAGAACAGAACTTCAATGCCTAGCTGCACCAGTTTTGCTATGTAGTCTGTAATGTATGAAACCTAACATTATGGCATAGTAGGCACTTTTTAATAAGTTTTAATGCATCAGTTCCAGATCGTGACAGTAAGAGTCTGCTATAATGGCTTAACCAATTTCTAATAGGTTGCAATAGATTATTACAGTACAGCCTCAACAAAGTGTTTGAATGATTTAGATGGGGTGAAGATTTGATTTGGGGTAGGCAGAAAAGTGACGAGGGTGGAATTTGCTAACATAAAGAAAGTCATGTTCCTAATTATCATAGAGGAAATCATTGGTCTGAATTTCTGGATGAGGGATTATCATTATTTACATTGTTTATATTCGGAATGTTGTTCCCATCTTTGTTTGTCACAACGTCTAGGCCGTCTATAGGCTAGGCAATCTTTTTCGAGAAGTGGGCCGCATGATCTATGGCTCACCACTAGGCGGGCCGTACTACTAAAATGATTCAAGGTAATCTTTCGTCGTAGGTCAGTTTGTTATGTACCATGAGTGATACACGCTTAGGCGATCATGTAACTTTCGATACATGACTGACGAGTAGGTTGGTAGACCAGTTGCCATCCAAGGCTATAGAATCCGGTCTTCCCTACTATTTACCCATAGCTTTGAAGAAGAGGATTCATACCTTTCCCAAGTGGATGCAATGGATTCGACTGGAATTCGAACTTGGAACTCCGATTCCTCAATCCGAACGGTTATCCATTACTCCACCGTCCTCAGCTATTTTCGCTACTAAAAATCATATGCGTAATGGCAGGAAAGTTTTATTTTTTAGAAAATATTTTTTTTATAATTAAAAAATTGAAGTCTTGGTATAATATTATCACTGATGACAGAGTGATTACCACATGTTGTTGCGTGGGATTTATTTCTAATTTATTCATTTGAAAATGAAAAGAATTCTCCTTTTGAGAAAAACAATTCTTATGAACAACTTTTTTAGAACCATAAGGAAACCTATTTCAAAAGATGTTTACACGTATGATCTCCCTTAGTGAAAATTGCTAATGGTTTAAAATAATAACATTAGTTTACAAAATTCAAGAGACATTGTACTTAATCATTGTTTCTCTATGTGGTTATGTATGAGAGAATGTGTGAGTGAACAAGTGAGAATGAAACAAAATAAAATTTTAAGAAATGTTATTTTGCTTATGAAATTAAGTATGCCATTCAGAAAGGCCAAACGGGTCATATCTGGTCCACGGGCTGCAGTTTGCCCATGACTGGTCTAGAAGATACCCCTAGACATTAGCAGTGGAACGAGAACAATAAAGAGTTCAGTTCGGAATTCCCAGATCGATATACACTCGAGGAAGGCCGAAAGATTGTGATAAAAATAACAAAGATGAGGACAATAATCCAAATATAAATAGTTTAAATAATGAAACCACTGGTTGCAAGATTTTGTAATAAATTACTTCATAACAACATGTCCAAATAGTTAAGAGCGTCTTTTGGGAGGTTTTTTTTTGTGGAGGGGGAGTGATTTACTGACCCGTACATAGCCATGTTTCTAATTATCGTACAGAAACAATTTTACATCAACAGTAATCACACGATCAAGCAAATTGGGTCATTTTGAAATGAAAACGTCAAATCGTGCAAGCTGTTGATCATCAATCAAATCATCGACATATTTTTCCAATTCATAGCAGGTGTTTAGATGTTCCCAACTGTTGTATAGCCCCCCCCCTTTAAAAAAAAAACATTATGGACAATACTCGAGCGTTTGTTTCTTGCTGATCCCTTTTTCTATCCACGATTCTTGAGTAACAACTTGTGACCCTGAACAAGCTTATTTTAGAAATCGCGGATCACTTGAACGGAATATTTGGAAGCAACAACCCATGACCTGTTCTGAAACTGACTTGTCGATATTGCAGGCTCATTTGGCAGCGTATTAACCAAAGTTGAACATGTAGAAAATAATAAGCTAAAAAAAAATTGAATTTATTTATCTTTGCTTTGATATCTCATAGGAAATTCAAAATTCAAATAACTTACAAATGAGAAGACACAGAACGCTACTGTACGCATAAGGAGAAAGGAACAATTCGAAATAGACGTGTTCATACTAATGCAACCAAAAGCAGTTGTCTCTGATTTGTTCTAGCATAATATATTACATTTAATTCATTAAAAGCATTTGCTAGAAAAAAATTATCTCGATCGGTCGTAAAATCCATTTTGCTTTGTTCTTTGATTACTTATATACATTTTAATTTTATTGACATTTTTTCATCTTATTCTTTTAAAGATTCAGTACGTGTGATTTAAAAATTTACCTGAAGTCTTCAGTTCTTTTCAGATTGACCCAAAGTTATCGTTTTATCTTTTTTGATAACTATGCACCTTTTTTAATGTATATGCATTTTTTCTTTTTTCAAATCTTAATTTGTAAATTCTGGATTCAGTTAAAAATATTTTACTGATAAGATTTTCTTAAAGATTAAATTTATTGATATTTTCACATTTCTTGACATAAAATCGGAGTAGATTGGTTTGCCTATCGTCCGGTTCATACTTCTGCCCAGTCTTTTGAACAGGAGTAGAGGTTTAACCCTTGTTTCCTGTTTAGGTTTCCGGTTCCTTATAAAGTCTTTTAATTTTCTTTTCACTTGCGTCTTAGTGGCATTATCGCAAATTGATTAAAAAAAAGAATAACATTCACTACATCACTTATCGATCATAATTATTTTACATTGTTTTATGCTTAGTTGATCCGCAACTCTTTACTTTATAATATATTTTATTACAATGACCCTTTAGAAAAATTAATTTTTCAGTAAAATGACGTATTAAAATCTTGAAGTTACTATATTTGATGACATATAAAGCGCACTTTTTTTTTTTACTAAAAATATCTTTTAAAATTCCCCTGCATCTTACATGCCATATGTAGGTTTAAAATTCGCGATAGTCGGCCGAAATTAGCTACCTGGCAACTCCTATTAGTTTAGACTTTAGAGTAATTTTCATATACCTATTGTCATTATTTAAAAGGCTATTGTGCAGATTAAGTGTTATTATTGATAATATTCATTATATTAATTTCATCACGTTTAATATTAATACTTTGTTTCACTAAAAATTATACGCAATAAATTCAAATTATATATAAATGTAAAATATATTTGTTTCATTAATATTTTTTCGCGATAACTTCCGGTTGCATAGGAGCTGCAAAATATTTTGGCCTTTTGCCTACAGAAAAAAATGATACGTTAGTGGCGGTTGCAGGAAAATGACCTACGGGCAGCGAAGAAAGAAAACTGTAACCTTCGCCACCCAGCCACACACTGGCCTGAAAGAGGAAATTAAAACATGGGTTGTAGACGAGGGGAGTACAGGCAGAATCGTTACTATGAAAATGATAAGAAACGAGGCTAGAAGATTAGCGAATGAAAAGGGGATTCAATACTTTATAGGAACAGGAGAAGGTTGTTATCGTTTTATGAAACCGGAAGCTCTGTCAATGCGTACAAAAACAATTGCGCAGAGAATGCCAGCTGACTATGATGACAAAATAGTAAAATTTCATAAATTTGTTATACATGCTCGAAAAAGAACTTTTGAACTAGGCCAGATAGGAAATATGGATGAAGTCCCACTAACATTTGTGAGTACTAAGGGATCTAAGACTATTACAATAAAAGCCACAAACCATGAGATGACCCATTATACAGTCATTCTTGCATGTTGCACTGATGGCACAAAACTACATCCTTTTCTGATTTTTAAGAGAAAAACTACATCGAAAGATAAAATATCAAAAGGTGTGCATGTTCATGTTCATCAAAATGGCTGGATGGACGAAGCTGATCTACAGTTATGAGAAAGACGTCCTGGGTGGACTATTACGAAAGCCTTCTCTTCTGGTTTGGAATCAGTTCCGAGCGCATAGGACAGAATCCATTAAAAAGAAAATGGCAGAATTGAAGACAGAGATAGCGGTTATTCCTGGAGGAGTGACGAGTCAGTTGCAACCTCTGGATATGTCTTTGAATAGATCATTCAAACAAAACATAAAGTAGCAATGGAACACGTGGATGGCAATGCCTGATCACGACTTTACACTTACAGGAAGAATAAAAAGACCCAGCATTGCACAAATTTGCGAATAGGTGAAGCAAGCTTGGGATAATATTAAATCAAAAATTGTTGTGAAATCTTTTAAAAAGAGTGGCATTAGCAATGCTCTCAATGGAACGGAAGATGACGCATTATTTAACAACGATGATAGTAGTACTAAAAATGAGTATCAGAGTTTTTGATAACGAAGGCTATAAATTTTATGGATTTGAAAATGAATAAAATTTTAATGCTAACTGTACTGTTTTGCTCAATTGTAATAATTGCTTGATTTTTATTTTGTTTTCTTGCCTTTGGATATAATAAAGTTTTTATAGGCTAGTGTTCTTTTTTCCTATTATTTTTCGTTTAATTGGAATCATGGTTTGTTAAACCAAAATAATACCTCATAAATATAGCCTAAGATGTACCATTTACTAATAATTTTATTAATTACTATTTTTTCTTGATTTGCCCTACTGAAATTGGGGTGCGTCTTATACACCCATGCGTCTTGTATGCCGTCAAATACGGTAATTAAAAATTGTAATGCCTTTTATTTATTTCCAAGGACACTACAGGGAGCATAATTGTTGGATAGAGCAAGTCACCATTATTGGCTATAAATTTTTACAAGTAATGAATAAGGAACAGTATAATGTGCTCATAAAAATCTACAATGTCGGAGACGACTCAAATATCGTATTTGCCATTACTGAAATGCATAACTCTTTAACTGAGTTCATTTCCATTGTTTCGTCTTCGTAAACTTTTAATAAGCATTGACGAATATTAAAAGACTAGCTTAAAGGCCGCCTGTAAGGCCTTTAAGCTAGCTCCTGCGGAGGAGTCTTGTAGGAGTAGATGCTATAGGCAACAATAAACTACAGAAGAACTCAAAATTGATCGCTGTATTTAGGTATTCTATTAATATTTAAGCTTACCCTTTTAAAAGTTCAACGATAATTCTTCTGTCGCCAAGTTATAAAAATTGTTATTGTTCAAAAAAATCGTCGTAAAATATCGCCGAAAACAATTGCAGTAATCAAAAATTGAGAATCCAAAATTTAAGGATTGCTGGTTTGAATCCGACCCGGAATGTTTTTAATTTACTCACGGAGTCAGCCTGATTTCAAAATGTAGGGCTACGGCCTGTAGAAGTAAAGTTGAAAACATGGACAACTTTATTTTGAAACACTAATTTGAGAACAGTAATTTTTCCTTTGAGAGTTGTGTCTCCTTATTTTTTTAATCAGTAGAAGTCAAGATGGTGGAACCCGAAAACAATTGCAGTAATGAAATCTTGGGAATCCAAAATTTGAGGATTGCTGGTCTGGATTCGACCTAGAGCGTTTTAATTTACTCACGGAGTCGGTCTGACTCCAAAATGGTCTAATGTTGGACTACGGACACTCGCATTTATTATATAGATGCTGTTTTTTTTAAATAGTGGAATTCATTGACACACCTCTGCTTCGAGTCTGCCACAATAATACCAACATCCGCTTCTGTCTATATAATAAAATAGGACATTTGTAAGAAAATCCACACTTAGCTTTTGGTTATTTTCCTATGGTTTTGGTGGAAAAGCGGCGTAAGTATTTTGGAATTAGCAGAATTAAAAACCGGACGTTGACCTAGAAAAAAAAAGTTAACAAAAATGGAAAATATGATGTGTATGTGAATACATAAAGTAAAAAAAAAATAGTTATTTTTGTTTAGTCTTGAATATGTAAAGAAAAATAAAAAACAGAAATATATAATTTTTGTAAAAGTTAAACAATAAAAACACAATGTCGACAGGGTTAGTGTATTCAAATATCTTACAACATAAAACTTTTGGCATAATATAAGAAACTGAATCTCATTACAAACTTCCTTTCAGTCATTTGTAAATTAATAAATAAAGTAGGTACCTCCACAGATTCGCTAAAAAATAAGTATACCTTGTTGGAAAAGTGCCACAAACTTCATAAAAAAAACTTTTCTCATCAAAATCTTTGTTATTGTTAAAAGGAAAAACCAAAGGATTTTTTTTTTTATTACTAAATTATATTTTTTATCCTCTTTAAAACGTTCGAAATTTTGGTTAAAAAAATTGTTTTTCTTGCGTCAGCGAGGACCAAATATTAATAAAGTTTGATTTGGAAATTCTTGCAAAAATCAAATAATTGTCGGATTTTAGTTTAACTTTCACAAATTAATGAAATTATTTCAGAAATGTTTCGTTTTAAAAATGTATTATTTTTTTTTAACATCTGTTACCCCCAACTCCCCAATTATTAAAAATACCTACTCGTGTGTTAAAAAATGCATTTCTGTGATAATTTATACTAAAAGTAAGTAAATATTTATTTCAAATCAGCTTAATTAAATTTTAAATCAGCTAATATTCTTCAAAGAAAGTTTCAGAAAAGTATACTGTATTTTCGAAAAAATTTATTAAAGATAATTACATTGTGCTGCTGATCAGATGGCTAAAAATAGCACTAAAATCAGCGATTTTTAGTGATTAAAAAAGCTTCTCCCAGTCAATTTTAATTAGTTTTGAAATACAAGTATTTTGCTTATTGGAAATATTAAATTTATTAGGTTGAAATTAAAAGTTAAAAAAGCTTCAAGAAAGATTTTTTTAAATTTATTTTAAACCTTGGTATCGAGTTTCTTTGTTATTTAGGTTATGGATAGGAGGGATTAATTGTAGATAATACTTGAAAAAACAAAAAAAAACAAATACTAATTCGATCGCATTATTTTATACTGCTAATGAGAATTTTTTAATTCGTCTAACTTAACCGTTCAACGGTTTAAGACTGAATTTGAAATAAGATAGAATTTTTAACCGAATGCATATTGCGTTTTAATTTAAATTTGCTCTATAAGAAAAGTAGGTTTTAATGTATATGTGAATAAAATCTGTTCTCCTCTTAATTTTATTGTACCTTATTTTTTAAAAAAAAACATTTAAATTACGCTGAATGTTATGCTTAGATGAATTTATGCAAAGTAATATGCGCATAAGAATATTTTTCGGAATCAACTGCTACAGTGCCTCCAGCATAGATTATCTACCTTGGGTCAGACAAGGTTTCGGATTTTACTACTGACTCAGGTTGGTAATTCGAGACACATTTAGATGTAGCCTCTGTTCGATGAGTAATATCAACCACTTGTTAACCAGTTAGTTGATGCTTTACTGAAGTTACAAAAGAGTTTAAAGTGAAAACTGTTTTGTAACTAGGACGTCGTTATTTGCCCCTCAAATCTCTATAATTTACGATTAAATTCAAACTTTTGTATTCTATTCAAGTCAATATCTCAGTGAAACTTGTGTTCTTTAATAATTTTATATACAATAATAAACTATTGTCTATGTAGGCAATAATATTTTGCCAAAATTGTATCCATAATTTGTTGAATAATTGTCTGTACATATTTAATAATATCAAAAGCTAATCTACTCTACTGTAAGATAAATCTTTGATAATCTGTATATTTTTGTTAGTAGGTTGGTAAGATGTTTTTGTTGTAAGTCGTTGGACTTTTTGACTGTTACAATGAAGGTTCTAATCTTCAAGTAGCGTGACGGTTACTGACACAAAAAAGGGAAATTGCGAGCCTTCATGTCATTTGGGAAAGGTATGAATTCATCTCTTCTCTCCTAAATTATTTTTAAATAGCAAAGTAGGCTAGACTCTAACCTTGGGTAGTAACGTGTCTCTGAATTCAAAACCGTTGAGATAGCAACGGGAAATCATTCTACTGTCTTCCTTAAAAAAATCATGGCGATTTTTAGAGATTCAAAAGAGAGCCACGACCGCGGCCTACACCTGGAAGAGATATAGAATTATTGAAATGTGTCCAGTGTAGAGGAACAGCGGCGCGCGGCAGAACCTCCATCATTGCACTAAAGAGGGAACAACGGTAGATATACCGATACCAGCGAAACCAACGATTTCGGGAGTGCTGAGCTATTTTTGAATCTGATCCAGCTGCTCGGGGTCTTCAAATTAAACTGACCTTGTGTCACACCCTATCAGCGTGGAGCAACAATTAAATACAATCTGCCTTCGGGTGGTCAAACTACATTTTATGTCACAATTGTGTTTCTGTCTTCAGAACACAACAAATAAATGAGTGATGCCTGGTCCTGGGACAGCACCTCCCTCATTCTACCAAAGAGGGGAGGATTGGTGGAATATCGACGCCAGCGCGACGTTGGTATCGGGGACTGGGTAATTTTGGACCTGAGCTCATGTGCACGCGCTTGGACTTCCCACTTTAAACCGGAGTTGTGCCATAATTTTAGCTGAGTCGAGTTATGCTTAAATAAATTATCAAATTTAAGCCTTATTTCATGCTTAAAATATAATCCTAATGTGAGTTAGAATTTTATGTTATAGTTAAATTAAATGGGGGTATGATTTAAGTTTTAGTTTTTATAGTTTTCTTGTGATGTAAGGTGCCTAATTTTATTGCTATTTTTGGTTCTAGTATTAACGATAGAATGCACTGATACAAGGTAGATTGTATCGTGTAAGTATCTTTAAAGAACTTTGAAAATGAACTCAGAATAGTGACTGATCTCAAATATTTGAAATTGGAATGTTGATTTATTACAAGTGGTCGTATTTGTGGACTATTTCGTGTTACTGTTAATTGTTTGTATTTTCTGATTGTGTACAAGTTTGTATTGTTTACTTATATTTCTGAATAGAGAATCACTATGAATAATCTTGTACACTCATCTCACAGGAATCTCAGCAATCCTTTTCGCAAAATGTCAATGATTTTATACAAATATATACAATCTGAGCCTTAGTTCATGCTTAAAATATGCTTAATTTTGCGTAGGTACCTACAAAAATTTGCGTAAAAAGAGGAAAAAAAAATGCCCGAAAAATAATTAAAAAAACAAAAAAACAATTTTATCATCAAAATCTTTGTGTTAAGAGGTAAGATCAAAGGAATTTTTGATGTAATTTTTTTTTTATCCTCTTACAACCTTAAAAATTTTGGTTAAAAATCTTGTTTTTCTATCGTCAACTTGGGACCATAAATTTGAGGGAATTTTTTTTTCCAGCTATTGTCCATCTCAGATAAATTTCCGAAACATCTGGCTGTCAATAAATCACTTAACACGTCAAAAAAACACCCACTATGTCTTAAAAATGCTTTTCTGTGATATTTTAAACTAAAATTAATATTTGTTTCAATTAATTAAACTAAAATCAGCTATTTTTTCTCAAGTAGCGTTTCAGAAAAGTATATTTTATTTTTTTAAAGTTGTTTTTAATAAAGAGAATTGTGTTGTATTGACAGATTTGCCAATATGGACGATTTTATAGATTTTACTCATAAGGAGAAAAAAAGATCCAGTTAATTTATATTCGGTTTGACGATGCGAAAATGATATGAATTCCTGTTCAAAAGACCAAAGAATAGTGTGAACCAGGTGATAGGCAAACCTATCTATTCCTATTGGTAGATGGGAAAAATAATAATTATAGAATAAAATTTCAGAGTTCAGGCGGAGACATCAGAAATACAGAGTTGAAGGAACCAGAAACCCAATACTAAATAGGAAACAAGGGGTAAACCTCTGCTCCTATTAAAAAAAAAAATACCTGGGAAGGCGTATAAAACAGACGATAGGCCTACTCCCATTGGGCAGGAGAGAAAAGGTAAGATAAATTATTAGCGAATAAAATTGCAGTGTCCAGGTGTTGAAGGTATAGATTTGAACTAGGGAAGAGTGTGAATCAAACTGCAGGCGATGATAATAATATTAATAATGATGATGAGGAGGAAAGATTTTTTTTAAATAATTCAGCGCGGATGCGCTAGACGCACAGAGTCGAAGGAGACCGAGATGGATCCAGAAACATAATCCTAAGAAGAAAATAGGAAAAAAAATTTACCATCCCCCAAAAAAAACCCGGCGACTGGCTCCGAATATAAGCGTTGGGGTAGAGTTAGTTTCGGAACTTACAGTATATTATCTATTAAGTTTTAACTTAGAAGTTCAAATATCCTCTATCAAAATAATATCAAGCAAGTAACTAATATTGAAAAAAATTTGAAAAAAAAAAAAAAAAAATGAAATTGGAAAAGCAGTTATAGAAGTCAAAAAGCTACCATCTATTGAAGAAGGTCAAAATTTTATGAGAATATTTGGAACTACCTAAGGGAATATAATCTCAATGCAGAGTGGATCAAATAAGCACAAGAAAAAATGAAAGATGAACCTGTGCATGAATGAAAAATTTAATGTTAGGCAAGATCTAACTAAATCGCAAAATTGAAATCCCCAGGAAATGACAAGGTACCCAAACTTTTGTCTTTATCATTTGTCATTGATCCATAAAACTCTTGAGCAAACTTTATCAGTGTTAATTAGTAACCTCAATGAAACTCCAGAATGGATCAAATGAAGGTATTACATACAGTGCAAGGAAACCAATATTTGTACACATACAAATTTTTAACTTATTGTATTTCGAATGAATAAACATACTTTTCGTATAATTAACAGTACACAGATGCATAGTAATTAATATGCATAGAAAATAGAAAAAATGATTTAGTAGAAATAAATCCCATTTATTCATTTTAGTGGGTGAAATAAGTATACATATAATACAAGAAAGAATACATAATCTTCATTTAATACTTTGTAGTATAGCCATTATTCACTTCTACAGCAACCAAACTCTTCTTGTAGTTCTCAATTAATGATTTGCAAATTTTAGTTGGTATTTTGTCCCATTCTTCTTCGCATATGGCCTTCAGATCTAGGATGTTTGCTGGGGCTCTCGATTGGGTTTGAATTTTCAAATAACACCACAAATTATCGTTTAGGTTTAAATCAAGAGACTGACTTGGCCATTTCAGGATATTTACATTATTTTCAGCAAGCTGTTTCTTCGTAGATTTTGCAGCGTGCTTAGGATCATTATCTTGTTGGAAGATACAATCAAGGGGAACTTTAAGATTTTCAACCGAAATCATTAAATTTGGTTAAAAAATATTTTGATATGCTGAAGCATTCGTTCTACCATCTATCACTGATATGTTGCCAGTATCTTTTGTAGAAAAACATCCCTAAACCATAATACCGCCACCACCAAATTTCACTGTTGGAACATCTTTCCTCCATACATGATTTCTAGAATTACGTCCAAACAACTCAATTTTGGTTTCGTCTGTCCGTAATACTCTTTCCCAATACAATGTTTCCTAATCATTATATTCAGGAACGAATTTCAATCTGGCATCTCTGTGTCTTTTCAATAGCAGTGGATTTTTCCTATGAATTCCATTGCTTATTGTTCGTTTAATGACACAGATTCCTGATGAAAGCAAATCATTCTGCAACTCGTGACGAGTAATCATTAGATTTTGTTTAATTTGACGCATTAATTTCCTCGAAGATCTTGAAGAAATCTTTCGTAGAGCACCTGTTCTTCTTTGATTTTCAACAGTTATGAGTTTGTTATACCTTGCAATGAATGAACTAATCGTAGTAAATGGCATATTCAGGTTGTCTAGCATTTTCTTGTAACTTTTACCTTCTTTCCAGAGCTTAACAATCAGTTCTTTTTGCGAATTTGTCAATTTTTTTACCTCTTGCTATGTAACTTTCTTGCACGAATATCAATTACAAAATGCTCTGTATTTTTAGGCTAAAAATAACGACTGATAAAATTATTGGAACATTCTCTAGAATATTACACTTGAATAATATAGAGTATTAAAGCAATGTACAAATATTTTTTTCACCCATTAAAATGGATAAATGGGATTTATTTCTATCAAATGAAATTTTTCTGGGGTTTTTTAATGCATAATTAGCCATTATGCATTTGTGTACAGTTAATTATATGAAAAGTATGTTTATTCATTAGTTGGAAATACAATAAATTAAAAATATGTACGTGTATGAATATTTGTTTTTCCCTACTATACTCTTACCAAAAATTAGTGAAGTAAATGATCCAAAAATTATAGGCCTGTAACATTTCTGTCCACCACATATAAATTGATTACATCTGTCCTGACGAACTGTACTTACTCTTTTCTCAATGAAGACAACATTCTTCTTGAACAAAAAGGATGTCAAAGAGGTTCATATAGTTGCAAAGATCAACTACTAATAAATAAAAAGATTCTGGAAAATTACTAGGAAAAATGCTATCATAAATTACCGTTAAGCCATAGTGTGCCACATATTTGGATCTTTAAGTCTCTTCGGTGATAGTAAATTTTCTTAAATATAACATGGAACTGTAGAAAACCATATTATTCCTAAATCTAACCAAAGGTACTGCCACTTACAATCGTTTGAATATCCGACGAAGAATCTTTCAAGGAGAATCCATATCGCCTTTTCTGTACTGTCTGTCCTTAATTTCCCTTTCGCATGAAGTAAACTAAACATTAATAACATTGGATACAAAGTAAAAAAGAAAGTGTTAATCACCTATTCTACATGGATGATATCAAACTCCTTGCCAAAGACGACAATGATTTGAAAGGTATTCTCAATACTGTAAAATGTTTTAGTGATGACAAGGGATTTCGGATTAGATAAATATGCAAAAGCAACAGTTAAGAAAGGCAGAATTACAGAAACGAACACAATAGGTCTAGAGATTTTGTCATGAAGATTAGATAACCGGAACGCAGGTTTTTGGGTTTTTTTTTTTTTTTTTTGTATTTTTTTTGTTTTTTTCCAAATTTCACACCGGAATTAGTCTTGCGTTTTTTCGTTTCCGCCGTGTATAATACTCGGGATAAGAGATTTTTCATTCTCTCTTCTACTCCCACCCAAATACTTAATTCCATAAAACTTTAAGTAAAAAAATCTTCCGACAAAATCAAATTCTAATGAGCAGAAAAGTTTTTTCTTCCAATGCGAAGAAAATGTTTGTTTAATCGCATAACATTCTGCTCAAAGTTCAACTATACACGATCATGGCTCTCCACAATTTCATATCCTTGGTAGCTCTTAGTAAGATTTGTTTTTTTTCACCATCCCCCCACTCCTGGCCTCTGTTCTGAAATCCATTTAGACAAGTTCGTTATTTATGTTATTAGCTCTTTGACAGAGAGAAAAAGAAAAAACAACTAATTCCCTCTCTTGCTTTTAATGCCCTATGAGTGTCAAATTCTCTAAACCCTCTTCCCTGATTATGCATTCTAGAAATTTCAACTCTCTCTTCCTGGTTCTAAGGACTTTTTATTTCCATAAAACTTCATTGTCGCTCACTCACATACTCTATCCATGATATTCTCAGTATCCTTTTGTAGAACCATATTTCTGTTGCTTTTGTTTTTAATCATTTTGCCCCAAGCAAGGCAACAAAGCCACTAAGACGCAGAGGTGGGTACTGAGTGTGAAAGAACATAAGAAAAAAAAACATTATTAAGAAGCGAGAACAAAATAAAAGAATAGAAGATAACAATTGGTATTGCATTTAAATTTTTGAAAATCAATGTTGATTGGGAAGCCGGAAAAGAGTTTTACAAATGAGAAGTGTGAGAAAATAAACTTTTTAGCATAGAACGTACGGTTACATCTAGGCATTTCAACTGTAAAATGATGAGACCTAGCTGCCAATCTAGTACTGAGCTTAAATTCATAAAGCTTAGGTACCATAGAAGAAAGTTCATCAGATCAATTACTATGAAAATATTTATAGAAAAGACACGGGACACAGTGGTAGGAAAGTGACTGAAGTTGAGATATCAAGGCAAAAGACATTGCAGATTCTTCTTTGGATTTTATCAAGGATCTCTAAATATATCACAGGAACACCAAACTAATATGACAACAATATTATAAGCATGCTTGAAAGGTAAACTTATAAATATATATGATAGATTTTGTTGAGAAAAAATTATCTAGCACGATACAGCAAACCCACTTTTCCTAGCAGCTGATTGATTCAATATGATCTTTCCACGTCATCAAGTTTCCTCATCCGTGAGTAGATTGTTCAGCACCCAGTACCAAAGAGGAGGGCCGATATTACAGTACTCTTTTCTTCTTTCCTATCTATTCCTTAACTAATGGACATTGCCTTACTGCGCTGGCCTAATGCTTGTTGGTAGGGACGGATGATTGCCCAAGGAGGGTATTTGCGTGTAAATGAATGTAATGAAACCGACTGGAATGACATCACCCGAACACCCAA
The DNA here is from genome assembly GCA_903632075.3 of Acanthosepion pharaonis. Taxonomy (NCBI): domain Eukaryota; kingdom Metazoa; phylum Mollusca; class Cephalopoda; order Sepiida; family Sepiidae; genus Acanthosepion; species Acanthosepion pharaonis. The sequence continues at coordinate 18,705 of CAHIKZ030000551.1, forward strand.
TCTTACACCCAAGTTGTCACCCATCTAGATACTAACCAGGCTTGATGTAGATTAACTTCGATGAACAGACTAGAATCAGTGTTCCAGCATGATATGGCCGTAAATATTTCAAAAGTATTCAGGTAGCTGATAACGTCTCAGAAAAAGACATAAAAAATATAGGTGGACAATTTCTTTTTGCTGTAAAGTGTCTCATACCTGACTTTACTTTCTCGTCAATAGACGTACTATATATACTAAATGCGAATGTCACACATTTTAAACTTTACTCTTAGAGACCGTAACACAACATATCATACCATTTTAGAATCAGGCCAACTCCGTGAGCAAATTGAAAACATTCTGAAATTTTCGATTTCCCAAAATCGAAATTAACTGTGAAATCTAGCGAAAGTCACCCCTGAAATAAAAAATAATTGTTTGTACGGAAAGTAATGACCCACGTACATCAAAATGCCTTTAAATTAAATGGCGACAGAAGAATTATCATTTAAAGGTAAGCTTAAATATTAATGTAATAGTTAATGCAGCGATCAAATTTGAGTTTTTTAGTTTATTGTGATGAAGGCCCAATCGAGAGAGGAACTAACTTAAATGCTGCCGAATAGGGCGGCTTTTAAGCTAATATATAGTGTATATACTCATTTGTAAACAAGGCAATACTTATTTTAATATCACTACATTTTTTAACATTTTGTGTGCGTGAGGATTGTAACTGATGTTGTACATATTATTGAATATAATGGTTTAAATTTTCATGTATTCACTAGTATGAAAATGTACTCTATGCAATTGAATTATTAATTTAATTTACAAGTCAGTAAAATAATTTTAACCGAACATGTCTCAAGTCACACAGCTTTATACAAGACAGAAATACAAGAAGAGATGTCGACACAAAAATAATTTTTGTTTCACAAGATATCATTAGTTTCCAAAAAGCTGAGGCTTTTTGTTTGATCCTATGTAAGGTCCGTGTTTTAGTTTTGAGTTCACAAATTTGAAGTGTTTATTATGGAGGTATATTTATATTATATTTTGCACTCTCTTCGAGTAACTATTATTATACTACTATTATTTCCTTTGATTTCTGTTGGATACACATTTCCTTCCGGGTCCCAACCAGAAACCTAAGGTCAGAAATGGCTTCATGACATTTTCCATTGATCATTTTCGTAAAAAAAAAATAACGAAAAATAAAAATAAGCACAAACTAAGATCATGCACATTGTATGATAGTTATTCTTAATGCGTGAGCTGTACTTGTGAGTAAAATATTTTGTATTACTTTAAGGCTTGGATGACCAAGAATCCTTTCAAGTTGTAGTTGGAGCCCTCGGATTGATTGGAAAAGGTTCCGATAGACTCATTACAAAAAAAAAAAAAAAAATTGTACTCACAAGTACAGCTCACGCATTACGAAGAGTTGATATTGAAGTACATTCAGAAAACTCAGGTAATGCTGTTAATTTTATTCGACAATGAGTTTATTTGTTAATCACTTTGTAAATGTTAGGAATTTTAAAAAAAAAATATTCATTTTAATATATCACTTTTTCAGATCAAAACTTATTTTTTTTAATATATAAATACTGAAAATTTGATAATTTTTTAAAAATATATTAAATACTGAAAATTTGATTGTGTACCATGTCAAATATCAACAAAAGTTTGTTAACCATTAAGATGATTTGCTTCATATTTTCCTTTTATCTTAACATTAATTCACAAGACTTTTTTAAATAATTATTTTCATTATATCACTTCATATAAAAATGTAAAAACCAAAAATAAAGTTGTTCATTATCCACCGAACTGGTCAATATTTAACCACAAATAACACAAATTCTGTTGATTTTATAATCATAGGTCTTGTGTGACTATCAACCAGCATTCAAAGAGATTTCTAGAGAAACACAATAGACCATTTTGGGAGATATGAAAATGTTAGCATATAGTGGCAGATGCGCAAATCTGCCATTCTGAATTTGGCCCAACTCAGTAATAAAACCTTTCTAAGTCAGGCCACAGTCAGAACTCCACCACAATATTTTGTATATATCTTGCCATAAAGCAGACAAATTTGTTGTCAATTTAAAAAAAAAAAAATTAAAAATACGTTTTTTGAGAGATCTTGTTTGACCTTTAAACAAAAATAAATAGATCACCTTTTTAGATTCATCCAAGTATTTTAAATTAAAATGGTATATAATTTAGCTTTGTGGTTTGAAAAAACAAATAAGATACTGATATTTAAACTTTGTGACTATTTTCCAAAATTCACCTTTTTGGCAATGGTCAAAGAGTCATATCTCAGGAACCCTTTGACCTAGAAATGTAAAAATAAAATAGATACCATTTCTATCACGAAGCTCTATGTACCAAATATGGAAAAAATTCGTGTCATTAATGGTCAGACCTTTGTTGATTTGACACGTGATGACTCACTATGTGTTCGTAAATTACTTTCTCCCTCGATTAAAAAATCGCAAATGTATCTCTTTAAACCACGCCTCGAGCCACATTTTTATTACAAATTCTTGAAAAGCATCACAGATACAAAGTTCTACACCTCAAAATTTTATTAAATTCATATTTTTTAATTAACCGTTTGGCTTCATTTTTTAGCAGTTTTTTATTTAAAGAATACGTGTTAGTAGCTTCTATTAATAAATAAATGATTAATGTTTTTGAAAAAACACTCCCCTCAAAAGCAAGTGTAATAAAAACCAACCTAGTCTATTGTATTAGTTTTTTTATTTGCCCTTTAATTATTTTACGTATAATCTCACTTTTTTTTTTTATTATATAAATTTTTATAGCTTTCCTAGCTTTTGTTCTACAATGAGTCCCTTATTTTGTAACCGTCAATATATTTATTTGACGAAAAAGTGCAACTCATCATGTTGTCCGTGGGTTTTTTCTTTTTCTTCTTTCTTTTTCCCTTTCCTTTCTTTTTCCTTTCTTCTTTCCTGATTTCCTTTGCTTTTTTCTTTTCTTTTTTCTTTTCTTTTCTCTTTCTTTTTTCTATATATGCGTTATTTTCTAACAGATGCTTCATTGCAAATAAAGAAGCATTATTACGTGCTATGATTTACATTTAAAGGTCTAGCCGCCATATATTGGTGACAAAATTCTGCAAATATTCTCTCCCCCCCCCGACAAATACCTATTTTTTTCATTGACCTTCGTTTTTTATACCTAATGCATTCAATTAAAAAAAGTTAAGAGAAGTAGAGTACCATTTGCATTTTCAAAAAGATTTCCCAGGAAGCGACAGACATTGCTTTAAAATTTAAAGTTTAAATGAATAAGAAGAGTGTCTCCAACATTTGGTGAAGCAACTTGAAATGAAAATATTACTTAACTTAACACTAAAACAGTAACACTCACCAGTATTGGAGACACGGCATCAACTGAAATACCATGTCACCATATGTTGGTAAGACAGTGAACGTGTTGAGTTAAACACATTGAAAAATTAAATATCTCCTTTTTAGTACAATTTTAGTTTTATTAAAAATAACAGCCTAAAGCTAATCTGTTAACAAAAAAAATAAATAAATAAATAATAATAATAATAATTTTACATACTTCAATAAGCTTTTTTAAGACATTTTAAAGTAAACAGTGTCACGATCAATCTATGATCGATCCGCAATTTCATTTGAAAAATAATGACTGATAACTTGTCATTAACAATTTTTAAAATCGTAAAATCCCTTAAAAAGCAAAAGAAAATTAGTAAAATTAATGATTAATTAACAGACTTTTACAAAAATATTATACTTTTCTTTAAAACATAATAAAAAAAACATTTGAACACAGCAATGTTCCACTTGTCAACTCAAACAGTTGCAGTCTACCTTCAATCACGACTTTAAAAAGGTACCTCAATTTGGTTAAACAAGGAACCAAAACTATGAAAATATAGAAACTGGTTTATTTTATAATTCAAAATAAACCAACAAAGGAATATATTTTTATCTCCTTTATGAAACTTAGTAGAGTTAATTAATTAAGTGGGTTGAACACTAACTCAAAATATTTCCACGAAGTTTTGTTTTCTAGAAAAAAATAACCTATTCAGTATAAAATACACTTATTAAAGCGCTTAAAATTTCACTTAAATCGGATAATTCCCTGATTTTTGACGAAATTTTGAAAACAGTAATTTTTAATTTAGGAAAAAACGCGCGTACTTTACGGGTAAAAAAAAGATTCAAGTTTTTTTTTTGTTTTTTTAGGTATGTTTGAATTATCAACTTCTAATATTCCTCTTTCATAGCAAGTGTAAGGTAATGTTTTAAACTAGTGTAAAGTAATTTTAAAAAGTATGAAAAGGGATGTTTTAAATTGGAATGTAATGTTTAGTTTTTAATTAAAGTAATATTTTAGTGTAAAATAAAAAACTGTAACAATGTTTTAGAGTTTTATTGTTTAAAAAAGTAGTAGTGTTTTTAAAAATGTGCTTACAATTTTTATTATTCTGGTACATTATGATTGAAGTCTCCAAAATAAAAATGAGGCATTTGAAAGTGAAACTGATCTTTTTAGTTTTTTTTATTTAAGGCTTTTTGACACATTCACTTGGTTTAAAGCTTACGGACATTGATGTGCCTAAAAATAGAAAATTGTAAATTATTAGTGATCATGAGCGTACCCGGGGACATTATATGGAATCACCGTGATCAATTCTATTTCGTGTGCCACGTTTATTTTCCACTTGACATTTCCACATTACCTGGTGAGTGATTGTGTCCCAAGAATTAGTTCCATGACTATCGTAGCTCTTGGTTAATAATATCAACTTTAAACGGACTAGTTAACTATCGGTTTAACTAGTGTTGATAGTTTCTTTATGCGTAACATTTCTGTTCTTTTCTTACGTAACGTAACGTTAAATGCATTTTCTCCTAAATTAATAAAAAAACAGAAAAGAAAGGCAAGCCTGTTTTTAAAAACTAAACAAAACAAAAAAAATGCAAAAAACAAAGATTGTTAGAGTTCTTTAATCTTTAAGATCTGAAGGCGTATTGGGATAACCAAAGGAAGTATCCCAAAGGCCCTTTGGCTTTAGGGTAAGCAGAGTACTGAGAAATAGGGAAATTTCGCTAGAAATAAGGAAAAGAGTACTAAACTGCTATGTGATATCAGACCTCCTGTATGACAGTGAGTGCTGGACGATCTATTTAAAGATCAGCCTGAGTTAGATAGATAGATATGAACAGCCCGAGATAGATAGATAGATAGATAGATAGATAGATATGAACAGCCTGAGATAGATAGATAGATAGATATGAACAGCCTGAGATAGATAGATAGATAGATATGAACAGCCTGAGATAGATAGATAGATAGATAGATAGATATGAACAGCCTGAGATAGATAGATAGATAGATAGATATGAACAGCCTGAGATAGATAGATAGATAGATAGATATGAACAGCCTGAGATAGATAGATAGATAGATATGAACAGCCTGAGATAGATAGATAGATAGATATGAACAGCCTGAGATAGATAGATAGATAGATATGAACAGCCTGAGATAGATATTTAAGACTTGTAACAACTGAAATGTGGTCCTAGAGAAGAATACTGAGAATAAAATGGACCTCCCATGTGAGTAACAACGAAGTTTTGGAGAAAATGGAAACAAAAAAGAAAACAAATACATCAGGAAGAGACAGTTGAGCTTTCTAGGGCACATAATGAGGAAAGAGGGCTTGGAAAATCTGATACTCACAGGACAGTTTAAAGGCAAGAGAGATAGAAGAAAACAACATATAAAATACTTAATGAGTTTCAGTAAATGAATGGTGGAACAGTGTTTAAGAGAAATAACAAAAAGAAAAAAGTTTATTAAGAGCTACAAGGGACAGGAAGATGTGGAGGGCCATGATCGCCTACGTCCTGAAGGTACATGGCACATAAACATGTACCCAAAAAACACAATGTATAATCAAAAAATTGCTGCACAAATACAGTGACACAATTCTTGGAATTTCGTACACATGTTTGAACAATATATTTTGACAAGTGAGAGTACAACTACTTGCATTGGGTTTGGGTATCTTTGTGTCTCTTACAGACTACATATATACTTTTGTTGGGTTCAGTGTAGAGTCAACATTTAGTTATTTCTTCTGTTTTGTGCTTCTTTCTTCCAACAAATTCATAGACAACTTTTATTATAGAAGGAAAACAGATTGTCGCCACTCAGTGTTGACTTTTATATCCATTCTTGTATTTATCCTCACTTTATCCCGGATATTGAGTACTTTTACCCAC
>CAHIKZ030000551.1:30000-32500 GCA_903632075.3 Acanthosepion pharaonis
TAATGAAAGTAATTATCAAAAAACATGACCAAGGTGTTTGTGTAGTTGACTTGGCAAAGCAGTATGAGTGTAGCACTTCTACAATCTGCATCTTATTGAAGCTGATAAAGCTATAATGCCAGCTAAGGGTCAACACCACAACACCCGCCCAGAATCCCCTGTCTCACTGATTCACTTGAAGCAGTTCACTGGCAAGGGAAGCATCGCTGTTGTGTTTGCATTAAGGTTTTCAAATAGTTTCTAAACAGCAGACATCTATCCATGAATATATAGAGAAGCTGCTGATTGTGTAAAAGCTTTATTATATTCAAAGGTAGAATACAAAATAAAAATCAAGCAATTATTACAATTGAGCAAAACAATACAGTTACCGTTAAAATTTAGTCAAAAATTTTCCTTTATATGATCTGTACAACCTGTATCTTGTAAATAACTTACTGGAATGATTAGGATATAAAAATTCTGATTGTATTTATACTAATGCAACCATAAATTATCACAAGAAAAATATTAATGAAACAAACATATTTTACAAATATATAATTTGAATTTATTACATATAATTTTATTGAAACAAAGTACTAATATTAAACATGATAAATGTAACAATAACACTTTTAATCTGCATAATAACCTTTTAAATAATGACAATAGGATTTGCCAGGTAGCTAATTTCGGCCAACTATCGCAAATTTTAAACCTACATATGGCATATAAGATGCAGGGGAATTTTAAAAGATTTTTTTAGTAAAAAAGTGCGCTTTTGTCATCAAATATAGTAACTTCAAGATTTTAATACAATATCATTTTACTGAAAAGTTAATTTTTCTAAAGGGTCATTGTAATAAAGTATATTATAAAGTAAAGAGTTGCAGATCAACTAAGCATAAAACAATGTAAAATAATTATGATCCATAAATGATGTAGTGAATGTTATTTTCTTTCTTTTTTTTTTAAATCAATTCACCCCAAGCAAGGCAATTATGCCATTTAGATGCTAGGGGCTGCTGTGAATAAAAGAGAAGGGAAAAATAATTTTAGAAGAGACTGGAAACACAATTCTAAACAGGAAACAAAGGATATACCTCTACTCCTGTTCAAAAACTGGGGAGGAGGATGAGGATATGAGGATGACAGGCAAACCTATCTATGCTGTCCAATTATACTTGATGTCTGAGATGGTTGAAAGAAGTTGTAACAAAACGATAATACAATATGAACCTTAAACTGTTTATCCACAATTTCAAACACAATGCTCAACACCTTATTAGACAATTCAAAAAAATATAGTAAAAAAAATTAAGCAGACTGACCTTGGATTCTTTTTAATCAAACTTGTTTGGATTAATACTTATATGTGTGTGCGTGAGTCTGCATGTATATATATATATATATATATATATATATATAAACACATAAACATATATACATATCCTATATACATATATATATATATATATATATATATATATATATATATATATATATATATATATATATGCAGACGTTTTAAGAAGTTTATCTTGGTGTTATTTGAATGTCCCAAAAATTGTTTTCTGCCCCAACTACTTCCAATTTGAAAGTCCTTAATTTGTTGAGCTGCATGTCATTGATTTGCTGAACAAACCACTGGAGGAGATTGTAGGTTTCAAAACTGCAGTAGCATGATCTGGTCTGCCCTCCTCCTTTTTAAATATATATATATATATATATATATATATATATATATATATATACGCACACACACACACACACACACATACATACATACATACATACATACATACATACATACATACACTTGTTGTATACATCTTGTTCACACCAGTTCACATGAACCAGTGATTAAAATTCTGTGTGTTTAACGAACCAGTTGTTAAAATTATGTGTATTTGCATTTTTGAATACAGGTATATAGGCTATAATAGAACATGCAACATAATTTGTAAATGAACCGCAATCTACCTTTCGTAACTAAGCATGTGCAATTATATGATATGCTAATATAGCCTAACACCATGTTATGCGTGTATATATCTGTCATTCTGTGAAGGAAATTACCAGCTGGCAGCTGAACTTTTTAGTAAGCGTTTTTTTTTGCTTTTTTTTAATATTTCTGCAAGCTTTTCTAGATGATCTAAGGCTGTCTTAGATATGTACAATGCCTACAGGCTAGAGCTGTGATGTGCTGTGTTTGCTCTTTGATAAAATTGAGCCTGTGAAAGTAGAGATGTACTAAGTGTACGTAAATTATGTTTATAAAAAAAATTTATATTTTAATTGAAATGGCAGTTGATTTTGTAGTTTTATAGAGGTTTAAATGTGCCTTTTTTATAAGACTTAGTCACTTAGGGCTTGATCTAAATCTAGTAGAAAAATAGCCTAGATCTAATTAATATACATATAGATAATGACTTACTAATATGTTTTGATTAACTAAACCTTCTAAATCTAAATTAAATTGAAAAAAAATTAATATTTTCCTGGATTCCAATTTTTA
>CAHIKZ030000551.1:40000-57500 GCA_903632075.3 Acanthosepion pharaonis
TTCATCATTTCATTCAGAAGTAATTTTTAATCTACTGAATAAAAAAATTATGAAATATATATTACAAATATGTCAATCATATTTAAGATTTCAGAAGTAATTTTTAATCTACTGAATAAAAAAATTATGAAATATATATTACAAATATGTCAATCATATTTAAGATTTTCTCAGTATGAATTTTGTTTAATTTTTATGCCTTTTTTTATAACGGTTATCTCCTACTTGAAATAAACTGTTTCAATTACATTTTTATCATTTATAAATAAAATTATTTATTTATGTTATATTTTGTGCTAATAGGAACATGGTGTATAAAATAAGTAAAGGTTTATTGTAATAACCAGTACGATAAGAATAAAGGTAACAGTCATGCACAAGGTCGTTGCAAGTCAATCCAGTAGTGAGTGCTACTATTGGAAGGTTGGTGGTTCTCGCGTAAGTAGTTAGTTAGTATTTTTACCCACCCCCCCCACGATCGTTATATGTGGCACAATGCTGGTTTAACGTGGGTTTTCTGAGCCCATAGGCTCGCCAAAAATATTCCCTTTCCAACCCATATAAACAGGTTCAGGGGCAGTCTACCTCCCCGAATGAGACTCTGCCCTTTGGTGGAGTCTCATCCGAGTTCCTCCCTGCTCAGAGGCAGAGAGTTCGACTGTTTAGCTGGAACAGATCCCAGCTAGAATATTTAGCTACCCCACCCCCCACGAGGGTTGCATGTGGTACAAAGCCGGTTTAATGTGGGTTCTCTGAGCCTGTAGGCTTGGCCAAAAATATTCCCTTTTGAACCTGTATAAATGGGTTCAGGGGCAGTCTACCTCTCCAAACAAGACTCTTCCCTTTGGCGGAGCATTAACAGGTTCCTCTCTACCTGAAGGCAGAGAGTTCAACTGTGTAGCTGGAACAGGTCGCAGCTAGTATATTTAGCTACCCCCACCCCATGAGGGTTGCATGTGGCACAAGGCTGGTTTAACGTGGGTTCTCTGAGCCTGTAGGCTTGGCCAAAAATATTCCCTTTTTGAACCCATATAAACAGATTCAGGGGCAGCCTACCTCCCCGTATGAGACTCTGCCTTTTGGCAGAGCCTCGTCCGGGTTCCTCTCTGCTGAAAGACAGAGAGTTTGACTGTGTAACTGGAACAGGTCGCAGCTAGACCCTGTAGTCCATTGACTTACAGATACTTATAGGTAGTTACTACCTACAGTGTAGTCACTCATGGGGGTGACAGTTTACTCCATTACATCAATTGAAAATATTAGGAAATTGAGATTCATTAAATTGTTAGTATTTTTATGAAGTGGCATCAAAAAGTTCTTAGTCTCAGCATAAAAAATATGTAAACTAGTAAAAAATATATTTCAAATATTATTTAAATTTGATCCAAATTTTCTTTGAAGTAGTCCTCTTAAAAAGTATACTGTGATCCCAGGAAGTCTTCTATACCTTAAAAGCTTCATGGAAGTCTTCCCTACAAAAAATGTTCAATACTGCCTGTGATTCAGTTAGAATTTTATCAAATCTTAAAGCAGTGCCCTTTCAGTTTAGTTTAATTTTTGCAAATACAAAGTTCAAGGAACAGAATATGTCAAAATGTTTCTGCTTTTGTTCAAGTGTCAAGACTTGAAGGACAAACTTGGTAGCAACATGATGCATCTTGTGGATTTCCATGAAGATCTGGCAGATTTTAGTCATGTGAGAGAGATAGTCACTTGGTTAGTGATGATTTTCATGGATGAATTCATGTTTTTTTTTTCACATCTTTTAGCATTTTGTTGGTGATTGGTTGTCCTGAATGCTCATCACCTTGAACTGACACATGATCAATCTTGAAATGTGCATGCTACTCAAAAACTTATTTTCAACATCTGCCCAAAACTTGACAATGTATTTTACAGGTCCCAGTAGCAGATTTATTATACTTGATTCAAAAGTTGATATAGGCACGACATTTAAATTTATCATAATACTGCAGAAACATTCCAATACAATATTATAAAACCTCATGTAATAATTGAACATAAGTAAAAATTGTGAAATTTATTAGCAGACTGACTGGAATGGTTGGATACAGATGAAATCCAGTTGCATGGCTGCCAGGCCTGTTATAGGTATAGTCTTGGTTGGGTACCAATGAGTATTAGCTGTACAGGTATTTCTGTTGAATGGTACAACAATCATTATCATCTTTACAATCAAGGAACATTCTAATAGTATTTTAGTTTGTATATCTTAGATTATTTGTCTGTGAAAATGTTGATATTTTAGTATTTATTAGATTGATGCAAAAGTTCCCAACACTTTATTTAGCATCATGTTTGTGAAATCTTAGAAGTATATTTGAAATCTATTAATCTTTTTATCACATTTCTAAAACTATGTATACTTTTGATTTGTTTTTGGAAAAGTGATAATTTTACTTCTTGATGAAAGATTAGGAAAGATGGATTCATGCTTTTCTCAAGGATATTAGTGCAGAGTGAGTATAAACTGTTTGAGTTGGAATTTGAATGTGACCCACTGATTCCATTTCTGGCACCTCTAAAATTCTTCATTTTACTAAAAGTCAGTCAGTGTTAGCAGAGTGTTCAGTGTTGAAGTGTACTGTATTTTGCCTAAAGGAGTTAGATTTAATTATAAACAGTGTCTAAAAGATATAGGGAAATAATAAAATAATCATTCATTGTTTTTATCTGGAGTTATGATTATTTATGCTATTTACATTTTAATTATTGTCTTCATCTTTATAGTTATTATGATGTTTCAGATGTTGTGTCCTCTGGCCTTCATCAGGTGTATATTAATCTGGGTAACCTGAACACTTAATTTAATCTACAATTGTAGAGTGTTCACATTCCACTGCCCATGTCTAGGGATATCGTCTAGTTCTTATTTTTAGTACTTACCCATTTCCTCTGAGCCCAAATACACACTGCCTGGCACAGGGATTGAACTCACAATTACCCACAATTCATGAACCAATACTTTAATCTACCATTGTAGGACAATTCTCTGTGGTAAAATATAAACTAGATGAAATATCCCTAGACATGTGCAGTGGAACAAAAAGAGCCTACTAATAAAAGGGTTCAGTTCAAAAAGAGCCTACTAATAAAAGGGTTCAGTTCAGAATTCCCTGAAGGTTATTCAGATTAATGTATACCTGATGAAAAACAGAGTGCACAACAAAGATAAGGACAATAGTCAGAATGTAAATAGTAAAACAATCATTCATTGTCGGGACAAAAAGTTAAGTTGATAAATTTACTATGCTTAGTTATACAGCCTCATTCAATATATTAGATTAGATTAGATTATGCTAATTTTTATTGGGTTATTTAAATATTTTTTCTTTAAACATTCTACCCCAAGTAGGATAATAAATCCACCAAGATGTAAGGAGTTACTGTGAGTGAAAGAAACTGAGAAAACATTATTGAGGAGAAAGGACAATAAAACCAAATAGATGATGACAATTCATATTGCATTTAAATTTTTTAAGATCATAGTTAACAGGAAAACAAATTAGTTGACTGGGGTAGATTGTTCTTGTTCTACATACAATACATTTTCTGGATATCTCAATTTCAGTTATTTCCCTTTAGTAACTGAACTCTCCAGGTTTTTGTTCACCTCTGCTGAGTTCAATACCTGACCACAGGAGAAATGAACAAAAACTCCTACAGAAGATAGCAAGAAGAAAGGATTAAATATCAGCAGAAGAGGTTAACACTTCAAATTGATTGAAGAGAGGAGGAATCTGAAAAAGGCTGGAATATGGTTAATATGTTGTAATAATAACAACAAAAGGCAAGATATTTGAATGAAAATAATGTGAATAAAAAAAACTTCTGCTTGTAAATGGACAAATTTTACAGTATTTTTTGCATTTTTATAAAAATGTTTTTGCAATCAAATTTTAAAATATTCATATTCAAATGATAAAAAATGTGTAAACTATTGCTTACTATACAGAAGAACAATCTAATCTATAAAACATTATTACCACTTTTAATATAGAAGGCTTTTTGGTAAAACATTTGAAATAAATGATGAAATTTGATGCAATGTATTGCAATTTTTGTTTTGTATATGAATGTTTTCATTGATATAAAGAATATATTTAAAGTAAAATGAATAAAATTTTATTGAGAAGTTTTAAAATTAATTTCATGTTTCTTTATATTTTTAGGTAAGTACAGAAATTTTGAAAATCCTTCTTTGGTGAGTTTCTCTTTCTTTTTATTGAGATTATTTCTTTCTGAATGTCGTTAAACCCCATTTTCAGTTGTAAATGTTTACTTTTTTTTTCTTTTTTTGATAAAAATGAAAAATATGAGAATTCAATTTCCATATTGTCAAAAGCGAAATGCATCCCATAAAATCTCTTGTGTACTAATGTTTATGTAGTCATTTTACTAATAATTTTTGCCATGTTATGAAGTTAACTAAACTTAAATATAAATGTTTCTAATAAATGAAAAATTAGTTTTAATATCATCCAGCTCCTAAAAAAAGTTGTTTTTTTTTTTTTTTTAGAAGTTAATATATTTTGTGATTTATACATCAATCATAATTTTTTAGTAGCGCACAACTTACAAATTGTTGGTTGATTTAAATTCATGACATGCCAACACTTTAAACAAGTGTTGGCATGTCATGAATTTAATATCAAATTTTGTATGAGGCAGACATTGAGGATCAAACAGAGTACTCAGTAGTAATGTTCATACTGACTACTTTTTATAACCATTACCAATGTGCCTGGAGATTGTTTTGAAAATGCTTTGGAAATGGTTTTGCTATGATAAAGAAATGCAAATAATTTTACTATGGAAATGCATTGGAAATGATGTTATTATTGAAATGCACTGGAAATGATGTTTTAGAAATGCACTACAAATGATTTTACTATGAAAATGCACTGCAAATGATTTTACTATGAAAATGCACTGCAAATGATTTTACTATGAAAATGCACTGCAAATGCTTTTTACTATGAAAATGCACTGCAAATGCTTTTACTATGAAAATGCATTGGAAATGATAATACTATGAAAATGCATTGGAAATGATGTTACTATAAAAATGCATTGCCAATGGTTTTATTATGAAAATGCATTGACAATGATATTATAAAAATGCATTGCCAATGATTTTACTATGACAATACATTGCTAATAATTTTACTATAAATTACGTTGTAAATGGTTTTAATATGAAAATACATTGCTATTGATTTTACTAAGAAAATGTATTGCAAATGATTTTAATATGAATATTTGTTGCAAATGATTTTAATACAGAAATGCATTGCAAATAATTTTAATATGAATATGCATTACCAAAGTTTTTAATATGAAATTTCACCACAAATGATTTTACTATGTGTTGTATCTCATGATTTCGAGATAACACAGAAATAAATAAGGAAGACAAATTTTTATGTAAGTAATGAAATAGAAGGTTAACTACATGAAGGTACAATTAGCAACTGGCCTAATGCTAACTCTCCTTAACTCCACTTATTTATATAAATGGACAATTCTATTCATTTATGATCTATATGACACTATGAAAATGCATTGCAATTGATTTTACCATGAAAATGCATTGAAAATGATTTTAAATATGAAAATACATTGCCAATGATTTTACTATAAAAATGCATTGCCAATGGTTTTACTATGAAATGCATTGTGAATGATTTTACCATGAAAATGCATTGAAAATGATTTTAATATAGAAATACAATGCAAATGATTTGACTATGAAAATGCATTGAAAATGATTTTAATATGAAAATATACTACTAATGATTTTACTGTGAAAATGCATTGCTAATGATTTTACTATAAATTGCATTGTAAATTATTTTAATATGAAGATGCATTGCTAATGGTTTTACTATAAAAATGCATTGCCAATGGTTTTATTATAAAAATGCATTGCTAATGGTTTTACTATGAAATTTTGTTGCAAATAATTTTACTAAGAAAATGCATTACAATTTAATATGAATATACATTCCCAATGATTCTAATATGGAAATGCATTGCCAAAAATTTTACTATGAAAATATGTTACCAATGATTTTACAATGAAATTTCATTCCAAATAATTTTACTATGAAAATGCATTGCAAATCATTTTAATATTGAAATGTATAGGGTGTGATTGGTAAATTGTCACTGTTTTATATTTTTAATTTTGCACATGCACATTGTTTGTTTTTGATTTTGTCAATTGCACAGTATAGTAGGGTCAGTTGGGCACCATCTGTGAGAAAATGAAATGATGCTATTCACTCCACCAGAAATTTGAAAATGTCATGCTGTACTGTTTGGCATTTGTGCCATAAGCTCCAATATGAACATTTCAGGGAGTTTGGGTATCAATCTGAGAACAATACAGAGAATTGGGAAAAAGTTGGATGAGTCTAATGTTAATTACAAAGATGTTTGGAGTGATCACTAGTTATAGCAAGGTTATGCCTCCATTCATCTTCCCACAGGCCTCAGACTCACCACAGAGACCTACATCAAGTGCCTTTAGGATGTAGAGCTATCCTGGATCAAGAGAGCAGCTGCTGGAAGACCCTATATCTGGAAAAAGGTTTCTGCACTATGCCACACAAAAAAGAGAACCCAGTTTGTGATCACCTCACTCCTTACTGGCCACCTAACTCCCCAGGCTGCAATCTCCCTTGATTATTATGTGTTGGGTGCAGTTGAGCAAGAGTCCAAGAAAACTTCTTGTAACACCAAAGATGAAGGATTCACTCACATATACAAGGAGACCATGCAGATTTGCAGGAGATTCTGATGTCATCTGGAGGCCAGGGTTGAAGCCAATGATGATTTTATTGAATAAATTTACTCTTTAGTATTTCAAGTTATTTTTGTGTAATATTGCTAAATATATCTTTTAAAATAAGATGTCAGTGTTATTTTCATTTTTCTGTAATTTAGATGACAACTTATCCATCACACCCTGTATTGCCATTGATTTTAATATGGAAATGCATTACCAGTGATATTATTATGAAATTTGATTGCAAATAATTTTACTAAGAAAATGCATTGCAGACACTTTTAATATGAAAATGCATTGCAAACACTTTTAATATGGAAATGTATTGGCAATGATTATACTATGAAAATGCATTGGCAATGATTATACTATGAAAATGCATTGGCAATGATTATACTATGAAAATGCATTGGCAATGATTTTAATATGAAATGCATTTCCAATGATTTTAATAAATGCCTTACTAAAGATTATACTATAAAAATGTGTTGCCAATGATTTTAATATGAAAATGCAGTGACAATGATTTTACTATAAAATGTATTGTAAATGATTTTAATATAAAAATGCATTGCCAATAATTTTAGTATAAAATGCATTGCAAATGATTTTTAGTCAGAAAATACATTGCCAATTATTGTACTATTAAAATATACTGCCAATGATTTTAATAGGAAAATGCATTGTAAATGATTTTCTATGAAAATGCATTGCCAGTGATTGCACTATGAAATCTCATTGCAAATACTTTTAATATGAAATTGTATTGCCAATGATTTTACAAGAAATTTTATTGCCAATAATTTTACTATGAAAATACATTGCCAATGATTTTGAGATGTCAGTGTTTTTTTATTTTTCTGTAATTTAGATGACAATTTATCCATAACATCACATATTGCTAATGATTTTACTATGAAAATGCATTGCCAGTGATTTTACTATGAAAATGTATTGCCAGTGATTTTACTATGAAAATGCATTGCCAGTGATTTTACTATGAAAATGCATTGCCAGTGATTTTAAAATCAAATTTGATTGAAATTAATTTACAATGAATATTCATTACCAATGATTTTAATATTAAAATACATTGCTAATGATTTTAATATGGAAATGCACTGGAAATGATTTTATCATGAAAATGCCTTTAAAATGATTTTACTCTGAGAAATCAGTGGAAATGATTATGTTAGTTTGGTTGATTTTATAATAGCCCCTTTTGGGTTATTTAATGCCAATTTTTATAAACCACCAACTTATAACTTTAACTCCCTATTCAGTAATAATGGCCAATAAGACTAGCCCTACTAACTATTACCCAACATACTTGACTTAAAATATGTGTTTCACTGCTTTTTTGCAAAAGGTTATAAAAAATTATTATTTGTCAAATCTTGGTTTAAAGCATAGCAGTAAGGTATGTGATCAATTTTTAGATATTACTTATAAAGTGAGAACCTTCTGAAATATTTTTTCTTTGATATATTTTCATAAAACAGTTTTTCTAATGGACAGAGGTTATTTATTGTAATGAATAACAATATTTTATAAATACAACATTGTTTGTTTATAAAATATACAATAATTTTAAGAAATATTGATATATTCATGAATTAACCTAAAATATATAAACAGATGACACAGATCTGATCAAATTGTACCTTCAGATGTTGTAATTTTTTATGTTTCCAGAAACCATGATACAGATCTTGTAAACTTCTATTACAATAGTTTACGATCTGAGCTTATATGTTATTGTATATAATTTTTAGGCCCTTCATAAAAGTTTGGTAGGATCATAACTTTTGTTTTATATTAATGTAAGAATAGACAAATTTGAACTTTATCAATCAATATTTTTCAATCAGTATTCCTCAATTATTATTACTGAATAAATATTTCCCAATTATAATTTCTAAA
The DNA here is from genome assembly GCA_903632075.3 of Acanthosepion pharaonis. Classification (NCBI taxonomy): domain Eukaryota; kingdom Metazoa; phylum Mollusca; class Cephalopoda; order Sepiida; family Sepiidae; genus Acanthosepion; species Acanthosepion pharaonis. The sequence continues at coordinate 48,738 of CAHIKZ030000551.1, forward strand.
TTATTATTTCCCTATCAATATTTTCAATTATCATTTCACAATTATTATTTATCAATCAATATTTGTCAAATATTATTTCAAAATCATTATTTCCAAATCAATATTTCTGAATTATTATTTTGCAATGAATATATTTCAATTACCATTTTGCAATCAATATTTCTCAATTATTATTTCCAAAATCAATATTTCTCAATTATTATTTCCAAATCAATATTTCTCAATTATTATTTTTGCAATCAATATTTCTCAATTATTATTTTTGCAATCAATATTTCTCAATTATTATTTTTGCAATCAATATTTCTCAATGATTATTTCACTATTCCCAATCAGTATTAGTCAATTGTTATGTCTCAATCAATATTTCTCAATCATTAGTTTTCAATTATTATTTCATAATTATTATTTGTCAATTACATTTTTTTAATCATTTCACCCCATGCAAGACAGTAGAGCCACTAAGATAAAAGAGTTTACTGAGTGTGAAAGAATAAGAAAAAAGAGAAACATTATTAAAGATTAAGAACACTAGAAGTGTAATCAAAAGGACAATAGATAAATTTTGACATTGCATTTAAATTTTTGAAGATCAAAGTTGGCTGGAAAACATGGAGCTGAAAGAGAGTTCCACAAGCAAGAATTGCAAGAAAAACTATTAGCATAGGATTTATGGTTACATTTAGCTAATTCAACTGTGAATTGATAAGACTGTGCTGCTAATCTAGTACTGCATTCATAAAATCTAGGCCCCATAGAGGAGAATTCATCAGAACAAATACCATGATAGTATTTATAGAAAAGGCACAGGGAAGCTACATTACCATGATGGGAAAGAGACTGAAGGCTAGATGCCAAGTCAAGACTGTACCAAAGAGGAAAGCTCATCAGAACAATTACCATGAAAGTATTTATAGAAAAGGCACGGAGAAGCTACATTACGATGATGGGAAAGTGACTGAAGCCGAGATGCCAGGTCAAGACTGTACCAAAAAGGAAAGCTCATCAGAACAATTATCATCAAAGCATTTATAGAAAAGGCAGAGTGAAGCTACATTACGGTGATGGGAAAGTGACTGAAGCCAAGATGCCAAGTCAAGACTGTACCAAAGAGGAAAGCTCATCAGAACAATTACCATGAAAGTATTTATAGAAAAGGCACAGAGAAGCTACATTACGGTGATGGGAAAGTGACTGAAGCCAAGATGCCAAGTCAAGACTGTACCAAAGAGGAAAGCTCATCAGAACAATTACCATGAAAGTATTTATAGAAAAGGCAGAGAGAAGCTACATTACGGTGATGGGAAAGTGACTGAAGCCGAGATGGCAGGTGAAGACTGTACTAAAGAGGAAAGATCATCAGAACAATTATCATGAAAGTATTTATATAAAAGGCAGAGAAAAGCTTATAAATATGTAAGATAGTCTCAGTAGAGTAAAATTGTCTAGCACAACAGTGAGAACCAACTTCTTAACAGCAGACCTAGCAATGGATTCCATATAATCATGTCTGCCCAGAATGTAAGCCAAAAAGGTGCAACGAATCACTTTCATGGAGGTTAATGTCAGCCATGATGATGGGAGATAGGAAGGAGTCTTTCAGGGGATTAATAGAGAGCAATTTAGTTCTTTTTTTCAGGTGTTAAAATTAAAAAAGCCATTTATTGCCTCAGATAACAACAGACCATAAGCCGTTTGTAGGTCTTCCAATTTGACCTTATTGAACTGATCAGACTTAATCAATATTTTTCAATTATTATTTCACAATCAATATATTTCAGTTATCATTACACAATCAATATTTCTCAACCGATACTTTTCAATCACTATTTCACAATCAATATTTATCAATTATTTCTCAATCAATATTTCTCAGTCATTATTTCTCAATTAATATATTTCATTAATATTAATTATCATTTCACAATCAATATATTTCAGTTATCATTACACAATCAATATTTCTCAACCAATACTTTTCAATCACTATTTCACAATCAATATTTATCAATTATTTCTCAATCAATATTTCTCAGTCATTATTTCTCAATTAATATATTTCATTAATATTAATTATCATTTCACAATCAATATATTTCAGTTATCATTACACAATCAATATTTCTCAACCAATTTTTTTTCAATCACTATTTCACAATCAATATTTATCAATTATTTCTCAATCAATATTTCTCAGTCATTATTTCTCAATTAATATATTTCATTAATATTAATTATCATTTCACAATCAATATATTTCAGTTATCATTACACAATCAATATTTCTCAACCGATACTTTTCAATCACTATTTCACAATCAATATTTATCAATTATTTCTCAATCAATATTTCTCAGTCATTATTTCTCAATTAATATATTTCATTAATATTAATTATCATTTCACAATCAATATTTCTCAGTTTTTACTTTCCAATAACTATTATTATTTCTCAATCACTATTTGTCAGTTATTATTATGCAAACATTGTGTCCCAATTAATACTTCTCAATTATTATTTCTCAGTCAGTGTTTCTCAATTATTTTGTCCAATCATTATTTATTAATTATTATTTCCCAATCAGTATTTCTCAATCAATATTTTTCAATTATCATTTCTCTATCACAATATTTATCTTATTCTTTCATAATCACGTTTTATCAATTATTATTTCTCAATCAGTATTTTTCACATTATTTCGCAATGACTATTTTCCAATCACTATTATCAATAATTATTACACAATCAATATTTCTTAATTACTATTCCTGAATCAATATTTTTGAATTCTCATTTCACAATCACTATTTCATCATTAATATCTATCAATTATTTCTCAACCGATATTATCCAATTATTATTTCCTAATCAATATTTGTCAATTATTATTTCACATTCACTATTTCTTAATCAATTATGGTCAATTATTATTTCCCAATTATTGTTTTGCAACCAATATTTTTCAATCAAAATTTCTTAATTATTATTTCCCTATCAAAATTTCTTAATTATTATTTCCCTATCAATATTTCCTAATTATTATTTCCCAATCACTATTTTCAATTATCATTTTGCAATTTCTATTTTGACAACAATATTTATCAATTATTATTTCTCAATAAAAATTTGTCAATTATTATTTCTAAATAAATATTTCTCAAGTGGTAATTCTCAATAGCTGGTCATATATAATTTATTTAATGGTCAGTCTAAAATATTTTAAAATTGATTGAGATATTGTTGTAAAGATAGTACAATAGTCAAGAAAAACAGCAAAAATCAGGAACTCTTTCCAAAAAATATTCCCAATCAATTTTCTAGACTACAATAATTTTCGAAATATATAAGAATATTTATACACTGGCAATGTTTATCAAACATCAATGTTTTTTTTATTTTCCTATAAAAGTAACTACCATAATTTGAATTGTTTGCTTTTTTTTTTAATGTGAGTCATTTCTTCTATGACATTGGAAAATAGGTTAGTAGTTGATTGTCCTTTGGAAAATATGCTAAATGATTTAATGAAGAAGAAAAGTTTATATGCATTTAAATATGCACTTTAAAAACATACAATCTAAACTTAATCATCTTCACTACTCATTCTGTATTGCTTCTCTTACATCACATTGTTTTCTTTCATGTACTTTTTGATATTGTCTAACTACAATACTTCAGATATGTTTATAATTTTATCTTTTATAAAACACATTTGAATTGACAATTATTGCTTTGCATTCTACCTATTTGACTATTCATTAACATTTAGTCCTAATACATTGGTTTTTATCACCAGGATATTTATTTATAGTGTTATCTTTTATAAAACACATTTGAATTGACAATTATTGCTTTGCATTCTACCTATTTGACTATTCATTAACATTTAATCTTAATACATTGGTTTTTATCACCAGGATATTTTTCACATTTGTCACTAAGTAATTCCAGATGCAATATTATTTACCTTGTTGCTACCCACCACCATTCTTGCATTGAATGTATATTGGGACTCACATTCACCATACACCTTGTAGAACTTGTATATATGATTCATCATTGTACCACTCCAAAAAGTACCTGAATCCTCCTTCCATACATGTCTTTTGGGTGATTAATTATTTTCCATTCTACAACCCATTTCTCCCCAGATGAAATGTTGCAAGCTTCTTGTTACTCTATTGCTATTTCCATGGCAAAAGTTCTGATAGTTACACTCCTTCATTTCTCAAACTGTAACCCTCACAACTAAGTCATATCATGTGGCATACATAGAAGTGAAATATTGCCTTCATATTCTATTAGTAAGTAGGAAGTATCAGTTGGATAGCTTTTGCCAAGAATGACTCTTTTGTAGAAGAAACTCTCAAGAGGATACTTCCTTGATCACTACAATCTTAACCTCTTCAAGTTTAGGCTTAACTGTTATCTTTCATACATGTCCTCATAAACTGATCATCTTTCCTCGTCTTCTTACACACATGACAACACACCATTCTGTAGCCTTCTATCTTGGGTGGCTCTTATACTCTTCAAGTCTAGGGTTAACTGTTATTCCTATGTATCCCCATAAACTGAACTTTTTACATAATTTGAAACTAATGAAATATGCAGTACAAATAGCAAGTAAATTTTGAAGTGTTATTACAGTGAAATTTCAACTGTTTAAATCTTGGTCCATTTTGCAGTTTTTATATAAATTTAAGTATAAGATCAAATCAGAGTTAAACAATTTGACATTGTTCCTTTGGAAGGCATTTTTTTTTATCAAGGTTAAAAGGAAACCATCTGTGAACTTGTGCAATATAAGTCTCAATAGTTTGCTTAGAAGACATTTTATATAATTTATTTAACCTTTTGCTTACCATATACTGATTAAATGTTTTTTAGATAACAAATCTTACAGTAACATTTATCCTTCCCTTTCCAGATATATAGGGAAAAGCAGAGAGGATGGATGTTTTTGAAAAATTCACATCATAATTAATTTTAGCTTAGAAAAATTTTTTATTGACATCAATGTATTTGTATTGAATTAGTATTTGACAAGACCACTTTTGGAAAATAATGTTTCTTATGTGGCATCTGTTTTCATTGATGTATTTCTGAAGGTGTTCTTGGAAGTTGGCTTCCACTCCTTTCCAACATTGCTCTGTCAATTTAGGTGACATCCATGCCAATAAGTTCCTTCAAATCACCCAATGTATGGGGCTTATGCTCATACACATGTACCTTGAGGTTTCCCCACAAGAAATAATCACACATAAGAAAACTGGGGGTTGAGGAAGCCAAGGAGTGTCAGCAAACGTGGAAATGAGGCAGTCACTGAAGAGAGGATGAAGAATGTCCATTGATGGTCTGACTGTGTGAGCCATTGTCCCATTCTGCTGAAAACCATACATGTTTTATAGGAATATGTTTTCACTGTAATTTGTGCAAGAAGTTGTTTATCATCTCAATGTGACACTCAAAGTTCACAGTAACAGCATTTCCATTATGGTTTTCAAAAAAGTAAAGACTAATGATGCCAGCTTTCAAACAGTACACCAAATTGTGTGAAATGTTCTTTAGCACAATTCTCTTGGATTTTCAAGAGCCCACTTACAACAATTCTGTCAATTCTCTATGCCATTGAGATGAAAATGAGCTTCATCACTCATTAACAAAATGAAGTTGTCATTTGCCTCAGAAATTGCTTCCATCTGGCATGCAAAGTTAAGCCACTGTGCATAGTCCTCTGGGTCTCAATTGTTGCCCAATGACCAATTTGTAGGGGAGGAAATGCAGTTCTTCTTGCAAAATATGACTTACTGAATGGTTATCAATTCTAACTTCAGTAGCAGGCTTCCAAGCAGAGTGATTTGGACTGCACAGAAAAGCTTGTCTGAAGTGTTCCACATTTTCTACAGTATGTACCATTTGCAGGACTCCCACTGGTCTGCTATTCATTAGTATACCTCATGTACTAAGTGCATAAACCCAACGTGTTACAAGTGGGAACAGCCTGATTTAAGTAAATGTTGAATCAGCAACGCAACTCACACTGAATTGCTGTGACAGACTCATTATTCTTCATGAAACTGTTGTAGGTGAACATGCAATGCTCCATCACCCACAACAACATGGCTTCAGCTGAAAAGAAAAAAATGCTAAGATACACTGACCACTAGTACCTGGTGAACAAATATCTCTCCCCTTGGAGCTAAGTAATAACCATTTCAAAAATGTCCGTCATCATCTATGCCTCACCCTGTATGAAGAGTAATGAGTATACAGAATATTTATACACAAATTCTTAGATTACTTTTAAAAATGTCATGAAATAATCATTAATTTTGAGTTTTTTTAATGTCATTTAATTAAATTCTTATGATAAGGAATAATACCCAATGTTTGTATTTTAAACATTATTTGAAATTTAAACTAATTTTCCTTAATTTAAAAAAAAAATGTATTCTTCAGTTATAACTTGTCTGCAAGTTTGTTACTTAATCAGTATTTTTATGAGATTTGGAGCAGGCTCAAGGTACTGTCAACTTGGGAAGTCATCCATGACTCAAGACAGATTAAACTCTTTGGCTATATTGTCAATAGAAAATGATCTTTTAAAAGAAAATAGGTTTACAAATTACCATGAAAAGATTTGCTGATCTAAGAGCCAGAAAATAAATATGTTTGGTGAGATAATGAATGTTTTCTTTAGCTTGTATTAAGTTATATATTGTAATAAACTCGTTATTCTACATTTTCAGTTTTTCTCCTTGTGAAAATTTTAGAAAATTATACTTATTAGGGTGCCGAAGTTCAACTTGCCCAGTGTGCCAACAACCCTAGGTCCATCATTGATCAGATTTATATCCTCCTGGCATCAGTTTAAAGTAACACCATTTTTTCATATGTTGTTTTTATTTTGCTTGAAGTTTGTATTTTATTTATTTCAAATGAAAACATTTCAATATTCCAATATTATAGTTTCAAATTATAATTTCTATTATGTGTCTTTTCTGTAAATACTCTCATGATAACTGTTCAGATGAACTTTTTTCTATAGTACCTAGACTTTATGAATTTAAGTACGATTGTCAGTAAGACTTCATTCTTTTACACTTGAAATGGTTAGATATAACTGTAAGTTCTATGCTAATAGTTTCTTCTAATGCACTTCTCATTTGTTGCTCTCTCTTCTCGCTTCTTGCTTACCTGTCAACTTTGATCTTCTCAAATTTAAATGCAATATCAATCATTATCTTATGTCTTCTCAATTCCAGTTCATTTATTATTCTTCATCTTTAATAATGTTTTCTTTTGCCATATTCTCTCATATTCACTAACCCCATGCATTTAAGTGGATTTGAAAAAGTAAATAAATATATGCAATATCTCATTCTTTCAAACTTGAAATGGTTAGATATAACTGTAAGTTCTATGCTAATAGTTTCTTCTAATGCACTTCTCATTTGTTGCTCTCTCTTCTCGCTTACCTGTCAACTTTGATCTTCTCAAATTTAAATGCAATATCAATCATTATCTTATGTCTTCTCAATTCCAGTTCATTTATTATTCTTCATCTTTAATAATGTTTTTTTTTTTGCCATATTCTCTCATATTCATTAACCCCATGCATTTAAGTGGATTTGACAAAGTAAATAAATATATGCAATATCTCATTCTTTCAAACTTGAAATGGTTAGATATAACTGTAAGTTCTATGCTAACAGTTTCTTCTAATGCACTTCTCATTTGTTGCTCTCTCTTCTGGCTTCTTGCTTACCTGTCAACTTTGATCTTCTCAAATTTAAATGCAATATCAATCATTGTCTTATGTCTTCTCAATTCCAGTTCATTTATTATTCTTCATCTTTAATAATGTTTTCTTTTGCCATATTCTCTCATATTCACTAACCCCATGCATTTCAATGGATTAGAAAAAGTAAATAAATATATGCAATATCTCATTCTTTCAAACTTGAAATGGTTAGATATAACTGTAAGTTCTATGCTAACAGTTTCTTCTAATGCACTTCTCATTTGTTGCTCTCTCTTCTCGCTTCTTGCTTACCTGTCAACTTTGATCTTCTCAAATTTAAATGCAATATCAATCATTATCTTATGTCTTCTCAATTCCAGTTCATTTATTATTCTTCATCTTTAATAATGTTTTCTTTTGCCATATTCTCTCATATTCATTAACCCCATGCATTTAAGTGGATTAGAAAAAGTAAATAAATATAGGCAATATCTCATTCTTTCAAACTTGAAATGGTTAGATATAACTGTAAGTTCTATGCTAATAGTTTCTTCTAATGCACTTCTCATTTGTTGCTCTCTTCTCGCTTCTTGCTTACCTGTCAACTTTTGATCTTCTCAAATTTAAATGCAATATCAATCATTATCTTATGTCTTCTCAATTCCAGTTCATTTATTATTCTTCATCTTTAATAATGTTTTCTTTTGCCATATTCTCTCATATTCATTAACCCCATGCATTTAAGTGGATTTGACAAAGTAAATAAATATATGCAATATCTCATTCTTTCAAACTTGAAATGGTTAGATATAACTGTAAGTTCTATGCTAATAGTTTCTTCTAATGCACTTCTCATTTGTTGCTCTCTCTTCTCGCTTACCTGTCAACTTTGATCTTCTCAAATTTAAATGCAATATCAATCATTATCTTATGTCTTCTCAATTCCAGTTCATTTATTATTCTTCATCTTTAATAATGTTTTCTTTTGCCATATTCTCTCATATTCATTAACCCC
>CAHIKZ030000551.1:60000-87500 GCA_903632075.3 Acanthosepion pharaonis
TGGTCATGTTCTCCCCAATGTTAGACTTTACTCAACAGAGATTTCACTGTAGAATGTGGCTGCTTCAAAATATTGTTCTAATGCTGTATGTACTGCAGATCTTCTGAATACGTAAGGTGGACAAACTGTAGCAATTTGCTAGTCTTCCTCCTTGAACCTTCTGGTTCCACCTGCAGATGCTGATGTTAGTTTGCAGGGTAATTGTTATTCTGAACATCTGCCATGGAAATAGCAATATAGTAGTAAGCAATCAGTGATGTTTTATCTGTGGTTGTAAGCTGAAAAATATTTCATCATCTATAAGCCTGCACAAACGCTTTTGAACTCTGTTAATGCTAGAAAGTAAGGATTGAACCTCTCCAGCTCAGATGTGGCTGTAATGCTCCTTTTTGGGGCTCAATCTGGCTCTTGCAAAGGTAGAGCATAGTTGAAAACCAGGTACTTTCAGGAGCAGCACCAGATGCTGACCATTTTCCCAGCATTTTTAGTCATATATATATATACGAGTTCTTGAGAAATCTTAGTTGATATTGATGTATAAAAATATTAACCTTTCTCACTCTGTATGTGACTTTATTTGCTGTGCAAAAATTTTATCCTGCCACTAAAGGTGACTCTGATTCCTAAATTTGAATTTGTTTGAATTTCATTGTTGTGTTGTCATATTCTAATATGGCAACAGAAAACACCCTTGACTGAAATTAGCATTTACATTAAGGTTACTGTAATTGAGAGGCCTTGAAAAATAATTCAGTGGAAAGGGAAATAATATTAATAATGCAGAGTGATAAAGGTTTTAATTTTTAACACTTTTTCTATTCCAAAGTCAACCAGTCCTTCTTCTTTGGCACTTTTCTTATCCTCTATATTAAATTTAATTCAAGACTCAACCTTTTTGCTTCTCTTGATTTTTTTTTTTGTTTTCCTCTCAGAATCCTTTATATACAATAAACTAAATCTGTTTCTCAAGTCGATTAAAAATTCATTCATTCTAAATGCAAAATTTTTCTGCATGGAAAATTTTAAATATTTAGTAAAGTTGGTTTTTAATAACAGAAACAAATGAATAGCAATGAGCCTTGGAAAGGGAAAAAATAATTTTGTTACACTTTTTAAATCTAACAGAATCTACATGCAACTTTATGATTATGTTCTAGAAAAATGTCTGAAGTTTCTAAGATTATAAATTTGAACCACTGGGTTTATTATTGAGACTAAATAATACAGTAGATGTGTATTAGAGATCACAAGATTTTCTTGATTTTCTTGATTTTCAATTGATCTGCTTATAGATTTTGAATTGGAAATATTGCTCTCTTAATTACCATGACATTTCTTTATTTGTAATAACATCAAACTTGTTTTGTAAAATTGTTAGAAATTTTCAGATTTGTATTTCAAATGTGAAAGGAAATGTAATTATTTTAAATGGACCATGACTATTACTGGATGGTTGATCCTTGAATAAAGGATGCAGGATGATTTATGAGTTAGTCTATATTCTTTTAACATCACTAAGAGATTTAAGATCATTTTTTTTCTATATATGATTTCCCAATCCCTTCCCAACTGGGAAACACAAATTTAATTTCTCCAGTGGGTGTGGGGTTTTTGTATCCATTAATGTGTTAAAATTGAAAATGCATTTGTGCCTGTAGTATAATAATTAGCAGCTCAGAATGAGAAAACTGCATGCTGAGTTCAAATCCCAGTCATGTCTCTTACACTCACTTTCACACAAATATTCTTGGGAAAGGAATGAAGCCACCTCTTCTTTCAGCTATAGATTAAAATAGTAACATAGACTAAGTTCTCTAGCTCTGGTTTGTAACTAGTCTAGATGAAGGGCAACTATAAATTAAAAAATTGTGTGTAAACCTGGTAATGTAGCCACTGAAAAAAAATTATGGAGCTCACAATTAGCTGTAGTGTTGAATTGGGAATTCTCAACAGGTCATTTGAAACTGTAATAAAAATGCATATATGAAACACATACTTCTTCTCTATTTATTTCTCTCTATATACATTTGAAGTAATATTTTAATGGCCTTCATCAGGAGATAATGATCATATCACTATGCATTGTTTTGAGCTGAAATATTGCTACTAAGATACACTAACCCATAATTGTTTTGAAATAGAATCAAACTTATTAAGTTGTATTTCCATAATATGATTTAAAGATACTGTCTATAATTTTGAGGAGAAATCTTAAAGTTGTTTAAGCTACTGATACCTTTATTCTTTGGGTATTTTTTGTATTTATTATAAATTATCATTTGTCTGACTTAGTTACAGGAATGACGTGTTTATACTATGTCACCACCATGTGAATGTACAGATCATATTGGGTCATGGGAACTCAATTAGACTGTCTATAATTTATACAATTCACAAAGAGGACAGTAAAAAAACTTCCTATGTTTTTAATATCTTACTGCAGGGGGTATTAATCTAAAGCATGTGCATGTATGTGTAAAAAAAAAGTTGATTCAAACCATTCTTTCTGTTGTTAGTTTTTTTACCTTCAATATCATGCAAAGGTTATATACAGGGATGCAATCTCAGAGAAACGGTAAAAAAAAAAGTTAGAATAAAAACATGTAATGATGGTAGGCTGCTTGTTTATAAGTGTACCAATCTAATAGAGTAACTAATCCTTGTGGCAGGTACCTGTTCAATCACGTTTGTGTTGTTCAACACCTACAGAGCAAATTTGTGGTTTGTAATGCAACTATTATGACTTAGTTTCTAAGAGAGAATGTGAAGTTTGGGGTGATCAATAGTTGAATATATAATATACTGAAGCCTCAGTCAGGATGACATGTAACTTCTAATACTAACTTCATAACTTGTAACTTCATATTAACATAATCATCAATGACTTCTGAGCAGGTTCATCTAACCAATATAACTCATAAGGATTGGGCCAAGCTGTGGTATAATTTTCAAGCACTTACCAACAGTAATTATCTCTCTAGGTCAATATAATCAAGGTCATGTATTTGAATCATGGTGGGATTTTTATGTGGGTTTTATAGTCAGGATGCTAACATTCTAACTACTACTAAGTATAAATAAGTAGCATTTTCTAAAATAACAACAATTTGTCTTGTATTATTTCTGAGATTGGAAAATAAGAGGATGATTTTTTGAGATAATCAACTGTGAATTAACAATAAATATGTGCATTTGTGTAAAAATTACTACCACTTTCTAAAATCAATGATTCAATTACAACCAATTTCAAATATCAATAGTTACATTACAATCACTTTCTTTTAAGATCAATGGTTAATTTACAACTGCTTTAAAAGATCAATGATTAAATTAAAAAAGCTTTTTAAGACCAATAGTTAAATTACAAGCACTTTCTTGTAAGATCAATGGTTAAATTACAACCACTTTCTCCTAAGATCAATGGTTAAATTAGTACGAGTTTCTAAGATCAGTAGTTAAATTACACCCACTTTCTAAGATCTATTGTCAAATTACAACCACTTCTTAAGATTAATGGTTAAATTGCAACCATTTTCTTCTAAGATCAATGGTTAAATTATACCCACATACTAAGATCAATGGTTCAATTGCAGCCACTTTCTTCTAAGATCAATGGTTAAATTATATTCACTTTCTAAGAATTATGGTTAAATTACAGCCACTTCCTAAGTTCAATCATTAAATTAAAATCACTTTCTTCTAATATCAATGGTTAAATTACAACCACTTCCTAATATCAATGGTTAAATTATAATAACTTTTTAAGATCAATGGTTAAATTACAACTACTTCCTAAGATTAATGGTTAAATTACAACAACTTTCTAAGATCTATGGATAAATTACTACTACTTTCTTCTAATATCAATGGTTAATTAAAATCACTTTCTAAGGTCAATGTTTAAATTACAACTTCTTTCTTAGATCAGTGGTTATAAATGTCTTTAAGTGAAGCCTATAGGCCTTGGTAAAGACCACATTTTAGGGAAAAGCCATTAAAAACTGGTTGACTATTATGGTCTTCTGGCAAAGAAATATGACCAATCACCCCCTCCCACCTTCCAAAAAATGACTATTTAGAAGCAATGAGCTGCTTCTATGTAGGAACTTAAATTCTTTCACTCTCACACAAAACATCCCCAAATCAGCTTATGGACAAGCACCAAACATAGGTGAAAATATCTACTAGATGCTCAAATGAACACATACACAATCAAATACACCTTATCATACGAATCCTACATAAGCATACTAGAAATATGATACACATACGCACATAAATTATATACACAAATGCTGCTTGACAGGGCAAATACACATGTGGTCTGCTTAACCAATGAAAAACAAACAGAAATATAAAAATACCATAATTTTCTTTTCTTCTCCATATTTCATTTTCAGTTGAAGCTGAAAGGCAAAACATGTTAAATCTATAAGCATTTCCTATCTGTTCCTTATCCTAATAAAAATTAATCTTCTTGGTGAGTTTTAATAAAACTTTTTTGAATGATTTGTTGCTGCCCAAATATGTTTATATATATATATATATATATATATATATATATATATATATATATATATATTGACATTTGGAAAAACATTCATGAATGTATGTTTTGAAAATAATATCCGATAATGTATTTTGCCTATATGGTTTCATTAGATGGATAACGAAAGGATGTGTTGTATATGTATGCATTTGCGTGTGTTTAAAAATAATTAAATCTTATATTGCTTGAAACTAAAAAAAGAGAAAGAAAATGAGTGACTTTTAAAATAAAAAAATTTAACATTTTATATTCCCTGCTGTAAGTGTCCATGTTTTGAGATGGAAATCCTTCAGAATCGGTAGAAAATAAATGAAAGAATTGTTTTTATCCATGCATTCTTCATGTCAACAGTATTTGATAAATTTGGGTATATAATCCCGATAATGTTATAATTTATTGACATTTGGAAAAATGTTCATAATAATATCCGATAATGCAGATATCGCTTTATCATATGGATAATGGAAAATGCATTTCTAAATCATCAGGCTGCCTATGTGTGTGTGTGTGTGTGTATGTATGTATATATATATATATATATATATATATATATATATATATATATGTGTGTGTGTGTGTGTGTGTAAAAGAACCCATTCTAAAACAAAATTTCATGTTTGATCAGATTTTGGAAAATAGGTTTTGCAAAGAACTTTTCTGCATCCTCTTTGTTACGAAATGTGACACAAGGCCAAGTTTAGTGTGGGGAACCAGCATGTGTACACCCAAACCCTGCAACCATGGAGTAGGGCACTTTGCGTTGTCTATTTTTCTCAGCCGAATCTCTGTCTGTAGACAGAGGCCTGACTGAGTCACCCTCTGCCCAAAGACAGAGGTCTTGCCAGTCTCAAGCCAAAGAGCAAACTATGTGACTCCAACTTGTCTGTTTTTTTTTCTTAGCCAAGTCTCTATCAGAAGACAGGACCCCAGCTGAGTCACCCTCTGCCAGAAAACGAAATCTTCTCACTTTCAGCTCAACGACAGAGGTCTTGTTGCAAGCCAGGGGCTGACTGCGATGGACTGGTATTTACCAGTTACCCCACTGTGGGCTAGATGTGACACAAGATCAAATTTTATGTGGGGATCCCTAACATTTCCACTTGGTCAACTGGCAAATATTTACCCAGACTCCACAAAAGTGAGCTTGGGTATAGTACTTGTCTGTTTTTTCTTTATATTCGCCCTTTCTTTTTTTTAGCGAATTAGCCACATACTGAAAATTGTATTTTTTTTATTTGGGTCACCCACTAGTTTTTCTGTGCATTTTCTTTTTCTGGTAATCATACCTGTACATTCAATGAATTCTTGAGATGTTGGTACATCAAAAATTATCATACAGCACTTGCATAGCTTCTTACTTTCTTATGGACCTTACTTCAGCAAACCTTTTCATTAACTGATTCCAATATCTTTTGTGTTCCTTTTTTTTTTTAAGCATTTCACCCCAAGCAAGGCGGGAAGCCACTAGCATTCAAGGGTTTACAGAGGATTTGGAGCGAGAGCAGATAGGAGTGATAGAAGAAAGGATGAGAAGGATAGTGGATAGATCAAGGCAACTGGAGATCTCAGTTGACATTACATTTGAATAGTTGGAGATTATAGCTATCAGGGAAACAAGAAAAGGGCAGGGAGTTCCACAGGCGAGAGGTGTAAGATATGAAGCTATTGGAGTAGAAGAGACAGCTACATTTAATAGTTTCCACAGTGAAAGTGTGAGAGCGGGATACCAGCCTTGTAGGACACTTGAATTTGCAAAGTCTAGGAACCAGTGAAAGCAGCTCATCGAAGCAATTACCATGAAAGTATTTGTAAAAAAGACAGTGAGAGGTGACGGCTCATCTGTGAGAGAACGATTGCAGACGAGATGCCAGATCAGGGCCAATTACATTGCATATCCGTCTCTGGATCTTATCAAGGACCCGAGGCATATATGGCAGCATTACTTCATTTTTACTATATATATGATTTTTCCAATTTATGACCTAATTATGCCATTTACCCACATTTCTTTTCCATTTTTATATATTTGAACCTGTATTTGCAAATACACTTCAGAAGGATCCAGCTCCGAAATTTTTTTTACACCGTTTAAATTCGTAAATATTTCCTTTAGACTTGGTAATGGGTAGTTATGGGATTCTGAACATTTGTTTAACCCCGTAGAAAAAATCAGCACTAACACGATTTTCTTTTCTTTACATACACTGCTGGTGCTGCTCATTTTGAATGGTCAATCTTTTCAATTCCACTTATTTTTTCAAGTCTAATTCTTCATTACTTGATCCAATGTTACAAACGATACACTATGTTTCAGTTTAAACACTGGCATCAATCCATTTTTAAACTTTTTTTTTTAAAAATTCGCCTTTTCTTACTTTATTAAAATTTTGCTTTGACTTTATGACACCGACCGAACTCATCCAACAGAAAATCTAGAAAACATTTTTCAATTCTTCCTTTAAATTTTCACACTGTTTTTTAATACTGGTCCCTTGTCCACTTACATTTTTGCAATAAATATGTATAGCTAAATCCCAAAACTCAAATAATTCTATCCAGTCAGTTCTGAATAAGTTTGTAGTATTTTTAACATATAAGCTTTAGCTTTTACATAATTGTTATGAAATGAAACGTTACAAGTCTTTTCACAAATGAAAAATTTCTCATCCGACACGCCAGGTGCAATTTTTCAGGTTCTTTTTAATATAGGCTATTCAATTGCTTTCCATGTGGCTTTGTTGATTATTGTGATATCACTACCAGTGTCTAGTTGCATTTTTATATTCACATTATTAATTTTCACGTACAAAAATTTTCTGTGGTTTTCCGTAATTATTTTTCTGTTGCAACGATGTGTATGAAATTTTTTCTGTGAGAACTTTTCCTTACTTTAGTTTGATAGTGTGACTTTATATGTCCTACTTTTCCACACTTGTAATCCTTTAAATTCTTAAAGGGACAGTCATTTCCGAGATGTAACCTTCCATGTGTGAAGTGTGGATTCATTTTTCTTTAATTAGTATGTATGTGCATTCTTTTCATATCAGGTCTCAGATTTAGAATTCTCTGACATTCGTCTGATATTTCTTGTAGTATTAGTTTTTGATTCTGTTCAAGTTTCGTTAGAATTTCCAGCACATATTTCTGCATGTTTTTCATCATTAACCCTTTAAACATTTCCAGGGTCAGTTCATTTAATTTGAATCTTTCACACTCCATGTTAACAATTCCAACATATGTAACAAAATTTTCATCTTTTTTTTTTCAGAATATTTACTGTTTCTTCAAAGCCTTTTTCTCCTTTTTTTCAGTTGTGCAAAATTACAGTATTTTTTATGTTCTACCAGCACTAAATTTCTCTACAAAAGCTTTTTTTTATCCTTGTCTTCCCAGTCTCTGCATTCTTCTCTGAAAATTTTCATGTATCTTCTAAAATAAACAGAAAAGGTGATTACATCATCTGAATTGTATGTGAATTCAGTTATGGCATTTGCCACCACATCAAGAGTAAAAGAGCTTGAAGAATTTTCCAGTTTTTTGGGGTATTTTTTTTCATATTATTTCAGTTAGATTTTGTTGTTGCTACTGGAGTTCTAACAACTGCTGTTGTTGCATTTTTAGCATTTGGGGTAATAATTCTTCCACATTTAAAGAATATCTATTTCTTTTTCCTCTTTTACATACACCAAAGAAAAAACATTAAACCAACATTGGTTCTAATTTTTCATTGTCAACAAAGCAAAAATTACTTTTTCCTACTCTTTATGAGTTTTGATTCTTCATCATCACTGTTATAACTCACTCCTATTGTTTACAATATTATGTCATGCTTAGACTACTCACTGTGACATCATTAGAGTTCTTCCCAACTTAATCCAACAGACTTGATAATTATCAACCTTTGTGGGGACACAAGGCAGGATGTGGCACAAAGCTGATTTTTATATGGGGCATTTCTGAGCCAATAGGGTCAGGCAAAAATTTCCCTGTAGACTCCACATACATGGGTCAGGTTTGTCTACCTCCCCAGATGAGACTCTGCCCATAGACATAACCTTGTGTGGGTTTCTTGTGAGAGTTTGACAAGTCAGCCATGAGCCTGGCAGTGAACCACTTGACTCAAACAGACTTCAACTGACTCACTTTGAGTTCTTTATTTAAGGCACCTTGCCTAGTTCATTTGTGTTATCAGGGGTGTCTTATTTACTCCACAAAATTCTCATTTCCTAAGTTATTGGTTTCTGTACCATTTTGATATTTTGTGGTTCCAGTAGCTACAAAAGCACAATATCCAGTTTCAATAAGAAATATATTTCATGGCTATTTCTTTAATACTTACATTTCAGGTTCAACTATGTAAATAAATTTCCTCATGAACAAATTAAATATTGTCCTTGAAATTAACTTTGGTATCTAATAAGATACTCTTTAAAACATTTGTCAGTTGTACCAACTTCATTTAAAATGTTGGTTGTATAAGCAAACAGTGCACCTGCAGATATGAGACCACAACTCTCTTCTATAATTTTGTCACTGTCTTTGTGAAAAACATCTGGTGCTATATCATTTTGTTTTTGTTTTATTAACTCTTACTTTAGTTGCTGCCATATTTGGGACTTATGGAGAAAAGTAGAAAGACCTAATTCTACATGTATGTATAAATTGACTACCCTTTATCATTTTGTGTGTCAGTCATTGTCGTTTACTATTTTGCTATCAGAGATATTACAAGTTGTTGATGGACTTGTTTTATCTTCATTTAAAAGCTGTCTTTTGATTATTCATTTTTAATAGCAGAAGAAGATAAAAAAAAATCACTGAATATTTATCATAAAAATCTATTTTTTTATTCTGCTACAAGCTTAAAAGCAGCACTGTGTGAACTTTTAAGCAAGCTCCTGTGGAGAGTCAGTTGGACCTCTGGCTCAAAATTAAAGGACCGCTGTTCCAGCTTAAAAAACAACAATCATAATTTTAAAGAAATAACTTTGAAGTTTAAAAACTTGCTTTAACTCTGATTTGGGCTATAAGTTCAATTCCAGCCAAAAGACTGATTTGGGTTGAAATTCCAATTCAGGACAAAAATTGAGTTCTTCAAATCACAAACTTGGTAGAACTTCAGGACCTCACATCGACACTGATTCCTTGGCATTTTGAAGAAATAAAATTGATTTTCCCAATTCACAAAGTTTCAGAGATATCTTAAAGTGAATTTGAAACAAAAAATTTTAAATTTACAAAATTTTTGTGTTACTTTAAAATCAATATAAATTAAGAACTTTTAAAATCACTAATTTTTTTCAATTATTTCAAAATTCGAATTTTGAACTGTTCCCTCCCCATCTGGACAGAAATCCCAATGCTGGATGTTCAAGCACCAGATAAAAGACAGATTTTCAATCCTGGTATCATCCTTATTCGAAAAAGGTATAATATGTCTATGAAGAGCAAGTGTGGCTCTTATTTAGAAGGATTTCAGACACATGGATGGACAGATAGAATTTGCCATTTATTTATTTAAGAGAGAAGAATTGTTCACTTAGTGTGTTATTATAATTATTAATAATTCTTTTACAAGTTGGAGCTGTGATAGTAACATCTCGACAAAAGGAAACATTGCATCAAATGATATGTATAAACCAGATTGCATTTCATAGAGGAGACATTGACTAACAAGGGTACTATTATTGATACCACAATAATGGTTACAACACCTTAGCTGGGCCAGAAAATATTGTCATTCCGAAATAGAAACCTTGGCATAGCGTCACTTCTGTACTGTTCTATTATTCAATACAAATATGTATGAACATCAGAGAGCTAATCTGACCTTATTGACATATGTGTCTCAGTTTCATTAAGAATTAGCGTAGTTAATTGGTTGCACATACTTTAAAATATATACAGATTTCTCAACCCAGGAAACCAGGCTTCAGATAAAAAGTTGATGAATAGTCTCTTTTTTTATCATTAATATCAGCTTTTATAGGAGATTGTGGTGAGCTATGAACACCTAAACCTTGAACCCACATAGCACTCAGAAGAAAAATAATCGCATCCTTATTTTATTTCCTAGAAGCACATCAAGTCTTTAAAAAAAGACCACTGTATTACAGAGATCAATGACATTATGACTTGGACCTGAAGTCAGCTGGGAAATGTTTTGACTACAAACTTATTTTGTATAACTTTGTCTGCAATCTGAACTTGTAATCTAACTCTATCTCATGAGAGCAAGTGTAACATACTTTCTCTTGAAATAGCTTTTTTCTAATCTTAGCATAATTCTGTTAATACAATTTCCCTAAGATTCAGAATGTTTATGTTTTGGTTCAGAATCAATCAAAGGAACAGGATCCTTGGAAATGGGCCCACTGGTTTTTAATGTTAGATTTTACTGAATCTCAGTGAGTAACTCTGGGATCAAATCTCAGCATGGCCTAGTGCTTATTATTTTATTTTTTAAATATTATCCTTATATTATTTTGGATATACAGTTGAATTGAATTCGATTGGAAATTTGAGTGGTCTTGCCCCTTTGCATTGTCAGTAAATCTTTTAGTTAGGAATTTCTCTTACTTTATAAAACTATTCATAGGTAAGTTAGAGAGATTTTTATTAGTTTTTAAAGAGGATCTCCAGTGTCTAATTCTATATAAACTTTCTTTACAAAAATTTACAACTAGTGAAGATATGTTTTAGAGTACTTACTTTTTCTATACTTACTGTACTCATCTGATGGATTTCAATATTTAAAGGATTTGTGAGTGAAGGAAGTGTCAAGTCATCATATAAGTAATGTCCAAATTTATGGTAAGAAAAAGCGTAACAAATTAATATTTAATTAAAATGTATTCATTAAGGTAACTTCTGCCATTATCAATAACCTCCTTCTAATTTGTGTGGCATAATAGGTAAGGAAGTAGTGAAGATATAACAGTCATGTGACATGGACAGGATTTAACACTATTTGACTACAGAATGATTGTTGGGGACAGAAAGATAAATAATATTAGCAAGTGGATACCATATGTGAATTCCAAAATGTAAGAATTGTGAGCGATTGAAAGTAATGCAACAAGATCATTGGCAGTTAACCAAGATAGTAACACCTCAACAAAAGAAAACATTGAAACAAATCACATTTCCGTTCAATACTGGTGTTATTCAATCCAATCTATGTTCTAGATTGCACTCTATGGGGTAGATATTAGCTAACAAGGGTTCAATTATTGATACCTGAATATTGGTTACTACAGTTTACCTGGACCAAAAAAACATTGCCATTTGACTATTGAATATTGGTATTGCATTGATTGGTCAAACATTTACAGCTCTTTTTCCTGCTCTTTTGTGCATACGGTTATGTTTATATGTGGAGGAGGTGTGACATATATAAATATAGATTATTTATACCTCTTCATCCTTGCTGTGTTTCTTGGTGATTTCAATCCCTCCCATCATGTGTTCTGGGTACATGAAACTGGTTCCAGTAAGAATTGGATGACTTTAAGTCTCCCTGAGATTGCCAGATTTAAACTTTCATCTTTGTGACAAATTGCAAGCCTGCTTAAATTCTCTGCAGTCATATCCAGCCAATACAATTCAGTGATTGACAGCCCTGGGTTATATCAGGATAGATAGATAGATAGATAGATCTAGAAAATGTTTCTAACTCCTTGTAGACCACATGTCATGTTACAAAGCAGCCATGGACAGTCTTGGCCTATATCTGGATAAATATACCCACAAAATATTTCCAGGTCTTTGTAGATCACATGCCATGTCACATAGCCACCTTATTCATCTTAAGGGTGGAGCTAAATGCTATTAGATTGCTCTCTCTCATTATTTAGTACTTTAGTTTAAGTGTTATTTTGGTTTGGAGGAAAAGAATGTTTGGAGTTAAGGTGAGACTGCTGGAAGCCAAGTCAAGTTATGCTCTAATTTGTAACCCAATAGCAGGCAATAAAACATATCACTCAGATTTGGTACTTTCCATATTGACCCCACAAGAAGACTTACCTTTCTTTGGGACCATAATCTTCCCCATTGATAGCACCAATGATTTGGATTTTTCCAAGGAACCCAGAAGATTGGAACAATTCTGATATTGACGTCAGATTGGTTCAACAAAAGTAAGAGCCCCCAAACTCTAACAGCAGAGACTCACTTTCAGACTCTGAACATTTCACTCCAAGCAGGAGTCAGAAAAGAGTTAGGACACAATACTTCTGCGCAACATCCCCTTCAGAGACTGAATTCCCTGACCAGAAACCACTGCAATGTTCAGTCATTTAGATGTCTAAGTCACTTTCGGCTGAATAAAATTAAGCAGGAGAGAATGTGGTGAAGGCAACCATAGTTGTCTCCCTTTTGAAATACTCAACTATAAAAAGTGATGGTCAAACCTTATGTATGTGCAGTGTTTGAATTGTTTTGAAAGAAGCTTCATTACAAGCTTAAAGGTTCATCTGTTTTTTTTACAGGAGGAATGAATGTTAGTAGTTTTCATCTGTCCTTCATGTGTCTCAAGAACTTGTTTCTCTGGATTCTTTCTGTAAATTCCAAAATTGGTAAAAATAAGATAGAACGAGATCTAAAGAATAAAGTGGGAGTGGAATTTTTTCTCAGTCATAATCTTCATTTTTCAATATTTTCAGATGTGATTTTTGCCATGTATTACCTAACATGATGAAACATTATACCTTTACAATTAAATTAGATTTTTTTTAAAGTGGTATTTGAGTGGTTTACAATAGATGTCGATTGTAAAATAACTAGTAGCAATTCAGAATTAATTATATTAATGCAATTATACCAAATTTGTTTGGACTGAAGCTCAAGTTACACAAAAATATTTTAAATTTTAATGAATATTTTGGCTTAATTCTGTAGCATTACTTCTGTTCTAAACTTAAAAGTATTGCATATATCATGTACTTTTTAGACATAGCCAACTTTGAAGTTTGAAAGTAAGTTGAACTGTATTGTAATTACATGACTGTCATTTAGAACTGTACAGTAACTAGTAAGTATTGTTAACATTTAAATATTAACAGAAATATACTTCACTAACTCCAGGTTTATAAAAGAAGCATTAACTTTTCACTGATATACCAGGTGTAACAGCAAAATTGTCCATCCCACAAAATGTTTAACATCTAAACATCTAATCTATTTTTGAGTCAATAACTTCGTCCACCGCAAGGAAAGTTGGCTCCCTGTGCCACGCCAGGAAATTTTTCTTGACGGAGTCAATCCTTCAAATCTACAAATCAACCATTCACCCTTGCATGGAGTATTGCTGCCATATATGGTCTGGTGCCCCTTATGTTTGTCTCAAGGTTCTTGATAAAATCCAGAGACAGATATGCAATGTAATTGGCCCTGATCTGGCATCTCGTCTGCAGTCGCTCTCTTACAGATGTGCTGTCACCTTCCTCTATCTTTTTTACAAATACTTATATGGTAACTGCTCTGATGAGCTACTTTCACTGATTCCCAGACTTCATAAATTTAAGCATTCAACTAGGCTGGCATCTCGCTCACACCCTTTCACTGTCGAAACTGTTAAATGTAGCCATTTCTTCTACTCCAATGGCTTCATATCTTACACCTCTCACCTGTGGAACTCCCTCCCCTCTTCCTGTTTCCCTGATAGCTATAATTTCCAACTATTCAAATGTAATGTCAATCGATGTCTCCAGATGCCCTGATCTATCCCCTATCCTTCTCTTTATGCTTTCCTCTATCACTCCTATTTGCTCTAGCTCCAACCCCTCATACACTAGTGGCTTCCCACCTTGCTTGGGGTGAAACGCTTAAAAAAAATAAACAAAAAACACTAGAGAATAATTAAAGTTGATCGGTTTGGCAATTTATGTTTCGATATCGTTTTTTTTTCCTTGATACCAAGGTTTTCAATTCATTTTTTTGTTTTTTAAATTAGTATTTTCTAATGTAATCATAGCATTTCCATATCTAATTTCGTTTGAGATTGATAAATTTGCAACTTAGTCCATTCAACTTGCAATTTCTCGTGTATTTCTGGCCCAATTTTAAAAATATTCATATGGCTGGAAAGAAAAGAAAATAATCTTTCTAAATATATAATTAAAATTTGTATGTGCTTTTATTCATTGAATTATTTTTTTTTTTTTACAGCAAATTAAAATGGTATTTTGCTTTGAACAGCTGAAAATGTGAAATATGATTTTTTTTTTTTTTTTTTAGACTAAAATGGCCGCTTTTAAGAAAATTTTAAGAAATCGAAATTAAATTTGACATTCCAATCTATGTAATTTCTATCTGAAATACACCAGAATATTTTACTTACTGGAAATAATAAATTTAATCATTTAGCTTTCAATTACAGTGAAAATGAAATCTTCAAGAGCGTTTTTTCATTTTTAAAAATTCATTTTAAACTTTAGGTATTGAAAATTTATGCCGAAATAGTGGAGGTACAGTAAATTTTATGTTACTTTGTTTCACAAAAATCAAAGTGACCAATCTTTATCAATATTCTTAAAATTGTACACTCAATTAGAAGACACAACCAGGAAGATGTTCATTTCTTCTCTGACCTGTGGAAGTGAATTCATTCAAAAATTATAAAGTAATAAAAAAAACAAGAAAAAAACAGAAGAAAAAACAACTGCTTGTAAATGTGTTGTAAAAGAACTTTCAAATTATTGAAACTATTGTTTGACACTGTCTAGTGGCTTAAAGAATAATTTTTACTTTGGGTTTTAAAAAATGACTTGCCATTTTGAAAATATACACATTTTAAAACTGAGATTAAAACTTACACCTAAAATTAGATATTAAAAAATAAAGTATTTGCTAGATAGAAACATTGGCATACTGGCTTACTAGCTAAGAAAACCCTTACAAAAAATCCTACTCCATAAAATTTGACATTTAAGACGAAACTGATAACTTCTTTTTATTTTTACTTGCTATTTTGTTGTTAACTTAATTTTACCACAAAAAGTTTTTTTGAAACCTATTTCAGACATCATGTTGGATTTCCTTCTTTTTTTTTTCTTCTTCATTTCTTTTGTAAACAAATAGATTTCACATTTATTTCCTAAAACTAGTCAATTATTTTAACATATTTTTTATTCAATTTTTTCTTACAATGGTATAAATGTTGATAAAATTTAATTTTATTAACATCTGAAAATCTTTTTCAATAGTGTTTCTTTGGATATGGTCACTAGTGATAACACTAAAAAAAAAATGAACGATTTCAAGGTACCAGTACCCTAAGACAATCTGTCGAGTACTGCTGTCTCCTTCAGATTTCTGTCCATCTGCATTTAAGGAATTAACTTTAAAAAATTTCTATTAAGCTGGCCAGTTTAAATGTGAGGGGCTTGAGAGATCAGAGTAAGGAACCGACTTGTTTTGTGATCTCTTGTCCTTCAGTGTAGATGTGGCTGCAATCCAAAAGACACACTTTGTTTGCAATGTTGATGCTTGTATACTGTGTATCAACTTTGTTGTCTATTCAACATACAAGGACCAGCTGGTCAGAGGTGTTTCCTTGCTGGTTAAATGTACTCTGGGTGTGAAGTTGGACCTTATACATGTCAATGAAGGGACCAGTTAATTAGACATAGGTTAAACAAGATATCTAACAAAGCTGTGTACATAAATACAGAATTGTGCAAAAAAGTGATCCATCAAGGTTCCGATCAATACATTTGAGAAGTTGATATTCTGGAGGGGTGAACTTGGTGACCAACCAAAGATATTTGTGGAACATTTCAGTGGCATTTTGAGAGTCAGTTTACCAAAGAGCCTGGTCTCTATGGTGAAGAGTTTCACAGCTATTTGACTGACTTTCCTTGGGTTGAGCCAACTGAAGCAGCTAGCTGCAATGGTGAGATCACAGAATGCGATGTTTACTCGGCATTGAAGAGGGTCAGCAGTGGCAAGTTTACAGGACTTGATGGTCTGTCATGCGAATTGTACTTTAGACTATCACACATCTTTGTGCCACTTTTGACAGTCATGATAAACAACTGGTTCTGGCAGGTATCCATCCCTGACCAGATCTCCTGGAGTGTGATCACACTGTTGTAAAAGGGCAAAGATGGTAAGCAGAGCTCATATGATAATAAGTCCATAACTCTGCTAAAAGTTAAAGATTTTGGCCAAGATACTGAAAGAGCAATTGCAATCAGTTACCGAGAATTGTGCTATGAAGGAATGAACAATTCAGAGCAACTTGCATCTGATCTGCATGATCCTAGAGGGTGTAAAACATGACAATCAAGCCACACTGATCAATTTGGATCAGTTCAAGGTGTTTGACAGGGTTGACCATCAGTATCAGTACCCGGCTGTTATTCTGCAGGCTGCCAGACTCAAACCTGACTTCTATAAGTGGATCAGCCACACTCCCTCAGTGCTGTGGTACAGGTGAATTGGAAGCATTCATGTGCTTTTGCACTGTCATGGTCAGTTTGAGAGGATTTGCCTGCTGTTGCCCCTACTTCATGCTGTGGCATTGGAGATTCTCTTTCATAGCTAAGAGACAGGGTATGCAGTCTGGCCCTACATGGAATCACTGTCCCTGGTGGTGCTTGAGCCAGGGTTTTTCTGTATGCTAATGACATGCATTTCCATATTGTGCCACAGAAACATTGAAGTGGTACAGAATGCTTGTGGTTAGGTGCCTTCTGAGGCTGTTTAGGTGAACTGACAGACCCATATGCATTCTTAGAGTGCAGTTCAGGTCTGGGCTCCAGCTGAAGAAGAATTGGTTGGAAGTACAGGCAAAGGTTGGAGCAGCAGTCCAACCTTTGCCTGTACTGTAATGCCAAGTAAACATCGCATTCTGTGATCTCACCATTGCAGCTTCAAAGGTGGTTTTCTGTAAAGGGTAGGGCTAAGACATACACCTCATATGTCTTTCCTCTTATCCTTTACCTGTACTCCCTATCTGCAAAAACTGTAAGAAGGCTCTCAAGTGCTTGCTCTCCTCCCACTTATGAGGGTGGTGACAAGCATCAAGCCTGTGCCCAGCATCCATATCATGAGAGGCTGGGAATGCCACACTTGCTGTGCCATCAGCACACCTCAAGGTTGGCTTTTCTACATTGTGCATTGACAGAGGACTTGATCTTGAAGGGTAGGGTTAGCCTTACTATCACTCTTCCCATTTTTAGAGCTGAGCACCATCATAATCCCCAGAATCAGTCAAGATTTCTCCAAGTGTGTCGGGTAGCATTGAAGTTTATTCCTTGGTCCAGTGACTTTTCATGGCCTAGAAGACTATTTTATCGGGAATTAGTAGAGGGGGTCTGAAAGGTCCTCTCTGTGGGTGGCTCAGTTTGTCATTGACTGAGTTGTGCTCATTCTGGTCTTCGGCACCAGTGGCGGATTACCTCAGCAACTCTGAGTTTTCCCTTACCTTGCAATTGATTTGGAGTGTTCTATCTCTCAATGATGTAGTCTACAGAGGGGGCTGGGTGGATTTTCCGACTGTCATAGATGTGACCTTGATCTAGAGGAAATGGCTTTGCACCATTTTCCTCATGTGTGCCTGTTCTGGGGCTATGTCAGTGAGTTGAAGGCTTGTATCAATCCCAAACATCTTGTGTCCATCAATCTTGCAGATGCATGCAATAATGTGTCACCCCCATTCTATGGGATGAAGCGAATGGTGTTTCTAACATGGCAAGCATGGTGGTGTGGATGTTGCAAATGGAGGGAATCTTGTGATACGAGTGCTATTCTCATCAAGATCTCATCAACTCAAGATGAAGATTAGAACTGATAGAAATCGTTTGTTATTAACAGATTTCAGTGAAAGGTGGGTAAAAGTGGTTAGCTTGGGTTAAGTGAATGAGGCTAGTTTTGATTTTCTTTTTTAAGTCCCCTTTGATCCCATGAGGCAGTTTCCTGTGAACCCTCCCTCAGTTAAGATACTCTATTTGTTTTCCTAGTTAATGTAAGTGTTGTTCTCAGCCTGTTCCCAGCATTCTCTTTTGTTATGATCCATGTTGAGTCTCCCAACCTCCCTAGTTTGTTTTGGGCTTTCTTTTTTCATCTTGGTTGGGTCAGTCTTTGATTTTTCCACTGTCATTTATTTGTATGCTTCTTGATTTTGTCTAAAGGCTGAATACAGTGGCCACTCTTATTTTTTGTGGGTTGGACAGGTCCTACTAACATCTATTATGTTTAGTTTGGATGTTTTGTTTTAGTTTTGTTTTGGGGTTCATTTTTCATGATCATTTGATTGTTAACATATAGCTTTATAAGAAACAAAAAGAAAAAAAAATTAAAAGAGACTTTGAACATTTGTATATAAAGAAATTTTTACATCATGGAGCTTTTTGTAGGTTCCCTGTGAATATGTGGTATTGTGGTATATGCAGGATTGAATGGTGATTGATGAGTTCTTGTGGTGAATAAGCAAATTGTAATGAATGAATGGGGTTGAATCTGATTAGCTAGGTCTAGGATATAAAGTGTTGACCACCCCTACTTCACTCCCCTTTTATCCTTGTACCACAAATGTTCATTATCAGAACAATAAATCAACATTCCTATTATAGACTGAAATCAACACCCATCTCAATCTAATGAATGGGTAGATTCATATTTCCCTCCCCTAAATGCCCCTTTCTATGGGGGCAATAAATACAAACAAGATACATATATATCATTTACATATAATTTGCATATATAACAAAAATGTTCTATTTTTTTAATATTTCAAAAAAACTTTTTAAATATTTATAATTAAATAATGACAGCAGTATGAACAAATTCATAAATTCTTTGGATACGGTGTAGAACTCCATTTCATCTCTCAACAGTATCAATTTTCCTCTTTTTTTTAAATACCATATCTCTTTAGGATGTTGACAATTATGGCTCTCCACTGTATCCATTTCATTATAATCTATGTATTGCCATGACTTTATGGGAAACATAGTTGAATGGTTTCTCCATGGTTTTGAATTCAGAGTAAACCTGTCTACCCTGATATTTAATGAACAATTGGAGGAGAAGACCCAAATTTCAATTTGGCTTGGGGGTGGGGTACTTTCTATGTTCATAACCACTATGCTATCCACATGGACAGTGCCATTATAAAATGAAGCAATATGATTTAACCCATCATTATTCCAGGCATTCTTTGCAAACTTTCTAAAAGTATTCTTACTTAAGAAGTTCTTTTCTTGTTTCTTATATACTACGCCAAATTATCTATTCTTGGAGACCAGGAATTCAAGTTTTTTCAGTGATGTATTCCTTGCTTAATATTTACCATCAGAATTGGCCAATTTTGCTTAGAAACATATTTTTTTTCCTTTGGAATATGGACCCTAGCTATTCTATTGTCTAAGAGATTCCACTTTCAAACTTCTTGTCCCCTAGAAAACAATAAAAATAAGAAATTTAAAAACCCCTTTAGAATCAGTGTTCTTTTTTCCAGCAGAATATGATTCAGAAGGTTAGTACATTGTAGACCTAAGTTTATATCATGGAGCTATTTTTGAAAATAATACAATAGTTCACTACTTTTTCTATTTTTTTTTTTTTTTTTTGAAGTCTAGTGATCTATCCTTTCCTCAAGTCTGGCTGATCATTCCTAACATATTCTACTTATAAAAATGGTAAACTTCCAAAATGTTATTTATTTCTTTGAGAATTTTTCAACTTGCTTGTCTGTGTTATTTTCTATTAGCTTCTGTTGTTTCTTCAACTCCAAAATGGTCTTCAGTATGCACCTCATTAACTTTGTCATGATGTCACATGATACACTATTTAAATCCAATTCAACTCTTCACATTATAAGGTAGCTTTAGATGGGCTCATCAGTGCTAGACTGTTTATTTGGATCAGTGATTTTCTACTTATTAACCTTAGGGATTTATTTTGGTAAATGGTATAGAAGAGTTTTTTAAGGAAAAAATCAAATAAACAAGTAACTATAGTAACGAATACTAACTCCTTGTTGTAGCTACAGCAATGGAGACAAGAGATGTTACTGACCATAGAGAGGGAAGAAATAAAAGCTCTTGTCTCCTGACTCATCTGACACCAAGGCTTTTTATCTTAAAAAAATAACAAGTCACATGGTTTTTGCACCTCTGAGTGGCAAAAGTAGATAAACTCAGTCTTAGACATCTGGTGACATGAAGAGATAACCCCACATTTATTTTATTCTTTCCACTCTTAGAATGTATCTCTGTCCAGAAGTAGAGCCATAGACAATTATTTTATTTATTAAAAACAGCAATAGTCATTTTTTTCATAGAAAACATCATCTGTCTTCTTGAGTGGTTATTTTCTAAATGTAGTTTAGATGAGGCACAAGGTTGAAAGTATGGGGCTGCTAGTGAGGATTGAACTCACTTTTCAGCTTCAACCATTATATCACACTGAGGTGCCCTCGTCTTCTTGAATGTATAGTTTAAGGATATTGTATCAGTATTAACTTCATCAAGTCAATAATTTTAGTGATAACATCATTATTAGTAACTCTTGCTTGGTTCTTTTCTGAATCTAGTGAATGTAGTTAAGTAGAAATTTAAATGTAAGTGAAAGTTTTACTTTTCCATTTTGAAAACAAATATTTTGTTTACCTTTTAAAATGAAGTTCATTAGTGAAATACTCTCATTTCTCTCTGCTACTTTGAAATGTCTGGTATGAAAAAGCCTCCAATGAATGTTTCACTCTGTCAACTGTTAACAAATCTCTTGATTTGAATGAGCAGTAGTGAGACAGTATGAAGTCATCCTTCTAAGAGGAGTTCAGAATAATTTTAACATCACCTGTATTAGTTGATGGATTTACTTGTTAGTAAAAATTTGAGATAATTTTCAATTGTCATTTTATCAATAATAAGTTACTTATAATGGTAACATCTAATTGTCTGTCCATGTGTTATAAATATTATAAAGAGGCTAGACAATTTTTCTCACCAGAATCTACTTTGTATATTTATAGATCTTTCATTCATTCATTACATATTGTTGGTCTGGTGTTTCTGCTATGTATCTTGAGATTCAAATGAAGAATGCAATGTTATTGATCCTGACCTGACATCTCTGTTTGAATCATTTTCCCACTAACCTAACATATCTTCCTTGTGACTTTTCTATATTTTCATGGTGACTGTTCTGATGAGCTTTTGTCTTTCATAACTTGACCACAGATTTAAATGCAGTACTAGTTTAGCAGCTAGGTCTCATTATTTTACTGTTGATAGATGTAACCATAATTCCTATGCTAACAGTTTCTTCTTTGACACTTCTGGCTTATGGAACTCTTTTCAAGCTTTTTGCTTTCCTGTTAATTATGATCTTCAAAAATTTAAATATGATATCAATCATCATCCTTTTTTTTATTGACTACTCTCCTCACTAATGTTTTTCACAGATTATTTCACTCTCAGTAAGCTCTTGCATCTTAGTGGCTTTATCACCTTGCTTTAGATGAAATGATTAAAAAAAAATAGCAGCATGATAGCTGTCAACTCATTAAATGAGTATAACCATCCCTGACACATTTGATTCATGATTTTAGTTCTTGTGGAAACAATAATGCGTTTTGAAGCCTGAAAGTGACTTGCAATGCTAATTGCAGATGTAGTAAACTAAATTGTTTTATACAGTGCCTGGCTTGTTTACTTGTAGGTTTTCATGTAACTAGTGAGATTAAAACAGTTTCTGCAGGTCTTCTGACATAACATGTTAAATTATTCCCAGCGTAGTACTGATCATAATTTGTCAAAGTTTCCTTTTATGATTTATGTTGTGGCTAAACAAGGCTTACATTGTACAGACATATTCTACCACATTCATTAGATGTAAATTAATGGATTGCTAGATCAATAATTTCATCTTTCCTAGCTGCACTTACCCAACAAATATTTTTATATAACATAGGAATCTAATTACTGTCATACAAATTTGAAGGAAGCATAAAATGTTAGTATTCCTACCATATATAAGAAAAAAGGCTAAAAAGATTGGAATTTATAGTTTCTATAACATTAGGATAGTATACATAAACAAAGTCACACTTCTCTGTTTCTTCAGAAAAATAAGAATTGGATGTAAGGAATACATGGAAGAACTTGGCACTACATAAAGCTTAAAATTGAAATGGAATAAGGACAAGCAGGACAAACCATTAACAAGTATACCATTTTTTATAGAATAAGGTAAAATTAATATCACCACATTGGAAATGACATGTTTGTCAAAAATAGGAACTTAACTGTAGAAATCAACACTCACCAAACCAAAGGAATTTAATAGTTGATAATCATATGATGTTCATAAGAAAAGGATATTTGAAGTTTATCATATACTAGCAGCATGGCCTGGCCTTGCCCGTGCTTGATTCAAAAATCGTACGACTCATACAGCAATCGCTATCACTTGAATTAAAATATTTTTGCCCTTCCTTGCCTTTAAAGGAGTGCCCTTTGCCGTGCTGATGTTGCTACATGCCTTACTTCTTGCCTATCTCATGCAAATTTTTTCTAAGCTCTATACTAAACATTAAATCTGTTACAAAAAAAAAGAACTAAACAAAATGAACACAAAACGATCAGCTTTAAAAAAAGGACTTGTAACTGGAAGAACAAAAAAAAAAAATTAACTTTTGCATTTTGACTGTACACATGGGTTTCATTTGGACACCATGTGTATTTAAAGTAGTTTCTGGTTATTATTTTTAGTTAGGAGGACTTGTGTATGTTTAGGTTTCATTTGTTTACTTTTTGTGTATCGTTCTCTGAAAAAAAACTGCTGAGTCACCGGAAGTTAACGGCATTCGGACATTTGAGTAGCCGGCAGAACTTCCAGCTGTGTGCGATACACTTACCCGTGCTTTCAAATTGATTTTGTGCAAAAACAATTGTTTTTCCAATTTTGGGTGCTGTCAGAACCACCGAAGGGTAATTTTACGTAGTCCTGTGAAGTTTTGTTGAAATCGGTTGAAAAATGTAGGAAATACAATCCCATATATAAACGTACAGACACACACACACACACACACACACACACAATCTGCGTTTTATAATAGGTAAGATTATTATAATCAACAATATCTACAAAAGGGACATAAGAGCGATGGACATGGTCATCAAAAGGTAGGAAGATGTCACCAACAATTGCTCAAGCTGGAGATGTGATTTACACTGAGGGCTGGAGCAAAGAGAGAAGAAACGGAAGCTTACCACTGGGGTGAAGCATGCTCAAAGGAAAGAAAAAAAAGAGTAACATTGGGGAAAGTGTCCTCACATGCATTGTTTGCAATTGAAACTGTCACTCCTGTGTGGGCCTGTATAGCTATAACAAATGCTGTGCTGCCATCAGCAACTGAGGCATAACTTTTCAGCAACTGGAAAAAGAGAAAAGATCATGTCAGTAGTGCTGTGACCTGATTGAAAGCCACATTGTGATTCTGGATAAATATCATTAATGATGATGTTTGATAATTCTATTGAATATGAGCCCAGATAAAAATTTCCACATCAATATAAAGGAGAGAAATGCCATAAAAGTTATCACAAATACTTTGATTTCCTTTATATTTTGAAAAGATGCTTAATGGGGACATCTTTGAAATTAAGTAAGATCATGAAAAACTGATTGTAGATAGTGATTAGTAAATGAATTGGGCCTGAGCAAAATTGTGATTTAAAGGGAACAATACTTTAGAACAATATTCACATAGGATATTTGATAATTTGAATCAGTTCAAGATATTCAGCAGTTAATATTAGATTCATCAATGTTTTTTTTCTAGAAGATACAGGATTAGAAATAGGATTTACTAGAATTTTCATTAGAACAAATAAGGGTTACGATAATCCACAATAAGTTAGATGTAGAGAAAAGTGTAGCCCTTCATCTAAACCAGGGTTTCCCAACATTTTTTTTTGCACCACTTTCATGTGGAAAAATTTTCCATCAACCACCTGTATTGTAAATATTCTAAAGCTAAAATTGTTTGGTAAAAGTTTGTTACTGGTTCATAAACTGACTTTATGATGTAATAAAACATACCAAAGGGAGATAACAAATACTGACTTGTTGCTGCTGCTACTAATGTATTGAAGAAAAAATGAAAGCAAACTTGATCACTGAAAACTATATATAAAAAAAAAAATATTCCTTGTTTGAGGAGATAGTTATATCTTATCAAGGAATATGACTCAGTTATTCTCATTTAGTTTCCTGTTTTTTTTTTCTTTATACAGTTTCTTTGCATATCTCTTTTGAATATTTTGGAGGGCAGAATATGTTGAAATCCATTTTTAATACTTAAAATCCCATATCACCCACCAAAATTTCCAATCACCCACCATTATTTGTTTAGGTACTCATCGATGATATCACTCAGGTTGGGAACCCCTAATCTAGACAGATGAACTTAAACTCATTCTATGTGTTTAGTAGAAGAATAGGTGACCAAAGAATTGGATTGAGAACTTAAGCTTTTTTTTTATGTATATTATTGCTCTTCATAAACATTTTTCTTTTTCAAGTACCTGTATGTTACTTTCTTGGTCAGTTGACCTTTCATACTTTACTTATCCAGAGAATAATGGAAGGTAATACTGTGAATCATCTCAGATATCATCTTAGCTAAGAGATATTGCAAGATACAGTTTGGGGTACCATATGCTAATTTCTTTAATTCTCATTTGGTAATTGCTGATAAATACTGAGTGCTTCAAGGCAGAGTAAAATCATTAGCTTGGCCTATTGTGTAAAACAGAACATGTTTTAACTAAAACATGCTTAGTCCTTAATGGTTCCAACTTTAAAGGAATACTTCCCTATTAAACTTTATAAATAAATAAATAAATTTACTCTAGTGACTGGGCAGTTGTGCCACTTGTTATATTTTTAACTCCAGTGATCTGTTTTTATTACCTCATTCTCTATGAATTAAAAAAAATACAGGGTGTAAATAAAGTTTGTGCGCACTTTAAAAAATTTAAAACTTTATTTGTATTTGCAATAGAAATAATTTGTAAAAAGGATTAGAAAGAAGTAAATCTATATTTTTTAAGGTTTTATTGAAATTTTATTAAGTTTCCACATGTTCTCCATCAGTTGCAATACAAAGGGTAATATGATTTTGCAAATCACGGAAAACATTTGCCTACTGATTTACAGTAATGCCTGAAATCACATTAGTTATTTTAGCTATACTTAAAACAAGGTACATTAATTTTATAACAATTTTTACAGATTATTTCTATCGCAAATAAAGTTATAAATTTTTTAAGTGCACACGAACTTTATGGACACCCTGTATATGTCAGCACCCTGGAAATGCTTTTTAATATTGCTATTTATAAACATTGCTTCATACAAAGATGAACATTTATATTTGTATCAGTAAAAGTTGAATAAAAATTGTTCTACATTTAATGAATTTTCATGCATGAAGATAGACTTGTAATGAAACTTTAAAAAAAAAGAGATAATTATAATATTGAGGTAGATACAATATAAATAAATGAAAAGCATGTTTTCCCTCCTTATTTAGGAAGTATAGCTTACTCATTATGTGTGTGTGGCCAAGTGGTTAGAACATTTGCTTTCTGACCATGAACCCCATGTTTTAATCTTACTATGCTCAAGTTATCAGGCAGGTGACCTTTTGATGTTATTATTCTGGCTAAGCAATGCCAACATGCAGCACCATTGAAAAGTGCTTGAAGACCATGCCACAAATTGACACCAGCTTTTTGAGTGAAATTGGGTAGACAAAATTGTTCACAATCCATCAATGGTTGTACTAACATGAAGTCACAAGTCATTGTGACCAAGTGTTAGTCTACTATACTTGTTTAAACTGTTTCCTAAAAATGTGAAAAAATTATGAAATGTAAAATTTCTTTGCATTCTGACACCTTGTAACAGCCACTACAACAGTTTCTAGTAATTAAGCCAATTGCATTCTGAAAGTAGTCACAAATGTTTATTATGCTACCAAAATTCAGACATTGAAAATATTTAGATCTGGAATCATTGCATTTTGGTCAAATCTGTCATGTTTGGCACTAGGAAATCCCATGTAGGGTCACTTTTTTTCCCCAGAAAATGTTTTTGCTAATAATATCAACAAAACGTGGATTTTCCAATAAAAATGATTTCAACTCTTAACACAAAGTCATTCACCTCTAAAATAATCTGACCTTAAAATCATGGGGTAAAATTACATCAAAAACATAGTAGCTTTATGCATAAATTAAGAAAATTCTCAATCAATTTCAAAGACAATAGCATTCAAATTTGGTTCACAGTTAACTGGAATGTCCCCTCTACTTATTCCATTCCACATTCCTAGTATCACATCTCCAAATAGGATCTCATATATAATTCACTAGCTGCCTCAAGCCTTCTAAGAAAGTTTACATTCTTCAGTAGGTGACAGATTACCTTCACTCTGTTAAAAATGACTTGTTACAAATGTCTGGCCAATGAGCTGGCTCTTAAGATTCTCTAATAATTCATTAATAATTCATTAATTCTTTTTGCAATTGTATTTCTTGAAAAGCTTATGTTTGCAAAATGCTAAATAATTTTGCAGACAAAGATCTTCTAGTTATCAACATATATTTCTTTATAAAATTCCCCTCTGAAAATAGTTTCAATTACACAGCTACTTCATGAGCAGTCATATAACTTGCTTTAATACCAACATCACTGACTTAATGAACATTTTTAAATATCAACACAGTTTTGTTTGTTTTTTAAAACTTCAGCTCCTTAAATTTGTCTTTGTTTATGAAATATTCTAAATATCCCTGCTATCCAACATAGCTTGCCATCATCAGATATTATGAGACCCCACATATTGAAATTAGCTGGTGTGGGTAACAGGTCATACATTACACAGACCAGGTTGGTTCTATTAACCACAGTTCAGTTCACTACCAACTCC
>CAHIKZ030000551.1:95000-300000 GCA_903632075.3 Acanthosepion pharaonis
CGCGGTCATAGGTCAAAGGTTACATGCGCACGCATCGTAGAGATTCAGTTGGCAAAAAAGCCTTGCTTTCATTACTTCCTAATAATCGATGCTCCAACATAATTAATGTTTTTCATTTAAAAAAAAGTGTTAAAAAATGCCTAAATCACGGAGAAAAAATCAAATCCCATCTCAATATTCTTATTATTTTGTGAGTACCAAACTTTGTAAATACATTATTTGTTAAACATTGGCTATTGTTCACCCACGTGTTTTTAAAACTTCTAACAATCGGCCGGCCGGCCGGCCAGAAAAATCACTGTCCATTTCTTTTACATTTTCTTTTGTTTTTTTTTTAAGTTGCTGTCCACTTAATAACCGCCTGGATTATTGAACTACTTATTTCTTATTTTTATTCATTTTTCATTTCTTCTTAATTTACCTTCTCGAAATTAGCCATAGCTGTATGCGTTGTTTTTGACAAATTGTTTTGTTTTCGCTCGTGACAAAAAAAGCAAATACAGTTTCTCTCACAAATTTGTGGCTTCCCTTGCTGAATCCTAAAGACATAACTTAAGTTTACATTTAAAGATTTCCCTCCATTTTTCTTTTTTTTCATTAAAATTTAGTCACATAATTATTTTTGTTATATATATTTCAAAGCATTTTTCTTCATCCTTTCTTTTCGCTTAGTGATTTAATAATTTTTTTAAAACAATAATAAATTTGTAGCAATTAAAATTTAATTGCTAAAAGTTTTTGGTTTAAAAACTTAAATGAACATATTTAAAAATTCTATTCTTACTGTTGTTTTACATTTCTTTTAGATTTCTTTTTTTTACATTTTCTTTTCTTTGGGTGAACAATTAAAATTATCACTTGCCCTTAAAAAAAAAAAAAAATCTGGAGGGACGAATGTTTGCTTTGACTACTTGTTTTGTTTCGTCAGCATAACAAATCAACTATTTGCTTAAGATTTTTTTTTGTCCAGTTACTGATCATATTGAACTCTACAAGTACTGAAGAAATTTTATTTTCACTTGTGAATGGTCTTATTTTCACCAGGAAATTTGCGACGGGAATAAAGGCTCCTGCGGAACTTGGCAAATACCTGCCAGCCACACACAATTAAATTCTTTTTTTTTTCTCTAAAAGAAACAAATACTATCATTAGCTATTTTTTGTAATTATATTTTCTGGCTTGTCTATTTCAGAGTTTTAGGGCCTTAGCAGCCTTTTAAAAGGCTTGTAGACTTTTAGACTATTTTATTTTTTATTTTAAATTTAAATACTTTTTAATTTTGTATGACATGCGTGCATGATTTGTTAAAGTTAAACTTTGGGAATTAAACGGAATACATAGAATTTGCAATTTGAGTTTAGTTTTTAGTAAAAAGATGATTGCTTTTATTTTCTATTTGCGCAAACAAAGGGGGTTACTGAAAATATACTTTTTAATAATTTTACATAGCTTTGCTGCCTACATTTTCAAATGTTAAAGTTATGCTCAATTAAAAAAAAAATTGTTTTGTTTTTAATGTTATCCTACCTAACATAAGGTAATAAAGAATGAGTTTGTATTTGAATTGTGCATTATTAACCCTTCGGAAATAAGAAATTTACGTAGGTACTTTAAAATTTTCTAGATTAAAAAGTGAATAATTTAAATGTTCCAACAACAAAAGTTTTGAATTTGTCTTGAAATACCTCAACAAAAGCGGAATAAAAACCAATGTTTACATTTGTTGGCAACGGCTGTATCTTCTGAGCACTTACATGTGGACTAAGTGCTTGTTAGTTTTATATTCGGAACCTAATTCAAACACAAAACCAGATATCAAGTTTTGTGCGTATGTGGGGGCGTAGCATTTTTGTTTTGTTTTTTAATAAAGTCGTTACTTATTTTATCTCCGCTCTGACTAACACAGTAGCTCATTAACATATTTCATTCTGGGGTCCATTACGGGTGTTAAAATTGACACGCACGTTCAAACTAAGTTTGCCGATTGTGGATTCTTGCGAATGACAATTATATTATCACAAAGGGGAAAAAGAAAGTTGATTTATGTTTTGGGATTTATTCTAGACAAAAAAAAAACTTGTAAAAAAAATGCTAGAATTTTGTGATAATTATTTGTGCTACAAATTGTATGTTTATAAGTTAGCGTAACTTAAATTGACTGAGAAAATTTTTTTAGTCTTAAGAAATTTTTGCTTTTTGTACTTCGTAAACTAAAAAAAAAAAAATAGAAATTAAGACGTCTTTATTACTAATGTGGGAAGAAGTTTTTTAAAATAAATATTTGAATATTTTTTTACACTGCACATAGTTTTAAATTTTGGTGTGATTATTACAAGTAAATTTTATAATTTTAATTAACTGATGTTTTTAAAAATTAAGCCGTTCACATTTATTCCCTAAATCATAAAAATTATAAATTCTTTCAAAGTTTTATTAGAATTGGAAAAATAATCTTAACATTCCGGTCTGATTTTGAACTAATTTGTGTTTTTAGAGCCTACGTACTGAACTGAACCAAAAAATGTGTTTAGCTTCTGTATGGAATTCTTTTTTCTAGGTAATCAGACTTCCCTATGAAAAATACATTTAATTTCTGGTTTTAATCTGTATGAAAAATTATTTCTATATGCAAAGTAACTAAAATGTTTTTAAAAACATGCCTAGCATGTTCACTAGTCACAGTTGAACACTCATTAGACGAAAAATGTAAACATTTAAAATCTCTTAAAAATTCATTATCATAGAAATGTTTCAAAGTAAATTTAAGGAAAAATTAACCGAATTTTCTAAAAGTAATTTTTACTTTTTGCATAAAAACAACGTTTGTTTACGAACTGTAGTCTGTCATGTCATAGGTCAGGGCAGTAATTTTCTTTCATCGCTGACGTCAAAAGTGCGCGAAAAATTAAAAATATCAAATAGGAAACGTCAACAGTGCAATAAAAAAAATAGTATTTATGATTTATGTTTAAATTATTTAAACAAGTTGTTTGAGGATATAATTTCTTATTCTGTAGTTTATTAGAATTAATACTTTTATTCTTTATACATTTAAAGATGAGATTGAGTTCAAGAAATATTATTTGCACCCAATGA
Source organism: Acanthosepion pharaonis (assembly GCA_903632075.3). Classification (NCBI taxonomy): domain Eukaryota; kingdom Metazoa; phylum Mollusca; class Cephalopoda; order Sepiida; family Sepiidae; genus Acanthosepion; species Acanthosepion pharaonis. The sequence continues at coordinate 98,098 of CAHIKZ030000551.1, forward strand.
CTTTTTTTTTTTTTACTTATTCTGAATTTAAGCTGTTGAATTATCATTGCCCTTCCGTTAAAGAGTAGACCCTCAGGTTATACATACAGAAGAAGAATTGTTTCTCTAAAGTTCCGTACAAAAAAAAATCTAACAGTTCAAACTCGAAAATTGCATTACTTTTTCAAACTCTTCAACTTAGAAAGAACTTGTTACGAACAGCAATGAGATGAATTTCAAAATTGCGTTGAAAAATTACAAGCAAATTTCTTACCTTCGACTTTTCATCTGAAACAATATCTTACTTCTATGAAATTATGCAAGCGCTAACTCTCAAAAAATAATTTAGTTTTATTGAATTATCTTGGAAAGTTCAGGACGAATTTTCAAGTAATAGTTCACTTCATATTGCATAGATGCTCATTCGAACAGAGTACAAGTTCGATCCTGGCAGTATGCTCGCACAAAAAGTCAACCTGTGCGGTTGACATTTAAATTCAAAACCTCATATGTAAATCAGTTTTACAAAGCAACTTGTTTTAAACTTTTTTTCTTACAGAATCTTTACAAACAACTTATTTTCTATTCTCACACAAGTCAAAATTTATTACCTCTGCTGTGTGTATTTTTTCTCTAATTTTGTCTTTATATTTACATAATTTAAGGATTTTAGCAGGAAGGAAACTTCAGTGCTTTCTTAATTGTTTTTTTATCAAACCTTAATTTCTTCTGCATTGTTTATTAGGCAAATACTTTGTCTCTGCAGAATAAAAAATACAACGGTGTTGAAAAATTACTTTGAATATAAAATTTATTTTTCAAAGGCGTTTAATTCGAGAAATACTTGGTTCCATATTCAAATACGTCTCAGAAAGAAAAAATTTCTGAAATCACTTTAACAAAGAAATTTTTTTTTTTTTTTAGTGTTGTAGTAGTAAAAGTTTAAATTAAATGAGCGGATTAATTGTCAAATATACTGGCCTGTTTTCATCTGAAAAATGTTCCTCCAAATAAAAACACTACCTACCAGTACCTTCACAGTAGGAATGGTTCGTGTTTGAGATCAATAATTTTATTGAATTTTGAATTAGGTGTAAAAATGTACTATAACCTGAATTTAACTCATTTTTTGAGAGTAATTTTTTTTTTTCTTACTAAAGTGAAAGTCAAGGTCAAACTTTTCTTTACTTTAATTCTCCCATCACTTTAAAAAAAAAACGCTGAAGGCTTTCGCGGGCCCCATACATTGTTACTCAGCGAAGCCTTTTTAAATGTTACAATTAGTATATAAATTTGATTTATTTCTTATTATTTTTTTAATTTCTTTTACTAAGCCGAACGTCAACTTTGTGATGTTACCTTGTCAAATAAAATGACTTTATACTGAATATAATACGTTCAAAATTTGAACATGTTTCTTGTACCTCGTAAAAAGTAAATATACATTGCATTTTTGCCGTTGTTCAATGATTGTTGAGTTGAGTCTGTCAAGAGAATTTTTTTTATTTCTGGACTTTTGAAACTTCTTCAAAGCAATTATCTTCAAAACTAACATGCTATGATTTTTTTTCTTACAGATATTCATGTTTTAATTTGTACTTTTGTATCTTTTTTTTTTCTTTCACTCCTAGTGTTTTCGTTGTAAAAACTACCATCTTTTACCATCTTTTAACCAGTATTCTTGTTTATAAAAACCAATACTTAATATTCAAATTATGAGTTTACCGAGTTTTAAAATGCGTATCCAGAAGCAAGTACTAAGAAAAGTTTTATTTAAATACAATTGGAAATATTGTTATTCCTGGAGACACTTGTATCTGCTACAGCTACTGGATCCGTATTGTTTACTTGATCATAAGTTATTTAAATGAAGAATGGAATTAAAGGGAGATAACCATATTAAGAAAGCCTACATATTTACGTAACAATAAATGTGATATATATATATATATATATATATATATATATATATATATATATATATATCAGAAAATTTAACGAAATAGTTCAAGGTTATGTTGCTTTTCAGCTATCTTCTACTATTTAAATCTAGTAAAAAAAAAAAAAAACAGTTACGTTTCAATCAACTAAATCTTGGTTTTCTTCAGGAGTCTTTTTTTTTTTTTTTTTGTTTAGGTAATATTTTGTATTAGCTCAGTAATTTTATTTTTTGTTGTCTCCTCAGTGCCGTTTCTTCGTTTCATAGTCGTTTGAGTTGAGTTCTTGAATTAAGTAGTAAACATTCTGGGTCAAGAAACCGCAGACAGCGAAATAACCGAAAGTCTTGCTACTTAAAAAAAAAAAAAAAAAAAGTTTTTAGGTGTTTTTTTGTTTGTTGTTTTTTTTTTTGTTTTTTTGTTTTTTTTAATCAAATATTCCGGTTAGTGCTTCTGACACTTGTTAAGAATCGTAAGGGAAGTAGGATATATACAATTATCTTCGAAATTTTCTTTAGAGAAATTTCAACGATTTAAAAAAAATTTTAAGCTAACAATACCCAATGGTCGTAGGGAAAAAAAACAGCTACTTGTGTAAAATATTTTGGCCATTCACCTTTTGATTTTATCGATATAAGGAACAAATGATTTTTGGATGCTACTGTATTTTGTACCACCATTTCCAACTGCAAATCACCGTATATTTACTTTCCATGTATTTTGGTTTGATGCCAGAATTTTTTTTTTTTTTTTTTTTTTAATCGGTTTGCATAATTTTTCTCATTTTCTTAATTTTCTATCACTCAGATGTTGCCCCCCCCTCTAACAAAAATATTGTACTAGAGGTAACCTTGAGCACGCAAAAAAAGTATTTTCTTGCGATTATTAAATGATTACTAACGTAGCCAATAAGTCCAATTCTATTTAATTCTGTCCAAAATCGTACCCCAATTTGAAATAACTGCTTCGAATTAGGCCCAATATTGTACTTAATTTGGGGCATGCGAATTAAAATTTTTGGCTTAATGAAAAATGTAATATGTAACACTAAAAAACACTGCACAGTAACAGTGTTTTTTATATATATATATATATATATATATATATATATATGAAAAATAAACTCCACTCTTCATTGCTTCATAGTGATTTACCTGGTGATCAGGAGGAAAATGAGGCCAAGTTAAAGACAATAAAAGCTGATATACAGTGAAATTTGCACACAATGAAGAACAAATGGTGAAGTGACAAAGCTGATGAAATACAGTTTGTGCCAGATGTGAGAGATAGTAAGGCCTTGTACAACCTACTTTGAAGTTTACGGGCATTCTACTTCACCGTTGCTTCTCTAAGGGCTAAGCATGAAAAAAAAATCTTAGAGATCTCAATATTCTATTGAGGAAGAATTTATCAGGTCTATACCTGAAAAACCTGTAAAAGAATTTCTCGCAGAGTCTCCAACATTTGAGAAGTGATGTCAGAAAGCTTAATGGTGGAAATTCACCTGAAATGGATGGGCTGTATGCAGAGATTTTTAAAAAGCTTCCAGAGTCACAGTCAGGCTTTAGAGAAGGATGAGGCACTGTAGATATGATCTTCACATCCAGACAAACTGCAAGTAGTGTCAAGCAGAATATGGATTTCTACCAGGTATTTTTGACTTGACAAAGGCATTTGGTAATGTAAACAGAAAGGCTTTGTGCAATATTTTAGGGAAGCTGGGATGTCCTGAAAGGTTTGTTTCCATTCTTTGCTTGCTTCATTATGATATGAAGGCATGAGTTAATGTTGCTGGAAAGCTATCTGAACTGGTGACAGTTGAGAATGGAGTCAAGTGGGGTGATATTCCAGCTCCAACCCTATTTAGCTCTGTACTTCTCTATCACTTTTGAACAGGCCTTTAAGAACTGCAACCTTGGTATTTACATTTGCTATTGTTCAACAGGAAGGCTGTTTAACATTAGGTGGTCTGATGCAAAGTTCAAAGGGATTTGCTATATGCTGATGACTGCTATCTTGTGGCTCAATTGGAAGGAGATATGCAGCATCTCATGGATACTTTTTCTAATGCATGCACTGCATTGGGATTGGCTCTTAGTTTGAAAAAGACAGTAGTGAACCAACCATCTTTGTCTATGGTAAAAGATTTAAGGCTGTTTGCGCATTTGTATCTTGAGAGCATGCTGAGCATGTTCTGTGATCTTGATGTGGAAATTTCTAGCCATATACAAAAAGCTAGTGAATCCTTTAGAAAACTGAATAAACCTGTGGTCTCAGCACAGAATTTCAGTGAGTACAAAGCAATTGTTTTATGGTGATCTGTGAACAGAAATGATGTCGAACCTAAGATGCACTTCAGGGGCTGCATTAAGCATGCACTGAAGAAATGCAACATTCCTTGTAAGCACTGGGAAGAATGTGCATTTGATCGCAATATTTGGAATGAGGTTGCTAGTAGTAGAAGGCATCACTTTGAAGATGAGAAAAGGTGGCACACAAATGTGTATAAAAGCATCTCCCTGTTGAACTTCCTGAAGACACCTGCAGGCAGCTCAATCTGACGTGTACAGTTTCTGGTAGTGTGTTTGTCGATGACTGGCCTAAAGAGTCGATTGAGAGTGCACTGACGGAAAGTAGCAATTGAATATAAAACTGTAGACGTCCAGCAATTGAAATGTGATATTTGTAGAAAGATATGTGGATTCAGAAGCAGTTATCTGGAACATTTTAAATTGCATGATAATGTACCACCAACTATTGGACCTTTTAAGTACCCTGTTTGTGCCAGTGTAGGTCCCTAGCTGGACTTAAGGGACAATATTCATTCATCAAATCAGTAGATATTCTCCAAAAAGAAATGTAGTAATGCCCATACTCAGATGCAAGTTGGCAAACACCATATATATTATTATAAAACGCAGATTGTGTGTGTCTGTTCGTTTATATATGGGATCGTATTTCCTACATTTTTCAACCAATTTCAACAAAACTTCACAGGACTACGTAAAATTACCCAGCAGTGGTCCTGACAGCGCCAAAAATTGATAAAACACAATTGTTTTTGCATGAAATCAATTTGAAAGCACGGGTAAGTGTATCGCACCCGGCTGGAAGTTACTGCTGGCTACTCAAATGTCTGAAAGCGTCACCGCAGAAAACAGAACGAATGCCATTAACTTCCAGTGACTCAGCATTTTTTGGTTTTGTTTTTTTTTTTCAGAACGATACACAAAGTAAACAAATGAAACCTAAACTTACACAAGTCCTCCTAACTAAAAATAATAACCGGAAACTACTTTAAATACACATAGTGTCCAAATGAAACCCACGTGTACAGTCAAAATGCGGAAGTTAATTTTTAGTCATCAACCAAAAGATAGTGCAAACCGACTACAATGCTAACCAGAGCTGACATAAACACAGACAATTTCTTCCAAGAGAGCGACGTCTAATTAAAATAATTAAGTACAAAAACACAAGCCATCTATTGAACCAGAGAAATTAAATGTCATCATAAAAATAAGTTTATATAGTCTTAAAAATAGACATTTATTTTGCATCAAACACTGAAAAATATATATTAGGTTTGTAACTATGTAAGTTTTTTTTTTATTTATATATAGTATATGTGTGTATCTAGCTATCTGTCTATATATATATGTGTGTGTGTGTATGTGTATATATATATATATATATATATATATATATATATATATATATTTTTTTATATGTGCCATACATACATATATATGAAGAAAAAACAAACAAAAATCTTAATATGCAATTATGCTGTATTAATGTTAATAATTCATACTGTCTGATCTGTATCCATATATTTGCTTACATACATATATATGTTTATAGATGTATTTAATCATTTATATATGTCATGGATATGCTTACATTATAGTTAATTTTTATTACTATTATTATTACTTTAAATATATATATATATATATATATATATATATATATTTTTTATTACTATTAAATGATGATGATGTTTAAATGAATAACATAGATTGCATTTCTGTGTTTTTTATTACTGGTTGCGCAGTTAAAGTTTTATCCATAAAATTTTCCCCTACCTTCCTTTACTGCAATATTCTCAAAAAAATCTAAAGTAGGATCTGTAATGTAATCGGTACTGAATTAGCTTCTTGACTTCAGCCGCTTTCTCACAGACGTGATGTGGCTTCCCTCTGTCTTTTCTACAAATATTTTCATGGCTACTGCACTGATGAGCATTTTTTCCCTGGTGCCCTGACTACATGAATTTAAGTGTACTACTAGATTGGCATCTAGGTCCCAACTTTTTACTGTTGAAATAGTTAAATGTAACCAACCTTCTAACATTTTCTTTCCTCGCACTTCTCCATATTGGAACTCCATTCCTCTCACTTGCTTCCCTGATAATTACAATCATCAAAACCTAAATGCAACCATCAGTCACCATGTTTTTTTGTTGCATTGATACCTGTTGTTTTTTCCTTTCTTCAATCCCCTACACCCACACTTTTCCTCTCATTTTCACTCTCCATAACCCACTGTGTGATAATGGCACTTCTGACTTGCTTGGGATGAAATGCTTAAAAAAAAAACCAAAACATTGAATATAAAAAAAAGGTACTGACAAAAAGCATAATAAAATAATTAGGGTACTGCAAATAGCATCTACCACAATCAAAGGTAAAGCTCTCCCTACCAACAGCTAAAATAATAAAAAAGTGCTCAATATTTAGTTTATGAAAAATTAGGTAATCCGTATGGGTAAACCTAAGGAGGATAAAATCCAGAGAGCTCAATGTAAATCCAGAGCAAATAATTTAAATAAAAACAAACCACTTTAAGGTTCCATGTAATAAATTATTACACCACAGCCCTTTTAAAGGACTGCGGATCATCAGACTTTACTTCCAAGTAACATGATCTGCAGTCCTTTAAAAGGGCTGTGGTGTAATAATTTATTACATGGAACCTTAAAGTGGTCTGTTTTTATTTAAATTATATATAAAAGGCAGGATGTGTGTAACGAATGCACGGCTGCAATTTTTCAACGGATTTGCACTAAAATTTACATGCACATGCTCCAAGTTAGCGGGAAGGCCAAGACTGACTTTGCATTTCCTAACTCCCATCGATAGTGGAAATAATCGATTTTTTTTCATGCTTCTACGGCAGTTTTCATGTAGTTTGCGGCCATTTTCTACTGGCCAGAGTGAGAGCCTATAGCTGGCTGCCACGAATAGGCAGGAAGATTCTATTGGCCAGCATGAGAGCCAACAGCTGACTGACAAGAATGTTAACTATCATGCTAGCATGCAAAAAAAATTGATAGCTGCATTCATCACAAGTGGGGGAAAATTTAAATCTGCATGGCACTTTACTCCAATTGGCTTATTCGCTTGCTTAAACTCAACGTTGATTCTGATTCCGCAGAACTGGGTTGGGTGTGAAAAAATATTTAACATTCTTTTTTTCATTCGGTTTTTCCAGTTATGAGTCCTTTTTTAAAGCTGATCGTTTTGTGTTCATTTTGTTTAGTTCTTTTTTCATAACAGATTTAATGTTTAGTATAGAGCTTAGAAAAAATTCACAGTGTGAGATAGGCAAGAAGAAAGGCATGTAGCAACATCAGCATGGCAAAGAGCACTCCTTTAAAGGCAAGGAAGGGCAAAAATATTTTAAGCCAAGTGATAGCTATTGCTGTATGAGTTGTACAATTTTTGAATCCAGCATGGGCAACGCTGCTATATATATATATATATATATATATATATATATATATATATATATGTATATGTATATGAATATTGATCTGTTACACTCCTAAGGGAACACAGGCTCACATTTTCGGTCTTTCAATATCATACCTGTTCACCCAAGAGGACCTACCGAAACAATACTTATTCTGGCAGGCAATCCTGAAACTAAAAATCCACTAAGCATTCAATGGATATATAAATAACTGCTAATGCTGATCTTGAAATAGCAAGCGACTAATCAGAAACATTCTCTGTCACTTCCTCCTCAGGCAAGACGAGACAAAAAGAACTGAATGCTAGTCTTTTCCCTCTTATATCCAACATGCAGAAAGACCCACATTCTCAATGAACACTGTTTGACATAACAGATAATTTCTACTTTTCACCAGGAAAGTTTTATGTCCATGAAACGATACCTCATTAAAAAACATAAAATTCATACACATTCATTGGTCATAAAAATTGTGATCAGAAACGTTTCTTGCTTTTCTTTTTTCCTTCCCCCACCCACCTCAGCTTGCCAGAAGGGGAGAGAAAAAAATGATAGAAACCTCAAGATGTAATTGGGTAACATGTTAAAATAAAAAAAAAAAAATATAAAACAAAAAGAAAGAACCTTCCCCTAAAAACAGCAATCTTGGTCATACCTATTTTTTTCATTATTTTTCTTTCTTTCCCTAATTTTTCCTTTTCTTTTCTCATCCCTTCTAACAGCACCTCAATACCTGCTGGTCTCTGTTGTAATGCTCCATGAATCTAATTTTTTAATCCAAAGCAATTTTGAGGTGTTTTCTGCAGCTTCTGAAAGAGTCCTGATGGCATTTCTCTTTACTCCCCTTACTCCAAGCCGACGTAAAGTTCTGCATACAGGTCCTCCTGCAAAACCATGGCATCTGACTTTAATTGGGAGACAGGTACACCACCATTTGTTAGATCTGAATTTCTCAACTAGCTCCTGATATTTCTCCAGCTTTCTTTCAAAAGCTTCTTCCAAATTCTTCTACCAGGATGCTGTAAATTTCTGCATTATAACCTACCTGGAAACAATTGACCATATTAATAAATCTGGGTGCAGGGAAAATGTCGTTATCTGCTCTGGTAATTTCAAGAGGCTCCCAGGGTCTAATTTCAATTACCAATCTCGGCAGAGGCAAGCATTCAGGTTGATGATTTCCACACATGCATGTATGTACGTGTAAATATAAATATGTTGTTGTGTATACGCATGGGTTTTGAACATAGAAATCTAGGTCCTTGCTAGATTAGATAATCATTGCATTTGTTTTTTTTTTTATGTTTATATTTGATTTGGAACCTAAATTAGATATTACTTTTGTCAAATTTTCTTGATTACAAGTGGCAATTTGATAAATGTCCTTTGGTTTTTTTTCCATGCCCCATATCTCTGAAGAAGCCCCTTTCTTTTCTTTTCCTCTCCTCTCTCATCTTCTGATCTTAATATTTTAAATCGTCTATTGTACATGAATATGTCATTGTTTGTTGGTATCCTTAATGTAATTAAACATCTGACTTATATTCATATTTCATCCTTAAACTGTCTTTGACTCTCCTTTAAAACTTCTCTCTGTTGGATGAATTTAATCCCCCTTCATCTGTAGACCTTCCTGTTTTTCTCTCTTCTGTTACCCCTTCCTATAGCTTTCATTTACTCTGTTGAAGTCCAAACCTCTAGGACAACATTTTTTGCAAAATTTTATTTTTTATTCCCGGAGTTGTTTTTTTCTGTTTTCTTTTTGAATTTGTAGGTCTGATCAAAATTGGATCATTTTTTTTTTTTTTGATTCCAGTGGAATAAATACAATGACCATAGAATATTAGCCTTTTATTATATAATTGTGCCTGAAAATTCCAAACTTAAAACCTTTCTTTCCATATTCATTTCTGTCATATGGGAAATGACCAAAAATATTTAAGGAATTTTTTTGTAGTGTTTATATGGGCATCTTTTTAGATTGTCCTTGCTTCTTTTTAATCAAAAACCAAAATATTTATTTTGTCAACATGACATGTGATGATTGTATATATATATATATATCCAAATATATATATATATATATATGAAGGATGGAATGTTTTGTCAAGTTCAATTCATTGAAATTTAATTCATCACACTCTTGGTAAAGGTATGAATCCTCTTTTTTCTCTTCTGGATAAATACCAGGACAGACTGGGTTCTACAGCCTTGTATGGCAACTTACCTAGGAGAAGGACAACTCTGAATTCAAAACCTGTAGAGAGTTGTTTGGGGACCTTGTGGCATATACTGTACCATGTCTCTATTTTTGACTCTTCAAAAAGTGTGGATGGTTCTGCACAAACTCAACACTATATTCAAATCTCATGTGCTGGTGTCAGTCTGTCGGATTCCTAGTAACTGATCTGCTTGACCCTCATGCGTTGAATTCACTGGGAGTCAAGTGTGTTAGTTCTTTTTTCCGAAACTGTTGATACTATTATTAATTCAGTGTATAAAAAATATTTTAATTCCACCTCCACCAACCAAACACAACATTTTAAGGAAACTATTGCTTGCATCCACCACTCATCAAGTGGTTTTTAATAGCCAGAATGATGGCTTGTAAGCAAACAAGGTGGGAAACCCTCTCAATCGTGCTTCTCCAATAATATATATTTTTTTTTATATATATATATATATATATATATATATATATATATATATATATAATATATTAGTTGGTCGCTTTGACAGTTTGTTTCAGTACTGGTTTCTGATTTTATTTTTTTCCTTCATACCACATTTTTCAATTCGGTTTTTCAGGTTTTAATTTTGTGTATTTTTGCTCTCTGATGATGACATTCATTTTTTTCTGTAATGATACCTGTTTTTGTTTGAGATTGATAAATTACCATTTATCTTAAAACTGTTCAGGTCATAATTTGAAAGTCTATTTAATGTTCAAATCTTAAAAATATTAGTATGGCCAGAAATAAATAAAATAATCTTTGTAAATATGTAATTTGTATGTGCTTGTATTCATTGTTTTTTTTTATAGCGAGTTAAAACGATAGTTTACTTTGAACAGCCAAAAATGTGAAATATGATTACCCCCTACCCTCCTCTCTGAGACTAAATTTTACATGTTACTTTGTTTCACAAAATCAAAGTGACCAATCTTTATCAATATTCTTGAAACTGTACACTCATTTAGAAAAGACAATCAGGAAGATGTTCATTTCTTCTCTGACCCATGGAAGCAATTCATTCAAAAATTATAAAGGATGCAGCAAAAAGTACAACTGATAATACATGTGGACTTTCAATGATCTTCTCACTGTCTTGTAAAATAAAAAACCCATATACTTTTCAACTTTTGCATATTTTTTGATATGTCCGTCATTGTGGAAGCCTGTTAACTTGTGCGTAAACAGTCAGTATTTGGTTTGAAGGAAGGGTAATAAAAATTTATAGACATCCATTAAAGGCCACTGGAATTGAAAACTGAGAATTGGGGTGGGTAATAATTGTTCACCTGAAGTCGGTTTTTAGGCTTTAGAGGTAATTTAGTCATGGAATTCATGACTTAGATTAAAGTTTATTAAATTGTCAACTATAACTATCATATTTATAAACAAATTTGTAAAATATGAAACAAATCATCATATAAACTATCTATTTGTTTCTTTGGACAACACATTTGAGAGAGAGAGAAAATGGTATAGCTCTCCAGAAATTAGTTTATGTGGCTTTTAAAAAGCCAAAAAATGAAACCCCTCATGTTCAAAATAATTTTAAAATATGGCATATTGCTGTATTTAAAAAAAACAAAATTCTGGTATACCAGTCAACTATTACTGGGGTTTTGCAAATAAATTTCTTCTAACCAAGGAAAATCAATGAGTTGTTTTTTTTTTCTCCTGAATAAATTTGTTTTTATCTAGCAAATACACCTAAAATTAAATATAAAAAATAATTAAAAGCATTTAATTTCATTTTAGAATGTGTATATTTCCAAATCACCTAATCTTTTTTAGATACACATTTTATAATGAAATTAAAAACTATTTTAATCATTTTAATATATTCTTCTTACTTTATTCACCAGATAAAACCAGAGATATTTGTAAAAATAAAATGAATTAATCTTCCTTAATTAGAATTTTATAGGCAGAACAGTATAAACACCTATGGAACACTGGCATACTGGCTTCCTAGAAAACAATCTAACAAATGGAATTCAGACATCATTTCATATTTTCCTTATTTTCTATTTGAAAACATTCAAATTTCAAGTGTCATATGTCGTATTTCCATTCTTTTCTTCATTTCTTTTGTAAAGAAATAGATTTCACATTTATTTCCTAGAACTAGTCAATTAAATGTTTTTAACATTACAGCAGATGGTCTGGGGTGACAAGTCTGTTCCACAGGACTGGTGAGATACATCAATTGTTGTGTTGTACAAAGGAAAGGGTTCAAAAGATGATCGTGGCAATTATCGTGGCATTGCATTACTGTTGGTCATCAGGGAAAGTGTTATGTAGAATTATGTTGGACAGAATGCTGAAAGACATTGCTGATGACATTCTACCAGAGTCTCAGTACGTGTTCAGAAATGGACATGGAACAGTGGATATGGTTTTTACAGCAAGACAGTTGCAGGAGAAATGTATAGAACAGTGAATGAACTTGTATCAAGTGTTTATTGATCTAACTAAAGTATTTGATACTGTGAATAGGGCAGCTTTTTGGGTGATTTTGAAAAAAAAACTTTGCTGTCCTGACAAATTTGTATCTATACTGATGCTTCTTCCAAGAGGATATGAATGCTGTTGTGAATTTTGGGGGGGAAACTGGCAGAACCAATTACAGTGGAAAGTGGTGTGAAACAAGGGGATATACTGGCACCAACATTATTTCCCTTGTATTTTGTGATGGTGTTTTAAGATGGTCTTCAATGATTATTCTGATGGTGTATACATCTGCTGTAGAACTTCCGGGAGGTTGAGGTTATTTAACATCAGGTGTCTAAGTGCAAACACAAAGGTCTTGATGAACTTGGTATGGGATCTGCTTTATGCTGATGATTGTGATCTTGTGACTCATATGGAGGCTAAGATGTAGCTCTTGATGGATGTCTTTGAAACAGCATGCACAGCGTTGGGACTAACAATCAGTCTAAAGGAAGCAGTTATGTACCAGCCAGCACCTGCGGAGCCCTATCAAGTATCCATAATCTATGTATATGGTTAGAGACTGGATGTGTTCGGGAAATTTGTGTACTTGGGCAGCACACTAAGCATGACTGGAACCCTTGATGACAAGGTGTGCTTGCAAATAAGTAAAGCAAGTGACGCGTTTGGAAAACGAGAAACAGTTTTGGAGGTGTCACAAGATCTCTTTAGAGACAAAGATAAGTATTTTATGCATGTGTGCTATCTGCTATTCTGTATACCTGTGAAACTTACACAGAAAGCACATACAGCATCTTCCACTAACAATGCCTCTGGAGAATCCTCAGTGTTTGTTGGCAAATGTGTGTTAGTGACTCTAAGGTATTACAACAAGCCCAGTGTCAAAGCATGGTATTGATCATTTTTCAGGCATTTACTCAAAATGGAGAACGAACGGCTGCCCAAGCAACTCTTGTATGGCAGTTGTATGGAAATTGTTGGAGGTAAGCGGCCGACTCAGAAACTGAAAACCAGGTACAAGGATTGTTTGTAAACATCTTTAAAGATGTGTGTTATTGATGTTCTGGGAAAGGCATTGGATCAGAGAAAGTGGAGGAGAGAGGTTCATGCAGGAAAGAATTTGTTGGAGAAAGAATATGTTGAACATGAAAAGCTGAAAAGAGATGTCCGAAAGGGGTCCATAAATGAAGCGAAAGACAAAATAGGTAATCAGGTTGGTTTCATATGTATTTTATGTGACTGTCTGCTTGATCTTAGTTGGTCTGAAAATTCATGAGAATGCATCAATGACACCTGAGAGCAGATTGCATGTTATTTCATAATACAACATGTAATGCGTGTTGAAAAAGTGTGCAGCAGGATTTAAAAAAGACATGTTAAAATGCATGGCGGGGATGATGCAGAAACTGTTGTTGAAGATGTCCATGTCAGCCACTGCTGAGCCACAGAATGTATGCCTTTAGCAGGACTTAAAGGCTACTTGAAAGAAATGGCAATGCTCAAATAAGCATTTATATATATATATATATATATATATATATATATATATATATATATATATATATATATATATATATATATTATATAATCTGGTGTTCTTATAGATATTTTATTTTTACAAAATATGTCATTATTTTCTTAGGGGTACAAAATTTTATTATGGAAATAAAAATGTCAAGATGAGCTTTACCATTCATGATTAAGAAAAAAAAGAAATTGATCGACTGGTTTTGCCTTCACCCAACAGAGTTGAAATTGAGGGAAGGCGAAATATTACAATATAAAATATAAAACATGAGAAGTATGTGATGAAATAAAGGTAGAAAGATCAGATGGAAATAATGTCAAGCCCTAACAGACATTCCTTCTGTTTACACAGGGAGGGCTACCTGGACCTGACAGATCATTTCCAATACCTTTAAATGTAACACAGAATGAGCATGACTAAGGATGGAAAATGAGTAAATGCTGAAATTGGTGGCACAACTTGGATGGTTTATAAGGTGCTCAGCATCAGTGGAGCTGTATGTGTTCCTGATCTTGTCACCAGATTGTAACGTGCCATTCCTAATTTTTCTGGGTACTTGCTGATTTATCCATACATAATAGCAAGGTAGTTCTACCTACTTAGCCGGCTCTGCAACTACATCCAATTACATCCAAATCAGTATATCACATCTTACTTATTATAAAACGCAGATTGTGTGTGTGTGTGTCTGTAACGTTTATATATTGGATCGGATTTCCTACGTTTTTCAACCGATTTCAACAAAACTTCACAGGACTACATAAAATTACCTTGTGGTGGTTCTAACAGCACCAAAAATGGGAAAAATATAATTGTTTTTGCACAAAATCAATTTGAAAACACAATTAAGAGACATCGTGAACATGGAAGGGGGACAACTCACATCAGTTTGTTTGTGTGTGGGTTACTTTAAATATGGGAGCGGATTTCCTATATTTTTCAGCCGATAAAACAAAACATCACTTTTTTTTTCTTTTTTTTTTGGCAGGTAGTGTTTCTTATTCTCTTGCACACTTTTCTTTATTTTTAACATTCAGAATGCTTTAAAAATTCCATTTACAAGACAATTATTTATAATAAAATTCTATTCAATCAGTAGACTCATAACGATTGAAAACAATGTTTTTGTTTGGGTTTGACCAATTCGTAAAAAATAAAAAAAATAAAAAAATAATTAAGACATGCGTGTCCGTCAACCTTAAACAATAATCTTTGTCAATTTTATTTTTCAGTCTTTATGATGGTGGATACTTGATCTATCTCTTACTGTTATATCCCCGGGCAATGCCGGGCTCTACTGCTAGTTATTAATATGGTGGGGAGGCAGAACATCCTTTTGAAACCTGGTAGAGAAAATGGCACAGACACTGGCAGAAAAATAGCAATTTTTAACTGTTGAGCTGATTTGTTTGGCAAAATTTACCACTTATTGAACCCAGTCACAGCAAACGCAAATAAACAGGTCATTTAGAAACCATAGTCGGTCTGTTTAGAAAGATTTGAAATTTTCTTATTCATGACTGACTTAATAAGATCCAAAGGTTACCCATCATTAGCTCGAGCTTTGGCAATTGTTTTCAGCTCTTCATCTAATTTAGATTCTAAGCAGATATCAAAGCTCTAAATGTAAGGGTACTAATTAAATTTTCTTTGCATTAGTTAGGGCAGAATGCAGCCCATCAAAAGTATAGTCCGGTAAATGTTGGTTTACAATAGATTGATGTAATGTAACAGGATGGTGTTTTATTTAACAAAACACCCAAAAAATATATATATGTGTGTGTGTATTATATATAAGTGAACATTTGAAGTCAACACTTAACAGCAGCAGGCTGTTCCATGCTAGATGCAATTGTCAGGCCTGACAATTGCGTCTAGCATGAAACAGCCTGCTGCCTCTAAGTGTTGACTTCAATGTTCACTTTTATATTTGCACACGCTCTCTGATATTGAGCACTTTATCCCACAAATATAGCACACCTTAAGAGTATATTGATTCACACACACACATATATATATATATATATATATATATATATATATATATACGTGTGTGTATATTTATGTATGTGATTATTTACTTATAAATATTTTCTTTTCTACAGGTTAACCGTTAACTCTGAGAAATTTTCATATGTATATGTGTATGTACACACAATGTTTATGTGTGTGTGTGTGTGTTTTGCTGGAATTTTTACCTGAAACTTCCTCAGTCACATATTCATATTCTTCTTCAAGGTGTCACACGAAGATGTATCATTGATTTCAGTAAGTCGTTGTTTTAGTAATTCCTGCATTTCCAGGGAATGCAGTTTCATGACATTAGGATGTGCCGGAGGCTTTCCATTGTCTTGTCTAGTTGCTGTTTGAGAACAAAGTTCATCTTGGCCATCACTCGACTTCTGCTTTTTAACTAATCACAAAAATACTCTTTAATTTCTCGAGTTTTCATAAAATTAGTTATGGTTAGTTATAATAATAAACATTTAAAACTCAATTAGTGGGTAGTTTCTGCTAGTTTCATTAAAATTCGACTTTTTTCTTCTTCTTTTGAATTATGTCTATCGCAGCAAAAAAAAAAAAAAAATTTTTTAAATTGTGCTTTGCCGTTATTTAGTAGTCCCCTCAAGCACAAAGGAACAATTTTTCTTAATCAAAAGAATGTTCTATAGATGGAAAAATTTAATAAAATAATCAAAAAAATACTTTTCTCTCTCTCAATGACAAATATTTTGATTATAAAACTTTACTTTGTTCAAACCATTTCATTTGCAGTGTTGGGTGAGAATACTACTATGGTTGACTTATGACCTTTGACTTCGTGGGCTACCTGTCGAAAATAACCAATTTTCGCTGTTTTACGCCTGAGAACTTTTATAAAATCCAGTTAATCCTTAAATTTAAATCTCTAGGGAAAATATTGAACTTTTTAAAGAGATTTTTCAATTATGGATGTTCGAGCATAAAAGACCAGGTTATGGTATTATCTTTTAAAATATAAGTATTAACTTCAAACATGACTTTTTTTCTTTTTTTTTAAAAAAAAAAAAGAAAAAAAAAGAACAGGTAACTCACAACGTAAAAAAAAGCACGTAAAACTCAAACAACGTACACTCTCAAATGACTTATTTTCCAAAATTTATTTCTAACCTTCGTTAGCAGCAGCTGTCAATAGGTAACATGATTTTTCAATGCTAACAGCTTTTATTGTTTTACATAGCACGATTTTATTTTTAAACATATCATTCCATTAAAATATCAATATTTGTAAAATTGGGAACTCTACTCATTTTAGCGGCCATTCAAAAGGAAATGTTTTGCATTGTAATAAAAATGTAAACAACATGCAATTACGTTTTTGTTTTCGTTTTTCTATTAAAAATTATTGGTCATGGTTTGGGTTTGTTTCCCCCATCTCTCTAATTAGGTAGGATTTTAGTTAATTTTTCGGTTGACTTAGATTCTTGTCAAATATCTTACAAAAATTAAACTTTCTTATACTCTTTTACAAGGGGTTGGAGTTTAAATGAATGTAAATTTTACATTCATACAATTCCCACCCTCCTTTCTTTTTTTTTCTTTTTAACCTCGTTTTCATTTGATCCAAATACTGATTGGCCAAAGGTGGTGTATAAAAAATGTGGAATCTGAAAAATATTTCGACATCTCGCTCGGAAACAATAAATTTTACTAATTTATATGCACTTCCACGCACTCAAATGTACAGTAGATTTTTTCCTTCGTAAAGTTTTATTGTGAATTAAAAACGTAAAATGAAAAATATTGTGACTTGTATTTAATTTACTATTATTTCACCTTGGAGAGGCAAGGGGGTAACGTTATGCTAGCTAGGAGTTATAGCTGACCCGGAAGTTAATATTTTGTCAGTTTCATTGGGTACAACTTCATCGAAGAAGAAGACATATTGAATTTGTATTTTTTTGCATTCCAATTTCCAAATTATCGATAAATCTGCAATATATTTTCCAAATGGATGAAAAGCTAGTTTGTCAAACTTTCAAGTCCATTTATTTACCCGATCAAAAAATAGATTAAATTTTTATTTTTCACTTCAATTCAAACGGGGCGATGTCACAATGTGTACAGTGAGTAGAATTCGGAACAAAGATTATTTCAATTTACTGTTTTGTTTTGAAAACAATTGTCACATTTTGTCAGAATTATTACTTAATTATTTCTCCTTTATACCATATCTTTTAAAACACTTGAATATCTAGATCTTTGCGTTTTCTTAAATTACTTTACGAGTACTGTTCTATTCAAGAAAGAAAATTTTATTTTGAGTTATCAGTTTGCGACAGCTATTAAGGGAGATGTGATTAAATATACTTTAATGTTTAAAAAATATTTAGTATTATTATTGTTTAGGTAATAAGCATTATAACAGCACAAATGTAGCTATATTGTGGAAAAAGGAATCTTCGGCAACGTACGCATTTTTTTACGTATCTAATGTTATTAAGTTTTATCAAAAACGACATTCTTGTACATATGGACAATAATATTATACATTAATTTCTAATTTTTTTAATTACTATTTGTGCTCAGTTGTTGACATTAGCTATCTGCTGATGTGTTAAAATTTTGGAATAATGCAATAATAAACATTTAAATTTCATTTCGCGATCTAAATACTTATTGTATTTTCATGTTACATTACTCAGACTATTTTTTTTTCAACTAATTTTTACATTGTATCGTGTTGAACAATTTTCGTATATATTCCCCCCACGAATTTTGAGTTATTTCAGTTATTTAATTTATATTTCATCTCTATCGTTTAATATTTTAATATTCAGCGAGCCAAAGAAAGAAAACATTACACAGATGAAGACATTGATGATGACGAAATTGAGGGGAAAAGGAATTACAGCCTTGATGAAAAGTTACACAGTATCCAGTTCGAGGGGGATTTCGTGATGCATATGAAAGGAGATGGTATGTGATTGCTTCAAACTATGTTTTTGTCGTTAAATTGGATTTTTTTTTTATTATACCTATGTTTGTATAAATATGCATATAATTTTAAATACTTCTGATTTAGAGTTGTTAGTCAACATTTTGCAAATATATAGCTTACACTTGGCTATTTCCGCAATACTGAAGAAACTCATTAACTTCATCTCACAACTTAATACTTATTAATTATTAAGTAATGAAAAAATACTTAATACTAAAATATTTTAAGTTATCAATAACTTAAATATTTCAAAAGTGAGTTTTCTTTTTAATTTGCAACAATAATTTCCTTTTTATTTTACTTAGAATTCAACATGAGATTCTTCCAAGAACATGGTCTTGATAGACCAATTGTCTTTTTTGAGAAAACTGGCCTTGGAATGAGGTAAGGCTCTTTTTGTTATGATGTTGCAAACTTCATTTTGACTTGACAAAATGTAAATTTTTTTTGTGACATATATAATGTTTACTTATCTGTTCTTGCTGTTTTGTGGAGATGATGAGGGGAACTTGATTGAAATTTTATAGGAATACCCTAGTAGACTGTTTATATATAACCACACTATACTGTAAAGCCGATATTATTTTATGACTTTTTTACCCTGTCTAATCTCAGGAGTTGGTATACATTCTAACAAATTAAATATTAGTATGTTTTTTGTTTTTCTTTTAAGCTTCCAGTTTGCTTTACAAATATCCCTCTTTATATTGTAGGGTTCCTAGCGAAAATTTCCAAGTCAGTGATGTTAAACAGTGTGTTGGTAAGTGAAAAACATTTCTTTCTTTTTTTTATTGTTGTTATTATAACCATTATACTTTATTTTAGGCACCTCTACTAAATTTTCAGTAATTAAGGTTTAAAATAAATTTTTAAAAATGAAAAAGCATTCTTGGAGCTTTCTTTTATCTTTAGTTAAAAGCTAAATGATTAAATTTACTAGTTCCAATAAGCAAAATACTCTATTTAAAATAGAAATTATATTGATGTAAATCTCAGCTTTTTGGTTGCTTTAAGAAAATGAAATAGTGGCCATTTAGACAGATTTGTAAACAATAGTTAGTTCTTGGTTTTAAAAATCTTCCGAAAATAAAATATATTTATGTTATTTGAGGAAAATTAGCCAATTTAAAGTTAAATTACTGATTTTAAACAAATGTTACTTATGTACATTATAAAATATAGTATACAAGCATTTCTTAAACATTGCTTTTCTGACGTGTTACTCAATTGATTGGTAGTCTAAGGTGTTGAAAAGCTAAGCATGGTTGACTATAAATTGACTCAAAAAAATCTAAATGAACACTTTTTGTTTTTTAACTACATAGTAATTTTTTAAAATTAACATTTTATCTAATATTTTATTGAATTTTAGTTATTTATATATTTATCAAAATAACCCTCACAAAAAAAACTTCTAAGTAAAAAAACAAAAAAACATCTTTATGAATTCGGAGTTAAAGTAAAAAGAATTTGAAAGGAAATTTCAAAATTATGCTCAAATTAAAAATAACTTCAATTAGAAATTAAATAAGAAAAAATTAATTTAACTAAAAATTATTTTTTAGTAAAATTATTTGGTTTTGTCTCCAGGTTATTTGAGGTATAGCCAAACTAAAATAAATACATAGAATAAATGAATTGAAAAAAAAAAATTATTTTAAAGTCTAAAATTTTGAAGGGATGATTTGCAAAGGCTAATAAAATTAAATTTTTCATTAAATAAAAATATTTTCATGTATAAAATATCCTAAATAATTTTTTTTTTTTTTTTTTTTTCCCCACCCTCAAGGGAGTCGTCGTCCTTTAGATGTAATGGATGCCAACACTCAACGTGGCCTAGAGATGACTATGAAAGAATGGGTAAAATATTATGAAAATACTGAGAGAGAAAAATTGCTAAATGTTATTAGCTTAGAGTTTAGCCACACAAAGCTGGAAAATTATGTGGAATCTCCAACTGTGGTAAGTTTTGAGTTTTTCTATTTGCTTTTTCTCATTTACCACTTTTACATCTAATATTTTTAGTTAAAACTCAAAGTATTTTTAATTTAAAAAAAATACAATCTTTTGTGTTCAGGTGCGTCAGACTGACTGGGTTGACACAGTGTGGCCAAGAATATACAAAAAATGTCAGACAGAATCAACCAATATTATTGAAAAAATGAAATATCCAAAAGTACAAAAGTAAGTATTCACATCTTTGTCTTTACCTTTGTAATATATTTTCATTTTTTTTTTTTTTTTTTTTTTTTATTCCTCTGCACCCATTTCTGTATGAAATTGTATAATTTATTTTTTAGGTATTGTTTGATGAGTGTGGCTGGCTGCTATACAGATTTCCATGTTGATTTTGGTGGTACCTCAGTATGGTATCATATTCTTCATGGGCAAAAGGTAAAACAAAACAAATTATTTCCTATTTGAAATACAAAACATGCATGAATGTCTTAAAAAAAAAATTTGTGTTTGGTATTAATGCATTTGCTTTCTATTGTAGGTTTTCTGGTTAATTCCACCCACTGAAGTAAATATTGAGTTGTATGTTAACTGGGTGTTATCTGGGAAACAGGGCGATATATTTCTTGGGGATCAAGTGGAAAGTTGTCAAAGAATTGTTCTTGAAGAAGGATACACTTTTGTTATTCCATCAGGTAATCTGAATCCAATTCTTTATGGGGATACATATTTTGGGATTTTTTAATATTTCATTAGTTCTATATTCCATATATCTAGATAGACTTTGAAATATTTTTTCCCTATTTTGTTATTATCAATTTTTGTTTCGATCTAGAACTTAATATTTTTTCTCTTTTGCAGTTATCTTTCTTACTATCCATAGCAGTCTATATATCTGAAATTTAAAAAAGAAAACACTCATAACTACAATATTATGAACACTCTTAAAGTTGGATGAAAAATCTTGAATTGCTATTGAAGTTATTACAAATATTTTAAAAACAGATAAACTGAAATTGCCATGGCATGTTAATTTTAATCAGTTGTATGCAAGAAAACAATTTGTGGTAATGTAAATTCATGGGATTGCTTGTAAGTAACTTATACAAAAAGGAATATTGTACTTTTTGGTGTCTCCATCTGCAAATTTCTACATTTTAAAGTAACACATGTAAAATAAGTTATTGTAATCCGAAGAAGGTTGGAGAGTGTAACAGCTGAAACATTGACAATAGTCTCAATATAAATAGTGTAATTAGTAATACTACTTGTTTACAGAATAACTCCTCCTATTTTTAAAAGTTTGAGAGGATCTCTCTAGTTTCTTTTTTCTACTAGTGTCTAAAAATGACTTGAACATAAATGATAAATGAAGTACAATACTCTTACTGACTTTGATTTCTTTTTAAGAAATATTCCGTATTAGTATTTAGCATGAATTTAGATTTTACCTGGTTTATTTTACTTAATTTTTTAAAAATTTCTTCCTAGGATGGATTCATGCAGTCTATACCCCAAAAGATTCTCTTGTATTTGGTGGAAATTTTCTTCACAGTTTCAACATTCAAGAACAATTAACTGTATGTGAAATAGAAGATAAAACTCACGTAAGTTTCTACATCTATAATCTCTTTATAGAAATGATTTTGTCCTTTTCATAATTTGTGCTTAAAGATTAATCTATTAAATGTAATTGTATTTTATGATCATTGTATAATATAGAACACTCTTTAAATGTTTACTTAAATATTTTTAATTTTATCATATATCCTTAAAAAATATTCTTATAAACATAAGCACTGTTCAAAATTTAAAAAAAAATCTTTCTTGATAGGTTCCTCAGAAATTTCGTTATCCTTTCTTCACTGAGATCTCATGGTATGTTCTTGATCGCTACCTAGCTTGTTTAACTGGCAAATCATTCTTGCAAAAATCGGCTATAGAGGCTGAAAAAGATGAAGACTCTGAACTTGATGATTCACGACCTCCTTCAAGAGATCCTGAAGATTATGCAGACAGGAATCAAAACCGTTTAGATGACAAAGACCCCAAATCATCTCAGCATAAGCTTTCAAAAAGCATTACTATTGAGTTGACTCGAATTGATGAGAAAAATCTGCCACGTGCAAACAGTGATGATGAAAATACTGCCATTAAAAGAACTGGTAGAAGAACTGATGGTAGTGAAAAAGGAAAAGAAATGAAGAGATCTCGGTCACCAGCCAGTGTTGATGACAAAAGTGAAACTGAAGAAACGCTTGGTGAGAAAGAGTCAAAAGAAGATCTTCTAAAAGATGGAATAATTGATGGGGTAAAATTTTTTCAAAAGAAAAACTTGCACCTGACCAAAATTGAACTAAAAGGCCTTGAGAAGTTGGTTCAGTGGTTGGAATCTCTTCCACCTACAAAGAAGAATGTGCCAAAAGATATATCCGAACCAGAGTCTCTTATCAAAGAGTTTAAGGTAAGTTTCCTTTTGATTTTTGTTTGTGTCTAGGAGCACTCATTAACAATCTATGGACAAATGTATGAATATAGCTTTGCAATAAGTTAATATCTTTTCTCTAAATTTGTCTTATATTTTAAGTTTCTTTTAAAATCTAAAGAATAGCTATGTATCTGTAGAACCCATTATAAATTACAGTTCCTTATTTTATATCTTAACTTAATTTAAAACATTTTTCATTACAGCAATTATTGGTTGATCATCAAAATGATGACCCAGTTTTGGCTATCACTGGAGAGCCAATCTTACAGTGGCCACCCTCTAAAGTGAGTCTTATGCTATTCATTTTTCTTTTTATGCTTAATTCTTTGATGGCTTTCCAAAAACCTAATTTTATTTATTCATTTATCATAATTGTCAAATTATTTACTTAATATTCAGCTACATTACTTCAAGAATATTTTAATTTTAAGTCTGAATTTTTTTTTTTTTTTTTTCCTCAAGAAACTGAAACCTAAATTAAAAATGGGCCATCTTGGTAAAGGAAAATTAAGTGGCAAGAATGCAGCTGCTCAAGCAGCATCCAACATCAGACGGCGCCGGACCAGGTGCAAGAAATGTGAGCCTTGCACTCGCCAAGAGTGTGCAGAGTGTCACTTTTGTAAAGACATGAAGAAATTTGGTGGTCCTGGTCGGATGAAGCAATCCTGCATTAGTCGACAGTGTATGGCTGTAAGTATCTTAATTTTTACATTTTTAAAAGTAAAATTTTTGTACTGAATTGGGAAATTTATTTTTACTAGTTAAGCTGAAATAAGTTTATTAAAATTTTAATTTTTACCTGAACTTGAATTACTAATTTATTTGCTTTTTTCTTTTTCAGCCTGTTCTCCCCTTATCAGCGTCTTGCATGCTATGTGGTAAAGAGGGCGCGTTTGATAGGGGGGATAACTCGGAAGAGTCTGTTAGCGCACTGATGGAATGTGGTATCTGTTGGGAAATTGTACATCCAAATTGTTTTAAGCAAAAGAATGAAAACATTGAAGGTGATGGTGTTGTTAATGAAGATCTTCCAAATAGTTGGGAGTGTCCAAAATGTTGCCAAGATGGAAAACGAGGACAAATTAAGGTAAAAAACAAATTTTGCTTTATGGAATCTATTATAATAATAAAATAATTGCTTCTTGTCAGTTATTTTAGTTTATTCTAATTTCTCAAACGTTTATTTTCTTTCTAGCCAAGAGTGATAAAAAGCCAACCAAAACCAAAAGCTATTGAAAGTAGACACTCTTCCACAAGCAGTGATGATTTTCCACCTGAAGCTCCAGTACCTGTGACTGTAAAGCAAGAACCACCACCGTTATTTGAAGGAAAGAGAGTTACTGCTAAAGAAAGCAATACAAACATTGTTCCCACTTCTAACAATTCAAACATGCCTAACTCAAAGGAAACTTCTGTTACATCAAAAACTGTTATTAAGGAGGAAACACCAATGCCTTCCATGCAAAAAAAAGTTGAACTTCTTGAGGAAAAAGAAATTCCTACCAAACGAAAGCTGGAACCAAAAGTGACACATGTAAAAGCCGAAGAAAAATCTGTTGCCCTGAAAAAGGTACTAGAAATGTTTTATGTAAATTTCTTTCTAATATATACCTTTTGAATAAACATGTCTGTCTTTTTTTATTCTAGAATTAGTGCATCTTGCATACTGTTAGATAAAATTATCAAATGCAGAAATATAAATTACTGTCTTTGTTAAATGGTTAAAATTTTCCTTTAAATTTTGTAAGATTAATCTTCCAAAAAATTTTAATGAATACATGGTAATTTGTTGTAATTTTATATTCTTTTCCTCCTCCATTTTTCTAAGATTATACTAACTTTATAATTCCAGCGCAAATTTGTTACTACTCTTCAGAAATGTGAATCCTCTCAGCTTGGTGGCTCATTTGTGACAAGATCTGTACGTAGAGTAAAGAGATCACAGTTGACTCTCCCAGATGTTGTGTCCACTGCTGCTCCTGCTTTGTCTTCCGCTACTGCCTCAACTGCCAGTGCAGCTGCTCCAATGAACAAGAGGCCCAAGCGTGAGGTAGTTACTCCCCGCAGATATCTTGACTAGGCACAAAATTGGATTTTGCTAACATGACAAACCTTATCAAATGGTTAAGAAAGAAGAAAGAATGCAAAAAAAAAAAATTTTTTTTTTCCAACATCAGAAAACTATATACTTTAAGTTGTTGGTGGTATTAAATGATTTTGAAATGGTTTTGCAATCTGGCTCTTCACACTCATCATTCAAATTCTCAAATTAATTTTTCTATTGCAAATTTGTTCTAAGTAAAAATTAATTTCTCAGCAACTACAAAAATAATGAGCACACTTGCTCAGTGAAATCAAGCAAAGTAGATTTGCTGAGATTTACAAGAACAAATTATTTGCTTTTTAACTGAAAAAAATATTTTTATATTCAAGAAATGGGTAAAAAAAACCTGTTTGATAATTGCATCAAACTACCACATTTGTATATTTTTTAAAACTTTGTAGATAAGTTTAGATTGAATCTAGTGTTATTGTTTTGCATTATTTATATTTGTCTTGCTTGATTTTTATATATTCACAATGCCTCGGAGCAAGGACAGTTTAAAGCCATGTTTCTGACAGGAAAGTAATATAACATAAAACCTATAAAAATTCTACTTAAAATTAGAGATAAGCAAAGAGTCTGAGAAAATGGTTTAATTCTAAAATTAAATTTGACAAGCTAATATTTCTTAAAATAAATCCTTAATACTTTAAAGGTTCAAAACAGTTTGAATCAAGATATCTTTGGCTGTGGTGACCAGATTGCTCTCACCATGTTCAAAAAAAAAAAAAAAAGAAAAAAGTGCTGCCACTTGCTCTAATTTCAGTAATCTGACAAGACAAATCTACCTCAGCTAACAATATTCAGTTTTTGTTTTTTTTTTTTACCTTTCTTTCTTTTTCCTATTTTGTGCTCTTAGTTTGCCTGCAGTGTTGTATGGTATATAAACATTGCTTGAATTTTTGTTGCAACTCTAGTTTTAAATAATCAAATCTAGAGATGGAATTTCTTAGAAATTAAGTAGTTGCTGTTTAAGTTCCTCTTGTTAAAAGGTTAAAATTATTTTGCATTATTTCATAGGAATTTTAAACATTCTAAAAACGGTTTAAGGACATGTATATTTTTTTCTTGCAGGCCATTGTCTAACTAAATTTGTTTTGTGCAAATTTAAATATTTAAATTTTTCTTTTTTCTTTTCTATTTTTGTTAAAATTTTGCCTGATGAATATAACTTTGTCTTGTTAATAAATTTAGAATGCTTATACTTAAAAAAAAACTATATTTAGAGCAGTGCATATTTCATACATTCAGACTGATGTGTATAGTATAATTTAAACTTTAACCCACCATCAGTTTAACATTTCTTAAAATCTCTAACACCACAGTTCAACTATTATTCAAATATTTGATTCTCTCATTTAGTACTGATATGAAACCCTCATTTAGAAACTGGCTTAAAATTGGTGGTGGATTTATATTGGCTTCTGTTTGTATTGTTGATAGATTTAAGTTCTTAACACAAATAGGTGCATGGATTGAAGATATAAAATAGTTTTCTTTATTGCACTTAAGTTTAGTTGGTTATTGTTTGTTTAGGAAATAGTCTATTTGTGCAAAAATTACATCAACGCAATCATATTTCATCAATTCATATATTTACTTCCTCAGTTATTTAATTTGAGTTTTTTTTTTTTTTTTTTTTTTTTTTTTTTTTTGTTATTGGTTTTCTTTTTTTTTTTTTTTTTCATTCTTGAAATTTGTTTTTGTGCATATTTGCTGAACCCCCTCCCCACATTTTTTTTTCTTTCCAGATAAGATTAAATATTTAATTCATATTTAGAATAAACTTTATGGCAATATTTATTTTTTTATAAGGTTAGTCTAAATGATTTCATCTTATGCTAAATGTGTTCTTTTGCTGTGATCTCAGTTAATGTAGTTGATTCTTTACTTTGGTAAGATCTCTTTAGCAAGTATGCAAAAAGGTTGTTTTGAATTAATTATATTGAATCATTTTCTTTTTATTTCTACTTTTTGAGAAATATTTGGCACTAATGAGTAGGCTACATTATTGGTGCTTTTTGATTTTTATCCTTTGGTTGAAAATTTGGTTTTTATTTTGACAATTTTCATTCTTCAATATTACTTGAACTGAAAATGTAATTTTCATTCAGAAGTTAATTACTATTCATAGTTTTGATATTAAAACTATTTTTTATCACTGCCATTTTTATATCTAAGAATAAGGTATCGGTTTGTTCCTGATGTGGCACTTGTGTAATAAAATTACACTTCCTTGTAAATTTATGAGGCTTGTAGAATTAAGGCTTTTTCTTATCTAAAGCATATATTTGCATTTTTAGTCAATTCATATAGATGGAAAAACAAAACTCAAAATGTAGTTTACTTTTTCTTTTTTTTTCTTTCCCAAATGCACTCACTTTATATAAAAAATATCAACATTACTTCCATCTTCATGAAAAGATTAATTTTCTAATTAAATTGACCTATCCATGTGTCCTTAAATATTTTCTATGATAAATACATACTAACAGTGCATTCATTGCTTCTAGATCTCCATAAATTATAAAATCATTTGAAAAATTGAACGGAATCTGAAAATTTAATAAAAACATAAAATGCTTTTCTTTTCTTTTTTTTAAATCTAAGCATTTAATTAAAAAAAAATCTACATCAAAATTAAAATATTTAACATTCAAAGAAAGAAATTGTGAAGTTTAATCTGTTATTCTCGAATTTGTTAAACTGAAGAGTCGGTTTCATACTTCATTTTATTTATTTCCTCCCTCTTACACTTTTTTATTATTATTCCCTAAAGTTGAATGTTAAATCTTCTGTAATAGATTTTTTTTTTTTTTTTTTTTTTTTTTTGATGAAGAGAATATTCTGTGTAAATTTCCTTTATTGGAATGGAGTTGGTCACAATTTGTGCATTTTTCCTTTAGAATCTTTTTATTCATCATTGTTAATTCCCATTATTTTGATATTACCCAAATGTTTGCATTCCATTTTCTCCAAATAGTTATGATTATAAAATTCCACTGTTTTTACCTTATCGTTTATTCTTGTTCTTTCTACATTCATCTACATAAAGTGCCTGACATTTCTGCCTCTTTGTCTATACTGCTACCATTTGAACCAAGGAAAGAAGTTAGTGTTTTTCTGCCAATTATTTTTTAGTTTTACCATCAGATAGTCATTCTATGGCAGGTCACTTTCTTTTTACCTTGTCTCTTGTACTAAACACCTAGATGTATCTGCTTTTAAGTGGTGTTTAATATCATGAACTGGTTGTATAAAGTACTCATGCTCATATAATTTTCTTTGTATTTTTGTCTTTCATATATTCTTCTTGAGTGAATATTTACTTGTTTCAACTCCTAATGTTTGCTTCATTTGCTGGCTAGTTGGAATATTATGCTTCATCATTACACAAATATTTAAGTGCCTAGGAGGCAAAAACCACATTTTTATTTATTTTTATTTTATTTTTTTTTTTATGTCTTTTATTTTAATTTTATATTTTTATTGTATTTTTTAATTATTCAATTCTATTAAGCTGTTATTAGATTTAGAACACCCTTAGTAAGGAAGTCTAAATCTCACTTAGTGTATGCTAAATTATTTTTATCTGGTTTCTTGTTACAAGGAACCATTCATTTTAAATCCTCATCAAAATATAACATTTCTGCATATTAAGTTTCATTTTGTCTTAAGTATATCTTGAGATTTATTCCTGTAATTTATTAAATAGCCCCCCCCTCCAATTTTTTATTTTATTTTTATTTTGTTCAATTTTGTTTGTTCAGCTTTCCAATATGTTGACTTTTCTGATAATTTCATATATGGATTTTTTTAAAATTTCAAGCTTGACATATTTTTACCAGTTTGCAAACAAGTGTCATGTGTAAGGTAGGTGATAATTGATAAATTTGTGTATTATGATCATTTTGGCTGATCAAGGTATACCTACTTAGCTGTTGGTATGGTTGTGTGTGTGTATGCACATGATGGATTGATTTGAAAGCAGGCTAATTGTTTCTTAGGTTTGTGTTTACCAAAATTACTAATATTAAATGCTATGTTAAATGGTTATTACAAAACTGTTTAATTTGCATGAATTTGTCCTGCTGAAGGTGTTTGTCCATGTGTCTAATAGCAGCACATAAGGCCTTGTCTACAGTTGAATTACTTTCCTCTACAGGTTTGTCTTTTCAAACATGTTTAAACAATTGTTTTTTTTTTTTTTTTTTTTTTTTGTTTTTTTCTTCATCCATTGTGCTCACTTCTCCCGACTATCATATTTTCATTTCAATTTAATTTTTAAGCAACTTCATATTACAAGCATTCATCCTTTCTCTAACTCATTTTTGTGTTTGTTGGTCCCTCCCCACCACCATTTTGTCAAATTGATAATGCATACTGTGCCACAGTCATACTATATCACCACCACCACTATCCCACCACCACCTTAATGATCATATTACATCATCTTATCGTCTACATGTGCCCAGCAAATATGACTGTGTGTGTGCGTGTGTGCGTGTGCGTGTGTGTGTGTGTTGGTCACATCTGCATGCTAACCTCTACTCCTCCTCCATCACAACCTCCCTGTTCACACCATAGTCTGATAGTGGAAGTACTGTGGTGTGATCTCACATATTTTGGCTTCACCAACAACAGATTAATCAGTTCAGTGCAAAATTGTAGCAAACATTTTTGTAATAAAATTCTTCATGTCTATTTCTCTTCTGAACAGACTTTTGTTTTATTCAGTGCAGTCTAAGATAGTGCATCTCTAAGTATAACTAGCATAAAATATTTAATTTTGAGTTTGTCTATCAATACCAAAAATATTAAAGCTGATATGTTTATATTTTTAGCCACAAATGTTTATTGCAGTAAATTCACTTTTGCTTCATTGATAATTTTGTCTAATGGCTTTCTTGAATATTTGTATCTGTTTTCATAGATATATCAAAATGTTTGAGTTATGCAAATAGTTTTAAATGTTTTGTTTGAAATGCCTGATCATTATTTCTGTAGATGCTTTTAAATTCTGTTCAATCCATCCAAAGCCCTTTTTGTTCATTGCTCAAGAATCTCTCAAAGTTTTTGTTCTGTTCTGTTTTATTTTATTTATTTTTTATTTTATTTGAATTTTTTTTTTTTTTTTTTTTTTTTACACATTAGATCAAATAAATATGCAAATGATAAAATCTTACATCAGCAACAAACAGGATGGGGAATTTGTTAAAATAACCACGAATGTTGAAAATTTTATTGAAAGGAAAAAAAAAACTAAGGCATCAAAATTGTTCACTTTCATTATATAATTTTAATAGAATTCTTAATATTTTATTATTTTATATAATATAGAAGTTATAATATAGAAAAATATCTGAACCCATCTTTAAAATTTGTCACAGCTATTCACATTTTTATATTTCTTCTATTTGCTATAGTGATGAAAATATGAAATTCTAGCCTTTTCAGATTTGACTAAATCTTGTCTGTCTAAAAAAAATTTTTAGAAAGAAAAACTATTTTAATTTTAACTCTTTACGATGTAAGTTGATTTGCGTGCATTATTCTAAATAGAAAATTTAATGCTAGAACATAGCTATTAACAAAGCCACACGATGGTGTGATTTCCTTTCCAGAGATTGGTGGACAGTGCTAATGACCGGCAGCCTGCTGCTTCACTTAGGTTTCAGCTGCGGCAAAGAACTCAAAGGCAGAAACGACAGAAAGCAATTGGTCGAAGAAGCAGAGGAGGAGCGGGTCCTGTTAGACAAGCTGCTATGGCAGCTCAGGCCAAATTAATGGCTGTAAATTCTGATCTCACTTTGGATGAAGATGAAGAATTCATGAGGTGCAAAAGCATCAAATTAGCGAGAATTGGTTGTACCAGTGTTCCTGGCACAAATATGAAGTCCTCAACACTTTCATCTGCTGATTTCCATGGAAATGATCCTATGTGTTTGAATGTAAAGTCTAAAGCTTGTGATGAAAATGAACAGCAACAGCCATCAATGAAGGAAGTCAAAATTGCACGTCCAATTTATGTTGTCAGGCCTGCACCTGTGCCACCACCTCCAGACTTTGTTATTATAGGAATGACTGAAAAACACATTTTGCATGAAGACCACTGGAAGAAAATCTTTTCATTTTTGGAACCAACAGACTTGGTTCGTTGTATGCGCGTCTGCAAAACTTGGAACCGTTGGTGTATTAGCCCATCACTTTGGACAAAAATAAACTTGTCTTTCAGGTCAATTGGAAAAAAACACTTGATTGGTGCAGTATGTCGACAACCAAGTCATCTAGACTTAACTTCATCATATTACTCATACAGAAAACTCAAGTGGCTCCTTGCAAGACTACCACAATTGAAAGAACTGGTTGTGATAAATAATTGTTGGGCAACTTTGTCAGCTCTCTGTACTTCATCCTGTCCATTGTTACAATCACTTGATATCAGCTGGGCCTCAGGAATACACGAAAAATGTTTCAGAGATATGATTTTACCTCCAGCTGATAGAAAACCTGGGATGAAAGATATCAGTCGCTTAAGTAAATTGAAGACTCTGGTAACCTGTGGTACTGAAATTACTGATAACGTAATGAACTTTCTGAAAGAGCATGTACCTCTGTTGGAGAACTTGAACTTGACTCTTTGCATGAAAATCACTGACCAGGCTGTTGCCAATTTGGCTAGCAGTACATCATTTCGCCAGAAATTAAAGAAATTAAATTTTAGTGGGTGTCGAGAAATAACCAATGACTGTTTACAATACTTACTAAACTTTGAAAGTTTAGTATACTTGAACTTCAAACTATGTTCCAAAGTTACATGTAGTGCACTTGAAAAATTTGCCTCGGCATATACTTATCAAAAACTAAAACTTACTCAAGAGAAATTGTTAACCAGTACCGTTCTCTGATGGATTTTATTTTACAAGACTTGTGTGCATTTACACATGTTAAAGGAAATAATTCAGTGGATATCTTTTGTGTGAAACATGAACTGATATTCACTATCATTGACCCATTGAGAAAAATCATTTTTGCACACCCACTTTTAAAAAACCCCCCAAAAAACAACAAACTCTGAAAAGCTATTTTTCTACATTTGTAGAATAAACTTTTTCTTTATATCCATTGTGTTCTCAGACATTTTGAAACTTTGTTTAGCAATTTGACTTTGAAAAGTTCTTGAGCAATGTTGATTATTGAACTTTAAAAAAAAAAGCATCAGAAACATACATTGCAGAAACTTTTTCTTTGATGCAAATGTTTTTCTTTTTTCTTTTTTTCCTGCACCATATTAGCCTGTTATAAATGAGCCATTCAAAAAACAAACTGATGAAGCTGAAGATAAATTACAAAATTTCTGAAAGTTTTACTGAGATGCAATATCTTAGACTATGCACATATTCAAGAAATGTATCTACTACCTCAACTGTAGATAAAATTGAGATTACTTATTTTACTTGTATATTCTCCTATCCCATTTCTTGAATATCTAACCAATTCAAAAGCAAAAATTTTGAATTGGCTGTAAATGTTTTTTGTTTTGTTTGTTTTTTTGTTTTTTTTTAATTTATTAGGGAAAAAATTGCTTTAAAACTTCAAAATGTGCTAAATACATTCTAGTTTTGAATTACCCTAAACTTACATGAAAGTGTCTTCCGTTTATATTTGAAGAGTCACAAAACTTGCTAGTATGTTTCTTAGAGATCCTGCTTGTAATTTGAATTTGGAAAAAAAATTTTGGAAGTAACAAAATACTTCAGACAAATGTGTCATTACAAAAAGAATTATGAATTTGTTTAAACTCATCTAATCTTTTATGTTGGTTGGCAAGTACTTTGAAACTGTACATTAGATCAAATATGCAATCAAAATATGCAAATGATAAAATCTTACATCAGCAACAGTTTGTACAGTGGGGAAAAAAACTAATATACAATTACAGAAACTCTTGTAATTGTACTTTTATTTTTGCATTCATCCAAAAAGATTACGGAAGTGTTGCAAAGAGTTTGTGGTGATGACCTTTGCATATAAAACTTATGCCACTTGTCCAGTTGGCAAAACGTTTATGGTCAATTTATGCATTATTTTTCCTTCATATTCATTTAAGTATAAGATGAACATTATTAAAGAAACTATAATCAGGATAATTTTTAAGTCAAATTTTTTTTTTTTTAAATAACTTACACTAGCTAAATATTTTACTATAAAAATTTTCTTGATTCAGAAAAGATGGCAATATATGCTTACTGCATTTATTTCACTATTTTGGTTGAAAATTTTAAAGGATTTTCTGATAAAGAAATTGGTAGATTTAGATTATTGGAATATTTTTCCATGAGAAAAGTGTTTTACAGTATTAATGTATGAAATTCTTTAAATACCTTATCAGTCTCAGATATTAAGGTATTTAAGTGACAAAGTGTGTCCATTTGATTTGAAATTTTTCCTTTTTCTTTGAAATTCACATTTGCCCGAAATTAAACCTTTATCTTGTCATTTCATAAGTTGTATTACAAAAATGTCAAGCCTTTTACTCTTAAAAATAAAAAAAACATGATGAGTTTCCATTGAGCTTTATTTTCATTTAATTTTAATCATAATCATTTTGTTTAAGAAACAATTTCAAAATTGGTATTTGTTTCATTAAACAAAATTAAACCTTTTTGCAAGAAACCAAAAATTATTTTGAATTGATGCAGAATTTTTAGATTTAAGAAAGGAAGAAAATGATGTTGGCTTAAAAATATACATAGCCTAATATACCCTTATCTGATAGGTGTATATGAGACATGTACATCTATAACCAATGCACAATATGTTGACAGCTTTTGATAAAAGCTGCACATAAACATACTGGTGGCTCCCATTATCAAATTTGCTTAAATGGTCTCAGATTGAGGATGTTTTTTAAGTATCTAGCTCCCAAGCCACCTTGGCTGCCTCAAACTTAATCCAATCAATCATTACTGTTTATAAACAGATAAACACTCTCAGTTGTTAGCGGAACATACCCAACTATTTAGGCAATCTTTTTTTTACTTAATGGTACTAAGATGTGTTAATTCACCAAGGCAACTTGTAAATATTAACACCTTTAAGATCAGAAGCTGTGTTTTGTGTAGCATAAGGGTAATTATTTTTATTAGTATTATTACTTTTACTGGTGAAATTTTGATTTAACAATGTTAATCTTCTATTCCCAATTCTCAAAAGAACAATTAGTTGATCTATAACTTAAGACCTCTGCTATATTTGATGACAATATTAATGTATATGTGGTTGGTAGCCCATTGAAGAAAAAAAACTTTCAAAACAGTAATTTTGGATACAATCCCAGTGTTGGGTGGTGCAGCTCCATAACAAGTGTAAACAGGTGGAGTAATAACTGTGCAGTATTAAATAAGAGCTAGATGATGTAACCCTGGGTATGGATAGCAGTGATCTAACCCTGTAGATTAAATAAAGGGTGCAGGTTGGAATTCTCTGAAGAGTTATCTGGATCTCACAGGCATGTCATCGAAGGCCCTTTAAGTTTGGTTACATGTGGGTCAAATTATTCAGCAGTTATTCTGTACTGCACAGAGTTTAGACAAAACACCATCTTAACATCTTGTAGGTGGTCGTTATCAACATGTCTCTTCTGACTGTGTAGGCAGAGGGTGCTTCAGAGAGTCTGTCTTGTTCTGGGTAACTCTAAATCCCCCCCTTTCTCTTTCATTTTATTGCAAGGCAGTTTCTTTCCTTTAAGTAATTTCTCTTAATTCCAATAATATTTCTTCTGGTGAAGCATCAGATAAGATACCTCAAAATTTCTATTTTTAATTGAGGCAATACTTTTGTATCTGACTTTTTTGATTAATAAAAGATATTTCCTGTTTTAAAAATACTTTTTAGTTGGTGTGGCACTAAAAATCTTTTCACATTTTCGGGGTCAATATAGCCACAATATAATTAATACCATGAATAATACTATCCATTTGAAGGGTAAATTATAGTCCCTTCAGAGTTAAATTCCTGAAATCCTGTTCCCAGAATCACATTATCACTGGGTATATTTCTATGCACGTCTCTAAAATTAATTAAGTGCCATAATTTGGTTAATGTTAAAAGAACATATATTAGAGATGAAGTCTTATTTTACTTGGACTTAGTGATTGATACTGAATTCTTATGGAATTAACTATCTTGATAAATTCTGTTTTTTGAGATATCTGTCCAAAGGTGATATTTCCTTTAGTAACAGATTTAATGCTAAGAATTTAATTAAAAGAAATTTTTGTGTTTCTGTTACAACAGATAAACATTATCTGATCACAGTTTGTCCGATACCAATAAGTTGGTCCTGTCTTGCAGTTTGGACTTTTTTATCATCCCTAAGATGCTCAATAGAATCAAAGTTTTTAGTGAGTTTGAATTATTGTTTTCCCAATTAATAAAACATGTGCCGACTTCTGCTGAGAATGTAAGCCATCTTAAAGTCCATCTAAATGAGATTGCATATGACTTTGTAAATTTGTCTATCGATTCTAGGGCATTCCTTTGGCAGCAGAATCCCTATTGGATGACCAGATTGTTAAGATCTAGGACTGATATTTATATAACCAAACCTGATAAAGGATCTGATTATATAAATAAAATGTCGTCTATATTGGACATCACAAGTAAATTTCAGAAATTAGGTGATACATCATTTGATGACACTGAAAATGGAAGTTAAATTTCAGAGATTGCTTGAATTTCATAAAATAAAAAACATTTTCCTCACAAAGAAGGTATGATAGAATTCAACCTATTTGCTCCCTAGGATATATGATTTGCTGAACATTCTTAAAATGAATATTCTACTTTGGCCTATTTTGTCTATGGTGGACTCTGCCTAGCATGAGTTGGCTAAACGGTTGGTTGAAGTTCTTGATCCTGTTTTACAGTATTATTCTGTTCTAGTCTTGTTCAGTTTGCATCCTATATACGTAAACTGCAACACTGTTGACAGTTTATCGTGTTTTGATATTTGTAGTCTGTTCACAAATGTCCCTCTGGACAAGACTGGACATTTGTGTTGAAAATTTGTATTGTGGCTCCTTGAAGCCTTTGAACTGATGGGGGTGGCTACTAAACCTGTCTCTTTCAACTTTGACATTTACCAACAGATTGATGGGGTAGCAATGGATAGTCCTTTGGCACATCTCATAGCCAATATTTTTGTAGGGTTTCATGAGAAGCAGTTGTTTGATAAGTTTGGTAAACTGTACTGCTATGCTATTTCCATTATGTTGATTATACTTTTACATCATTTTCATCACATAACAAGGCAAACAGGTTTTTCAATATCTAAATCATCTCCACCACTCTTACAATTTCCTCTGGAGGTGGAGAATAATAATGTTACCTTTTTTGGACATGCTGCTTAAAAGAACTTCTTTTCTCACCAGTGTTTATAGGAAGTCCACTTTTACTGGGCTGTATCTCGGCAGGGTCTCTCTTGCTCCTAAGTCTAGGAAAATCAACCTTGTCAAAACACTTGCTATGTCTGGAGTGCAAACTTGATGCCAAACTCAAGGAAATTACTAATATCTTTCTTGTCAATGACTATCCGTAAAGTATCATCAAAAACATTAGACTTAAAATTTCTAAGTTTAATGAAATTAAAAGATTTGATTTACCTAAGTGTCCTGTCTACATGAGATTACATTGGATTGACTTGTATAGTCAATCATGTGCTGATAAAAATATCCTCAAATATCACGCACTGCTTCTATTCTGTAGTAGTATAGAACATCTTTGCTACTAGGAGTGCTTTCCCATAGGTATGTAAGGATGTCTTGGCCACCAATCAATAAAGTTCTTTTATTTATCATTTTAAGTGTCTGTGTAGTTAAGACTATCCAACGGCCGGGGGTACAGATTGCACTACACGTGCCTGGCTCTATGTATACATAGGCATGCTCCATTAGCATCCAGACACAGACAGTCTGTCATTGAGGAGCATTTATTGAGTTCTGTCACTTTTGGGTCCAATTATTCAGTGAAGTTCTTCTTTTTGCCGCACGGGGCTCGGATGAAACAACATCTTAACATTTTGGAAGTGGTTGTTATTAATACGCCGTATCCAACTCTGTGTAGGCAGAGGGAGCTGAAATATAAACTGACACTCTTCAGCAAATCTTTGTCTTGTTCTGGGCAACTTTTAAATTATTCGGATGGTATGCTCTGGCCTTCTTCAGGTGGTTGGAATGTCGAACTGAACTCTTATTTCGCTCACACTTGGAGAGGGGAATTAACAGTCTACCCCAGTGAGCGAAATAAAGGGTTCAGTTCGACATTCCAACCACCTGAAGAAGGTCAGAGCGTACAACGGCCAGAATGTGGTAATAAATGTGGCGACAAAAATGAGGACAATAGTCCGAATAATGTAAATAGTGTACATAATACCTCATCTCAGAAATATAGACAGATACTGAAGGGCCAAAATGTTGTAATAAATATGAGGACAATAGTCCAAATAATGTAAATAGTGTACATAATACCTCATCTCAGAAATATACACAGAAACATTAAAAAAATTTTTGCCATCTTTCCTCTCCCCCTTTGTTTCTCTTATTCTATTGTAAGGAGGTTTTTCCTTTCAGTAATTTCTCTTAATTGCGACAATGTTTTCTTGTTTTTTTGTTTTTTTTTTAGATTCTAAATGAGACAATACTTTTGTGTCTGACTTTTTGATTAATAAAAATGTTCCCCCATTTTAAGAATACCATTTTGTTGGTGTGGTGCTAAAAATCTTATATATATATATATATATATATATATATAAAGAAATATAGTCTTAAGGTGTGCTATATTTATGGGATAAAAGTGCTCAATATCAGAGATAGAGTGTGTAAATATAAAGTGAACATAGAAGTCAACACTTGGCGACAGTCTGTTTTGCATACAGCATGAAACAGAGGCCACGTGGCCTGACGATTGCTATGAAACACTATATATATATATATATATATATATATATATATATATATATATATATATATATATATATATATATATGCAACAAAAATAGCATCCCAAAATATAAATGCAGGCACTTTTTCTGTAGGCTACAATATGGAAAGCTGGATGAGTTTACCATTCTGCACATGCTACATAATGAGACACCATCACATATTTAAACTTCTATATCACCCCACCTGTATAGTATATACATTAACATAATAACAGTAAAAAGTATGTGCATATATTTCAATTACTTACAAGTACTGTACTATAACTTGGATGTGCAGATTTTAAGCTAGTTCAAAATAACTTTAAAAACTGCATTACACTTTGAAAGACCAAATTTTGAAAAATTATTTATCTATTTTCTAATTGTATTCAAAGATGGAATATTTGTTAGAATTGGTTGAGTATATATTATAATGTATTCTGAAAGTTGAATTTTCTCTTAAATTTGTTAAAATGTTTGAAATTTTTAATTTTAAAACTTACAATAGATTATAAAGATCAAATTAGGATACCTGCTTTAATAATTTTCTTAAACTTCTAATATTAATCATTATCTTTACTATTTCGACCCACATGTTCATCTTCTTCTACTTATGAGTATTAAATGCTCATGTTAAGATAATTCCTTGTCACATAAATTCCAATGGAACTAGGCAAAGTAAAGTAAAATAAGAGTATTAATTTTAAAATTGGTAAATTATATAACTGCACTATTACAGCATGACAGGCCTGTGGTATGAATCTGAGTAGTAAGTGAGTTTTATGAAGATAGGTAACACATGACGCTTAATTTGACAAGTTTTAGAGTAGTATTTGAGGAAGCATCAGTCTAGGAGTCTTCCACAAGGTAAATGTTCTTGAAAGCTGAGTGGAACTTCTTCCTTACATTTGGAATACAAGTGAATGAGTCACTTGACTATATGTATATGATTTGAACTGAAAAAGCTAGAGCAAGTACAATTTATTAATGCAAATACTTGTGGATATTTATAAATACTCTTTATTCACCTCATCCCTGGACTTTGGTATATTAAATGTTATATACTTTCTAAGCTCATTTTAGTCTGACATTGGTAAAATTTGAGGTTGGAATATTTTTCTGCCAGTCCTTTTAAATAGGTAGGACATAAATTTATTTGATATCTATGCACCCACCCTATGTAATGAAATATATAAATGAAGGACAACTCTAGTCAGCCGAAGATTGCGAGTGTGTGAAACTTTAGTGATATGAGCTATCCCTAGTTGGTGTAATGAAAGTTTTCTTGCTCTGTTTAGATAGTTTAAGCACTTTATTTACTAAGTGGATGTTTGCCTTTTGGTCTTCTATTTTTTATTCCTTTTGTCTAAAGTATTAGGTCATCTGGCAAGTTATATTGGTTACACAAACACACACACAAACTTAATTTCATGAGATTTATTTTTGTACAGCTTAATGTTTATATTAGTTTTATGCAGGAATCTTTGGACAATTTAAATTGCATTTTTCTAAAACAGGACCCCCAGTTACCAAAAATCTGAATTATAAAATTAAAAAAAAAAAAAAATGCAATAAAACTAAGATGGTAATGCTTTTAATTGCTTTCATGAATAAGATATTAATTTGTAGTGGTTAAGGGTTATTGTTAAGTAAAATATATATTAACTAATCATAATAGAAAAGCTTACTACAATTCGATGACACCCATTATTTTAAAAACAATTCTTTTTTTTCTTTGAGAAAATAAGAGCAATAACTATAGCAAATTCAACAAAACAGATTACAGAGAATATTTTCCTAAATTTTTAAGATTACTGGGTAGTTAAAAATTGTATAAAAAAGGCTTACATTGAGTCTTTTAACCCATAAATATGACATTGAAAAACTATATTTTTAGCATATATATATATGTATACAAATACAAACTTTTAAATTGCATTTTAGTGGATACTCATATTTGAATAGAGCCTTTTTTTTTAAGATTGAAACCGTATTTATTTTGTCTACTAACATCAGTATTTAAAAAATCATATTAAAGAAAAATGCACTGGTATGATTCAGACCTGCAGCGTCCTTTGCAATAGAAACTATCATATCTGATTTGCTTGATCAGTGACACCTTTCATGGCTGATTTGGTTAAAAGCACATTGGATGCAGTGATTACAGCCTAAGTTTCTCTCACCTGTTTTTTTTTGTTTTTTTTTTTTTTCATCATGAAAGGAATTGACTTAGATATATAAAAAGCCTTTGGCAAGATATGGCATTGGTTTTTATACACTCTCCAGAATCTCTGAAACAATTTTTCTCCATTATCTGGTCTCTACTAAGAGGTAGGCTCATGAATGTTGCTGTTAATGGCTAGCCTTCAAAAGCCCATAAGATCACTGCAGGTGTCCAACTATGTTCTCTTGTTGTTGGTGCTATTCTTTTGCTGCTTTATATTAATGATGTGCCTAAGAATAACACTCAAACCATTAGTAACTAAGCCCACGTTATTCTGGGATGAATCATTCCCACTCTATTTCTTTTTCTGTTAGAAGGAAGTTCCACTTGGACAGCTTCTTCCCATGAACTTCTGCTATGTGGAACGCTCATGAGAGGATGCTTCCCCGACCACTACAATTTTACTCTCATCAAACTCTATGGTTAGCTATTACCTTTCCTACATATTCTTATGAACTGAACATTCATTTAACTCCTCTTCTTATCTGCATCAACCTTAATTGGTAACCCCTACCTTGGATGTTTCTGGGTGGACAATTTTTTTTTTTTTTTTTTTTTTTGAAATGTTGAAATATAAAGATAATTTAACATTGTACATTTTATTTTATTTAACTGAATAGTTAATTTTTTCTAAGTATTTAATAAAATTAAAACATAATTTATTCCCAAATTTAATTAACCCATGCTATTGTTACTGTTTAATAAAAGTAAGTAGATTCGCTTATCGCTCAGTTTACACATTTTTCCTTGGTCCTTTTTTGAACAGGTGTAGAGGTTTATCCATTGTTTTTTTTAGGATTGGGTTTCTGGTTCCTTTTAAAGTTTTTTTTCATTCTTTCACTCCCAGTAGCCCTTTGCGTCTTAGTGGCTTTATTGCTTGGGAGAAACTGATTAAAAAAACAAAAAAAAAACAACTAATAGCCGAATATCCTTCCTGGAGACAAAAGAATATTGTAACAGAAGTTCTATTCATTCAGTTATGTGCCATACATGCTTAGGCGATCACGTATATTTGATACATGACTGACAAGGAGGATTTTTTTCCCGCAGTAGGTTTCCATTTTTTTTTCTGCATAGACCAGTTGCCATCCAAGGTTATAGTGACCTGGTCTGTCTTGCTACTTATCCATAGCTGGGGGGATTCATACCTTTCCCAAGAGCATTAGTACATAAGTGAATGTAATGGACTCAACTCAAATTCAAATTTGGTTCTCTGAGAAGTTCTATTAAAGCTTTTATTAATAATAATAAAAAAAAAGTTTTAACAGATTATATTTACATAGTGAAATAATTTTGTAATTTATTAATTATAAGTAATTCAACAAATGATTAGTTTCACTTATTTTTTTGTATTGAAGAAAAATATTTATTCTTTTTACATCTTTTCCAAATGAAATTAAACCTTTGTATACTTTTAAATAATTCTGTAATATTTTCTTAATAATGATACAAAATAATTGCTATTTGTATTCATAGGAATAATCTTTAGCAAACTTACTATTTTTTTTCCACTAGTTTTAGAACAATTTGAAGATAATCTAATTAAACAAATTATTTTAGCTTATTTAGATAATTCTATAAAATGAATTTCAGCTTTGCTAAACTAATTTATAGTAATATGAAATGTCTGGTGACAACAGTAGTTAATATGAAGCTGCAGGAAATTAGATCCAGAATGAGGTTGCCCAGCATAATTTTTTTTTTTTTTTAATAATCTTTTAAAATTATTCACTTTATGTCCGTTTCTTTTCTTCTTTTTTTTTATTAGAAGCCAATATTATGTTTATTTTATGATTTCTTTAAATGTAAACACTGATATTTTTTTCTGCTAACTTACGACTGATCTTTGACAAAGCAGATATAAATTCTTTCTATACAAACACGATTAATTAAACAACTGTCAAATGGAACATTGCTTATCTATAGAAATTTTTTAAATTTACATGAAAAATAAATCACATTAAATATTTAAAATAAGCTTTTAGTAAATTAGGCAAATTAAATAATTGTTTATGTTGTAAATGCCATTTGTTAGTAGTAACAGTATCGACTGCTCATAAGTATGTGTATGGGGCTCCCCCACGTTAAAACGACTTCCTACCACATCCAGCCTTGGTGAGGAGGCCGGGTAAAAATATCTGGCGTGACTGGCACAGGTGTTAACCATTTGCCAATGATGGTTTACTGAAGCATAGTTAACACCCCTATGCTCATTTTAGATTGGAGATGTTGCTCAACCACTGGAATTCCAACCCTGGTGCATCACCTTCTCATTGCACTAAGGAGGTTGGATTGGTGTAATACCAGTGACTATACTTTCCATGTTAAAACGACCTTGTGTCACAACTAGCCTTAGTGGAAATGCTGGGTAAATATAACTAGCAAACTTTGCTTCTGAATGTGGTACAAGGTCAATGTGGGTGTGCTGAAAAATACACCTGGCACATGCTGGGAAAGTTTAAAAAAATAT
Organism: Acanthosepion pharaonis; assembly: GCA_903632075.3. Taxonomy (NCBI): domain Eukaryota; kingdom Metazoa; phylum Mollusca; class Cephalopoda; order Sepiida; family Sepiidae; genus Acanthosepion; species Acanthosepion pharaonis. Next base: position 141,186 of record CAHIKZ030000551.1, read on the forward strand.
TAAGCCCAAGTCCCAGAGAGCCTTCTCTCCAGACAGTACTTCTGTTTCAGGAGTGGGCTAGGTTTATAGCCCAATGCCTGAGATGACCCCAAAAGAAGTGATGATGGGGGATATTGGACAATTTTTCTGCAGTATTGCTGTTAAACCCACTTCAGACCTTGAACTTGTCACATTCTGTAGTGATGTAGGTGCAATGATAATAAATCCTAAATACACTTTATACATAGGCAACTTACATTTACCTGATCTACCCACTAAGGTTTAAGATGTGACACAAGTTCACTTTTGGCCAGAGGTGGGGGGGTGAACTGTTCTCATTTTAGATGGGAGGTTATTCCAACCCTGCAGTAGTACCTTCCTCATTGCACTGAGAGATAGGTTCAGTGTAATATTGATGTTGGTGTGACTGGTCAATTTCTGACCTTTGCCATATGTGTATAGTCTCACATAAAAAAAAGATCGACGTTGTTACACTATGCCTTAGTAGGGAAGTCTTAATACTTTGCATAGGTTTGTATAATAAATATTTACTTAATATTTTCTTAGCTTAAATACCAATTATAATTGGGAAAATTTCTTAACATTACAATATTTGAGATGTCACTAAAAAAGATGTCACTAAAATAGTCTTCTTTGTGCTGTACACTCTTGTTTTTCAAAAATCTCTTAATTGTTATTTTTAGATACCACCAGTGACTGACTTTAAAAAGAAATATTTTAAATGTCTTTAATATTAAATTTTGGTTTTCAATTCATTAAAAAAATTAATTTTACCTATTTAAAAACATTAGCATGGTTACTTAAACAACAAACTTAAAAATCTCTTTTAAATCCTATATTTGTCAAAGATTTATTTCATAGTAAATATGATTAACTGTAATTTGTAAGAAAAAAAAAAGAAGATAAAACTCTGCTTAAAACATAGTGAAGACATGTTTATTTATGTCTGGAAGCTGCCATCAAGGTTATAGTTTAACAAAAGTAGTTGTACTGTCAACCCCACTTAAAAATGTGCATACAACTGATTAAGTACAGAGGACCAAAACTATTAGAAACTGGTATCGTTTATGTTTTTAACTGTATATAAGCATTAGTTCATAAATATTTTTAATACTACAATAGGAGTTGCTACTTTTGATTGCTACTCCATGCATTTATTTTTATTTTCTAATCTACTTTATCATAAAATATTTAATTGTACTCAGTTAGGGATTTTTTTTTTTTTTTAAATTATTCTGATTTTAAAATTTATTAAACTAAAGGAAGTGCCGTAAAAAAAAAGTAGGGGAGAAAGTTGATAAAGACTTATTAAATTGATACTATTAATTAAATAGTTACAGAATTATAGCCTCCAACAAGTTTGGTTCTCATGACTAATGGCGATTCTCTAATAGTGTGTTACATAAGAGAAAGACTTCTCTCCCTCCTTTCTTCATTCAATTTGAGGTGTAAACATCTACTGATAAAGCAAAGTGTTTTGCTTGTAAATTCTTTTCCAATTTTACTCTTCACTCATCTGTAGTATCTTTGTCTTACCACTTAGAACAGGGTCTCTTTTGAGTGATCTGCGTCTGTCCATGGTTGCTGCTATCATCCCTAAATTGGATCTCACACAAAGCAGGGGGACTTTATTGTATCCCCACAATAGACCTATGCTCCTGTTCTCTCTAAATTCTACAATAAATGTGTTATGCTTCTTACTTTCCTGCTTGTTGGAAATCCTCTTCTGTAGTTCCAGTTTTTAAGTATTCACGCTAACCTTCCAATCCTTCTATCGGCCTAATAGAATTCTACCTATTTCTGACAAAGTACTAGACACCCTAATCAACTCTGAATTGGTTAAGCATCTCACTTCGCAAGGTCTTTTTCAGATTGGTAATATGGCTTTTGCTTCTGTAGGTCAACTGTTGATGCATTGCCGAAGCTTTAGATAAGATTGAATCTCGGGTATTGCTTTAGATATCGTGAAGGCATTTGACAGGGTTTGGCATCCTGACCTTCTTCACGAATTGAAAAGTTATGGTATGTTTGGATAGATTTTTGAACAGATTCAATTTTTTTTTGACAAATCGCAAAATGAAAGTGTCTTGAAAAACAACTCCAGATTTTCTTTTATACATTCATAAGTCTACCATTTGTCCATGCATTGAATATTGTTGCCACATCTGGTCTGGGGCTTCTGCTATGTATTTAAACACTCTTGATAAAATACAAAGAATCTGAAATGCTATTGGTCTTAACCTGGCATCTCAGCTTCAGTCCCTTTCCCACCGCAGAAATATAGTTTTCCTGAACGTTATATATATATATATATATATATATATATATATTCATATTCACGGTAATTGTTCTGATGAGCTTTTGTTTTTAGTATGTAAACTTTATGAATTTAAGCGCAGTACTTGATTGGCGTGAAGGTCTCATTTTACAGTTGAAATGTAGTCATAAGTTCTTGCTTGTGGAATACTCTTCCGTCCTCTTGCTTTCCAGTCAAGTTTCAGCTTCAAAAATTTAAATGCGATGTTAATCGTTTTCTGGTCTTAATTCTTGTTCTTTAATTGTTTTCTCTCCCCAATAGGTTTTTTTTTTCCTTCTCATGTTCTTTCACACTCAACAACCCTTTGTGGCTTTATTAACTTGCTTGCGGTGAAATGATTTTTAAAATAAATAAACGAAAAATGTAAATCTTGATAAATCTTTCAAACCGATCTTTATTCAATAATGAAAAAAATCTTGTTACGAGTAGCAGCTGGATGAATGTCAAAAAATCGCGCTGATAAATATAATTTAAATGTTTGCAAATAAATATTAAAGGATTTGTAGTTTTTTGGGGTTTTTTTTCACAAATCTGAAAGAAAATATATTATTAAATTATGCAACCATCGACTTTCAACAAAATGAGTTTTATTGAATTGCTTTTGGAAAGTTTTTGAGATGAATTTTCAGTTTTCATGTTAAGTTTCTTGCGTAATTTTTCATACTGAAGTAACACCTGGGATCTTTCTTTTGGGAACACCCATCAAATTTAAAAGTAATTGCGATATATCGAAAAGTGGATGTGTTTTAAAATGACCTATTCAACATCGAATTTATTTAGTGAAGCAGTAAAAATTTTATTTAAATAGCATAATTTTCTGATTTTTGGTAAATTTTTTAAAACTGGATTGTTGTTGGGTTTTTTTTGTGTGTGTGTGTGTATACTTTTTTGTTTAATAGAAAATGGCCACGCATTTTGGTGATATTGATCTTCAATGTCTCATTTACAGATTGAACGAATATTTTGCTCAGTTGTATGCGCTTTAAGTTAAGGGTGCAACTACTGTTGATAAGATTTCCTGTTTTCAGTCGTATTTTTCTCCGTTTGTTAATTTTTGCATTATTCCTACAGCTAAACGAAATGGACAGTGAAAAATGGTATTGGCTTCGATATTGAAAGTATTTCCATACTGTGGAGTAAATGGCATAAATCAGGGCCGGCGCTTGAAGGAAAATTTGGTGGGAAGGGCAACGCGTTATAAATTACCAAAAATCGGGGAATTATCCAATTTAATTGAAAATTCCAGTACTTATTCATTATTTACTTTCATAATAAATAGTCTTTTTGATTTAAAAAATCTGAGAAAATGTTATTCTTTTTGTAATAACCACCAATATTTTCATGACAAACTCCCCTCCGAGTAAAATTTAAAGTCACAAATTTTTACATTTCGATAAAGATTAATCCGCCGACGCATCTCCGCTGACAAAAAAAAAAAAAGTTTTACAAAGATTCTAACACAACACAAACAGGATTGTCTTAAAAATTTGTTTTAAAAACAGTATTTCAGTTTTCATGAAAAATTTTCATGTTTTGAAATCTTAAATATTACTTTTTAAGCGGTCAGTTTCTGTTTTATCTTTCTAGAAATTTTATTTTAATTACTAGACGTGATTTCTGGTTAGTTAAAAAAAAAAATAAGACAAACCCTAGTTAGTGGATGATCTCGGAATAAAAAAAAATTTTTTATCAGTATCTATTACTCTTTTAAATGATTTAAAAGAACTGTTCAGAAAGAAAATAACAATTTTAAAAAAATAAGCACCACTGAAATTAACACTTTTGCTCCCCCTCCTCTCCCCGGTAGGCGAGGGAAGAGTAGTAGGCATCGGCCCTATCGATTATTAATGATTGATAATATAACTTGTGTAGAAAAAAAAGTATAAAAAATAAATAAGTAAATAAAAATAAACACTGCTGAAACTAACAATTTTGTTTTGGGACTCCAACCTCGTCGGGGGTCCTGCGTAGTACGCACCGCACCGGTCATGTAGATACACCATTTATATTAGTAGATAATTGACAATGTAACATTAGTTTAAAAATAATGAAAATGGCAGATGACCATAAAACAGTGCTGAAAAAAATTGCTAGAGGCTACAACGAAGGCTAAAAAAAAAGGTCCAACAAACAAAAAATTTGCAATAGACAATAACAAAAGAAAGAAAGAAAAGAACAGGACAAAAAGTAATACTGAACAAACAATATATGCAAGGCAAAGCAACAGTAATACGGAAAAAAGTTAAATTGTGTTAACACCCAAACAGGATACAGACAAACGACCGTAATGTTCTGACTTCAAGACAAGAAATAACTAAGTCTGATCCGAACAAAAAGTGGCCTATGTTATTGACTAGGAGGAAATCCCATCATGTATGTTTTTTTGTCTATAAATTTAGGGAGGGGGGTATTTTTATATTTATTCCTAAATGTAATACGGGAGAATTAGTTTAGGATCTCATGGACAGCATATGTTTTGGTGATCGTGGTGTAGATGTGTTTTTTTGTTTTTGTATAAATGGAGTGAAAACTTTATAAGTATATCTGGGTCAGTGAATGAGACGAGTTAAACTTAGAGCAGTGTTGATCAGCCTTCTCGAACCCCACTTCTTTTTGGCCTTGTGCCTCATATGTATTATCAAAATACAATAAATACTAATTCCTAAATGGGAACCAGCACATTCTATGTGCGTTAAAACTGCATTTTATGTTAATCCGTTGGGTCTCTTCGAGAAGAAAAATTATGTAGTCTGTTGGAAGTGTGGTTTCTCGAGATAAATAAATATACACACGCCAAGGTTTCGTATTTGGCTTTATGACATAGGAAAGCATGAGTATCGAATACTGGCTTTGTTAAAGAGGAACAGCTTCACCTTTAAGATAAGCGTGCAATCGAAAGTCAGACAGACTGAAAGAAAACATACCTAACAAATTTAATTAACATGCTTGCTTTATTATTGTTAACTTCACAATAAACAGTCTCGTATTGGGTATTTTCATTGGAAAACTCTTCAATTCTGTATTATTAGCGTCTCCGCGTGAACTCTGAAATTTTATTCGCTAATTAAATCTTGATTTTTCGAAGTCAAGAATTAGCTGTCTGTCTTTCCTGTTATCTTGCCCTTTCTTATGCTAATAAAACTCCACACAGTAACCCTTTACTTTGAATGGCACTTGGGCCTTGTATTAGGTGACCATTAGTTTTAATAATAATAATGTTTTAAATGTCTAATTTGTTATGATGAGTCCTGTTGTGTGGCCACAGAAGTCACCCAGACCTCACACACTTGGATTTTTTCTGTGGGGTCATTTGAAATCGATTGTTTATCAGATGCGTCCAAGAAATATCGAGGAACTTAAAGAAAGAATTAAATATGAATGCAGTAAAATGGCGGAGGAAACCCTCCGACGTCTTTATGAATCATGCAGGCACAGAATTGAAATGTGTTTTGAAAAAAGAGGAGGACATTTTGAATAGCACATGTAACAATTAAATAACTATCAAATAAAATGTTCATATGTAATTATACTTTTAGTCATCTCTATACTGCGTAACATTTTCCTCACTCTGTACATTGTAATTACTAGTATAAAATAAGACATTTTTTCCCAGAAAAAAATTGTACCCTTTTTTCTATATCTATTTTTTTGTATATTTTATTCGTTATGAAAATTAAATGGTAGCAGTGTAGCTGTAGAAGGGCCCCTTTGTCTCTTGGCAATCAATATTTTCAGACCCAGTCCGACACTGCTTATATATATATATATATATATATATATATATATATATATATATATATATGAATTATTCACACAAAACTAATGCAAAGGTTAATGATTTAAATGGCGAGACATCCATCTCGCAAACAATTCAAATAGTACACAAAACCTCCAGATCCGTTATGAATGAATTGATCCTTGTTTATATAAATTTCTGCCGTATTAGTTGTTATTTTTTTTACTACAAGCTTTCGTCTGTTCCTACAGACATCTTCAGGTATATAATAGATGTTGTTCTTGTTTTTTCTCTTAGTAATAAGAGGACATCGAAAAATATATGTGTATTGTATCCGAAATGCTATTGAAAATGAGATATTGGTTTTTGAACGCGCCAAAGCAACGCTGAGTTTGAAAAAAATTTTTTAAAGTGTTTTGCGTTTATACCAAATATGGTAATGAACAAATTATTTTACTGGTAAATTTTACTGTCAAAAGTGGCATGAACTATATTGTTCAATAATTACAGTAATGTCGCACTTATTAACCAAAAGTCGCACATGGATCAGTTATTTAAATTACAATAAACGTGCAATCAATTTACAAATACATGAATTATTCACACTTTGGCGCGTTCAAAAACCAATATCTCATTTTCAATAGCATTTCGGATACAATACACATATTTTCGATGTCCTCTTATTACTAAGAGAAAAAAACAAGAACAACATCTATTATATACCTGAAGATGTCTGTAGGAACAGACGAAAGCTTGTAGTTAAAAATAACAACTAATACGGCAGAAATTTATATAAACAAGGATCAATTCATTCATAACGGATCTGGAGGTTTTTGTGTACTATTTGAATTGTTTGCGAGATGGATGTCTCGCCATTTAAATCATTAACCTTTGCATTAGTTTTGTGTGAATAATTCATGTATTTGTAAATTGATTGCACGTTTATTGTAATTTAAATAACTGATCCATGTGCGACTTTTGGTTAATAAGTGCGACATTACTGTAATTATTGAACAATATAGTTCATGCCACTTTGGCAGTAAAATTTACCAGTAAAATAATTTGTTCATTACCATATTTGGTATAAATGCAAACACTTTAAAAAAATGTTTTCAAACTCAGCGTTGCTTTGGCGCGTTCAAAAACCAATATCTCATTTTCAATAGCATTTCGGATACAATACACATATTTTCGATGTCCTCTTATTTCTAAGAGAAAAAAACAAGAACAACATCTATTATATACCTGAAGATGTCTGTAGGAACAGACGAAAGCTTGTAGTAAAAATAACAACTAATACGGCAGAAATTTATATAAACAAGGATCAATTCATTCATAACGGATCTGGAGGTTTTTGTGTACTATTTGAATTGTTTGCGAGATGGATGTCTCGCCATTTAAATCATTAACCTTTGCATTAGTTTTGTGTGAATAATTCATGTATTTGTAAATTGATTGCACGTTTATTGTAATATATATATATATATATATAATTCCCAAGAGGATAGAATCCAGGTAGAACTCAATGTCCAGGACAGAGTAAGAATATGAATTAGATCGTGATTACGATTCCAATGTAATAAATTATAACCATGGAATATTAGTGTTTGTGCCTTTTATATTATATTTTATTTATATATAAGACATTTTTTTTATGTTTATACGTTATTTTTATAGATAAAAATAAGCATAAAAATGTCTTAAAATAATTGTCGGTCTTTGCCCGTTTCATAATGTGTGACGTCATATATATATATATATATATTACTTACCTGGCTTATATCAGAGGGTATCCCCCAGACAAGGCTCTGCTGAAGGGTAGAGTCTCGGCACGGGAAACTGACTTCGTTTTTACGTGATCTATAAGGAATTTTTGCCCGAACCTACGGGCTCGGATACCCCACTTTAAATTCGGCCTTGTGCCAGATCTTGCTGCGTGGGGTAGCGGGTAAATAATATATATATATATATATATATATATATATATATATATATATATATATATAAATATATAAAAAAAGGTTAGGTCAGTTATTAACTACTAACAATTATTACTTATGAAATCAAAAGTCTGGGAAAAAATTCGCAATTGACACCAAGGATTTTTTTTTTTTTTTTTTGTTTAGTCAGATTTTGTCAAGTGTGTCGGGCCGAGGATTTTTCAGCATTTCATTGTTCAAATTTAGTTTTCGTTAAACTATCTTTTACGGTACAGAATGTAAGTAAAAAAACGAAGAAGCGGAAATACGTTAAAAAATACTTACGAAAAAAAAATTGTGGCGTAAGTTTTCTTAAACGGACATTTTTTTCGATCACCGTTTATCAAAGAGGACTTAGACCAATATTCTTTTTAGACGAATGCTCCTAAAGGAAACTTGTCTAAGGACATTTGTCTGTGGAATACCCGTCTCAGGTCCATTGGTCTATAGTAATATTCCTTATATAATAAAACAGACTGAAACATTATGATAACAATAAAGATGGCGACAATAGTTCGAATAGTGTAAATAATGGTAACGCATCACTCGAGAAATTCAGCTAAAAACGCTTAAGTCATTTGAAAAAGGTTCAGTGTAACTAGATACACGCTGGCACGTAAAATAATAATAATAATTAAAAAAAAAAACAAGTTTTTTATGAGGGAAAGGAACATTATCATTGTTAATTGTAAACGAAATTAACAATATGCTGTATTCCCAAGCATTTCGGTTGCAGTAAATTTTTGCTGATTTGAGGGGGGAAATGCTCCCAACTGATTAATGGATTTAATTAATATGGAGATTCGTGAAATGAAAGGCAGAGATTTTAATTATTTTTACGTGTTCTTTTATTGTGTTGAAAAACGGATGAAAAACCTTAACTAGGATGAGAAATAAAAATAAAAATTTAGACTCAATGTTTGTGGAAAAATATTTTCATTGCCTGGCAAATTATGTTGTTTTCTGTATGTGTAAAGGGTGGAATTGTTTGTTTTTTTTATTTCCATACTTTCTTTTTTTTTTTATTCATTTACAAATAAGTTAAATAAAAATTCTGTCTATATTTCTGAGATGAGGTATTGTAATTATTTACATTGTTCAGAATTGGTCGGACTCATCTTTGTTGCCATATTCACGTTTAGAATGAAGAAGGTCGGAGCGTACAACGGCCGAAATGTCGTGAATATGGCAACAAAGATGAAGACAACAATCCGAACAATGTAAATAGTTTTCTCTATATAAGATTTAATAGTTATCTCCTCTGAAAAATCGTTTTTTCTCCAGTTAAGGTGACCATTCACGCCGTACTATTATAACTTAGTTGCAATAGCGTGCAGAATGGGGTGGATACATAGGGTTTGACGGTCCCGGGCATCCAGCGAAAGAGTGAAATAAAAAAATAGTGTTTATTCATTTGAATAAAATGTTTATTTCATATTTAATCTGTTTTTACGTATGTAAAATGTCCTTTCTCAGTACCATGCTCATAAACACCCCTACTTGAGTCTTAGGAGCATACAATGGAGATGGCCCCGGTCATCAACAAACCTCTGTACGTCACTGCTTAGTTGCAAGATCTGATTACAATACACTGTTTCAGTTACTTAGAGGATACAGACATTTATATATATATATATATATATATATATATATATATATATATATATTTATATCATACAAACCTGGGTCCTCTTTCGAGATAAAACTGTTATGGGACAAAAAGAGTGTTATTGAATTCGCTCCCTCACAAAACGATGTTACTTTCTGTTTTATTATGTGCAAAAGGGGAGATATTTTTGCATCCAGATTTTTAACATAAATACAAACAATTAAATAAGGGATAATGCTTTATAGTTAGTATTTGTTATTTCCTTTGAAGAATTGTTCATTTTATTTTTCTTCCAATAATGTTATTATTCATTTACAAATCACCTGTTTTTTTTTTATCTATTCCTTAAATTATCGCATTTTTAAGCAAATTGGTTTGATCCCTTTGCCTACAACGCACCGTTTCAACTACTTAGGGGTTACATGCAGATGAATAAAATCAGGTTTTTAGTATATTATACACTTGTTCTTTTGTAGTTTTGTTTTGAGTTAGCGATGACTCACCATCAAAATTTTAGCGACCCACGAGAAGTCAGTGAAATGACTGTTGTGAATATGGATTATCTCCCCCTTGATAATCCAACTATAAAAGCTATACATTTCCGTTTGTCAGGTAGACTAGTAGTAGCATTCTTAATTGAATAAACGATTACTAGACAGAATCTCTTGTCCTGTTTTCATTACAATGACGTCATGAGATTTGACTCGTCATGAACTATATAAAATCAACCACCAGGAATCACATTGCTATGGTTACGAGTGTTGCATGCATTAAGCTGAAGACAACAAAGCATATCAAAGAGTATATGAGTGACCTATTTATGTTTATGAAGAATTTAAAAGTACCAAAAATGACCCGGCAACTATAAATGTTTGCCATTTCTGTTTTATGTGTCGTCTCGTTATAATTAAGTCTTGCTAATTTGTATATTGGCGTTTGTTGTTCGCTACTGTTGGTTGTTACCCCGCATTCGTTTATTTGACCCTGTCGAGAATCCTCCAACTATGGAGTGGTAAACTTGGCAACAAGTTGGTTTTTTATCTTTCTTTTTCTTTTTTTTTTCTTTTTTTAAATTTTGTGCTGCGGCAATTGGTCCGTAACTTAGCTAGGCAAAAATTGGTGTGTCGTTAGAGATATATGTTTTCTAATAATTGTATAAAGTTGGCTTTCATTTGTTATTTCTATATGTAATTTGTATTTTTCTGGTACAAATACTCCCTTACCAGAGCAAATGTGCTGAGAATTTTCTTGAAATAACGTTACCAAGAAATTGTACAGGGAAAGAAAAAAATGAATTGGTTTGTTTACAGAGTATCAAAAGTGGTGTTGGGTATAGAGTTATCTAAACTAGTTAATTCTAGAGCATTTACCGCCCATAAGGTTTGTTAAAATCGTACCATCAAAATCATTTTGTAAGTAGTGAGTTATGTTTGAAACTGGCTTAGTGTTGTAGAGTAGTTTTCACAGTCGAGGCTTGTATTTCAGTAAGTCGTCCTAAAAAGGGTCCGACGCACAAAACGTTAGGAACTTGAAATAAGAGTTAATGACGCAGCAATCTAGTTGTGATGGTTGATACTTCAATGTCCGACATCGACTGACTCACTCAACACCACTGAGCCCAACTGGCGACCGCTACTACTACTACTACTACTTATTATGTGTGAGAGAGTCTATTAATAGAATAGGTACGTTCAGGTATAACACTTAGTTTGTAGGCAGCTTGTTGCTTGGGGGTGACGTAATGACATGGAAAGCATTATGGTTATATCTGTTAAAAGCTAAAAGTACCTGAAGGGTTGAAATGCAAAAAATTGGTTATCGTATATATGTCTTTTATGACGTGAACATTTGGGTCAATGGATGTGTCGACCTAGTATGTTTGGTATGATATTTAACATACGTTCCTAGGGTTGATCTGTGGTAAGAGTTTGTGGTTTTGTAGTTTATATCGATGAGTTGTCATGGGTTGGTTTGATTCTGTCGATCGATACGTTATATGTACGTCCATGTGGAATATTTCTCTGCCTCATCGATCACTTGGAATGAGCCGTCATATACCGGTTGAAGTATGTTTTTTCCACTGTCTTTTCTCAGAAAAACAAAATTCTTCGAGAAAAGACCTTTAGGTATGTGTGTATCTTTCATGGTCTTTCTGGGTGTTGTGAATGATAGGTTACTCATTGTTACATTTAAATTTTTCACTAAAGTTCTTCTCGACTGAATTTATGGCGTATCCAGAAAAAACTGTTCTGGCAAAACCAATTGAGTTCCATATACCAATACTGCTGTAGTGCATTGAAATCCTCTTTGATGGTGGATCTTAATGCTAAGAAAAATAAAGGGAAATTATTGTTCCAATGTGTGTGCAGCAAGGGATACTTTAATCTGTCTGTGGAAACGCTCCACTAGTCCATATGAACATGGGTGATATGCAATCGTTTTTATATGTTTCGCTCCTAGCAGTTGTGTTAGCTCCTTAAATAGAGTGGAATTAAATTGGGGACCTCGATCCGTTGTGATCCTTTTGGACACGCTGAAGTTTGCTATCCATGAACGAATAAGTTCTTGTACGACTGTTTCGCTTGTAGAATCGATGAGAGTTATTGCTAAGGGCCAACTTGTGAAACGGTAAGTGATCATTAATATGTATATAAATCAATCGGATGTGTCGGGAGTGATCCAACCAAATCCATGTGGATATGTGCGAATCGTTGATCAGGTTCACTGAACTTTCCTGATGGTGATTTTGTGTGCCTATGGATTTTATTTCTCTGACAAGGCACACGATTTTCAGTCGAGGAACGGATATTTGTCTTCATATGAGGCCAGACAAAAAATCATTTCTGAGTGGCCCTTTTCTCAGGGTATGTTGTGGAATTTTTCAAAAGTATGTCTTCGCATTCAAATTGGGATGAATGACCTGGGCTTTGCCATAGATGTATTACACCAAATGTCGGAAATACTAAAGGAATAGGCATTTTCGTCAACTGTAAAGAAGTTTCTTTTAAAGTAACTGGTTAAAAGATGGATCTTGTTCTTGGGCTAGGTGTTTATAATCTATTTGTGATGGCTTGTCTATATTGACAGTACTTACAGTGGTTCTTGACAAAGTATCTGAGATTATGTTATTTTTCTCAAAGATGTGTTTTATATAGGTTGAAAATTGAGCTACAAAATTTAAATGTCTGATCTCTCGGGGTGAATATTTGACCGCTGCTGCTTGGATGGAATATGTGAGTGGTTTATGATCTGTGAAGATTTTGAAATGTCTTCCTTCTAATGTGTTTTGTAATATTTGATAATAGCGTATATTGTTAGTCGTCCCCTGCCAAAACTACTGTGCCTTTGTTGTGCAGGAGACAATTTAATTGAACAAAATGGTATAGGTGTTATTTCTTCGTTTAGGGTTTGTTGTAATTCAACACCTATCGCATTTTCTAATGCATCTGTTGCGACAGACAATTTCGCATCTGGATAGATGCAATTCTGTAATTCTTCTTTGGCTTTATCGAATGCTAGTTCCAATTGATTAACCCACTGCACATTTTTCTTTGTTTTGCTTTTCAACAGTGTCGTCAATAATGCAAGTAAATGTGAACAGTGCGCAGTAAGAAACGTCGGTAGTAATTCAGCATTCCAATAAATCTTCTTAATTGTCTTATGGTGTTTAGCATTGCGGGAAAAAGTATGGCATCTACTTTCTCAGGTAAAGGTGTTCTACCTGTGTTGTCTATCCTGTGACCTAGAAAAGATAAAGATGTGTTTATTTTGTTTGGTTTACTAAAGTTAATCCACATGAAAAGTAAAATTAATTTCCGTGTATAAATAAATTTTTCAGGCATTTAAAACATTGATAAGTTTTTTTGTCATTTATCCGTGCCGCCATTGTATACCAAAAATGTAAACAAAATTTAAAATAGACTTGAAAATCCAAAATTTGTCCTAGAGATGTGTTTCGAAGTCTATTAGTGAATTAGGACTTAATTAACTGCATTTTCTGAAAGTAACGCTTACTTTTTTTTTTTTATTTAAATCAGAATTAAAATAATGTTTTACTTACGCACGTTAGCCAGTGAGGTCAAAGGATAAGGCAGAAAAATTGTAATTCTAACCCTTTGCGAAAAAGCGCGGGAAAAGTTAAAAATAAAACCTAAAGAAGTGCGGAAGACCAGCTGTGCAATAACCCAAAATTGTTAGTTATGTTTAAAACTACATTTTCTTTAACCTTATATAACCAATAGTTTAAAAAATATTGTTTTTTTTTTTTATCCTATACACTTTTATAAAATTTAGTATAATGAATATTTTTTTTTTTTTTTGTACTGACTGAACGGAAAATACGAAATTAGATTAATATTATAATACTCCTCCGATATTAAATAGAAGTCGTTTAACAAGGGACATCAGAATTATTTCCTTTTTGTACATCCATATAAAAAAATAATAGAAACTGCTAGTTGCTAAAAGGAAAAAATGAAATAAAATTTTTTAATATTAAACTTTACATTTTTAAAATTCTTTGGTGTCAAACAGCAACGGGATTAATTTCAAAATTGCACAGAAAAATTGCAAGTAATTTTTTAATATAAATATTAAAATTATATTTTTTCCCTGTCGAATCAGAAAGAAAATATAACGTGTTTTAATGTATGCGAGCACCAATTCTGAAATTTTTTTTAGTTTTATTGAATTTTTTTTTGGCAAGATGCGGGTCAAATTTTCCATATGTTCATACTCGATATTGCATGATTTTTTTTTTTTTTTGAAATAATATCTTCAGGGATTTTCTGAAATAATATCTTCAGGGATTTATTTTAATATAACTGTAAAAAAATTTCGGACGAGTTACCCAACAGACCCACCTCCACCCCAAATAAAAAAGAACACACACAATACCAAAAAAAGTGTGGAAAAATATTTTCCCCTAACTTTTTTTTTTTTTTTTTTTCCAATAAAATAATCTATTCAGTAGTACATCTCATTTATCGATGAACAAGTTCTGAAATTTTCGTTTGGATCGGATAATAATTCCATGATTTTTGATAAATATCTCAAAACAGGAGGTGTCTTTTGATTTCATTAAGGGGGAAAAAGTATTCGTTTTGACTTTTGAGTGGTAGCTAGTAAGTTATTTTTTAATTTAACTAATTAATTGCATTGTAGTTCACGTATTTTTAAATAATCTTGTAAAAAAAAATCTATTCTTGTAAATAACAAATAGGGTATAATTATTTTTGTTGTCAATTCTCGAGAAAAAAGAAAATGTATAAATCCAGTTTCATGTTCTGGTTTTATTAAAATTTTAAAAATAGCTTTTTAAAACAATAAAATAAATTGCTGAGGTTGTTATACACCCAGTCAGTTCCATGCGTGATACACACGTAGGCCACCATGTATGACTATATGACTGACAAGGCAGATTTTTCCTCGTAATAGGTTGCCATTTCTTTCTGGGGTAGACCAGTCTGTCCTGCTATTTATCCTTAGCTGGGGGAGAAGAAAAGGGTTCATACGTAAGTGAATGTAATGGATTCAACTGGAATTCGAACACGATGCTTCGATTCCTCAATCCGCGCGCCGCTATCCATTACTGCACCCCGTGTCACCTCCTAAATGTAATAACGGTGTCAACAGAAAAACTGTCCTTTTGTTTTAATACACTTTGGGGGGAAATAAGTTTGTTCAACATTGCTGAAGGTTTATAGACTATATAAAGAGTATTAGCATTTAGCCATTTACTTATGCATTGAATCATTGAATGTAGGAAAAGTAGACAACATTTATCAGCGTTTGTGAGGTATATTCAGTACTGCATGGGCCGATTCAAATCATTTTATTTTTTTTAACTAAGTGATGAAGTCTGTTCGCTGTTTATATTTTGGGTTTTGTGTGCGCCTGCATAAGGGGCCACGTGTATATTTACTCGTCTATTTCAATATTGTTTATTATTGTGTTGCTGCTGATGTCTTAAAAACTTCGGAGCTAGAGTTCATGGAAATTTATGACTTTCAATAGTCTTTCATACAGTACGAATACGCATGCGTACGGACATGTTTATCAGACACCACATTCAACAATCAACATATTTTCCTGTGCTTCGATATTACATATTGTATTCAAGTTGCAATAATAATAATAATTATAATAATAATAATAAATAAATAATATAATCTTTTATATAAAACTATAAACTAGCCCGCAAACTAAGAATTTTAACCCCCTCTCCTCGGCACTGTTAGTCCATCATACAGAAAATATTCAGGTGACCTCCTAAACAAATTAAAAAAAACACAGATATTAAAAACAAATATATGGCTAGTTTAGATATCGAATCTCTATACACAAACGTACCTATAAAAAAATGCTTAAATCGACTAAAAAACACCTGACAAAAGCAAAAATTAAATTACCACTAACTACACATAAAATCATAAAAATATGCCAGCTAATCACCAAGTAATGTTTCTTAACCAACTTTACAGATAAAATTTTGGTTTCCCAATGGGATCTCCTCTCAGCGGCGTTCTTGTTTGTCCATTTTAGAGTTTCTAGTGCTCCATTCAAAAACATTATCCTTTCAAACTCTTTCTATTTCAGATACATAGACGACTCACTCTTAATATGTCCACAAAATACTAATTTAACAGATCTCAACAAACTTAACAACGTTGAACCTATAATAGATTTGTTATAGACAAGCGTATGGTTGCAAGAAAGAAATACGACAACAGTAGAAATAGATTTACGTGGTTTATTTCAACAGGAACGTGAGGGTTTGGGACAGCTACCTTGTGGTAAAGTTCATAAGCCGGCTTTCGGATCTGGTCGATCTCTCATAGTAGTTCACACATGTTGACGGTGGTTGACGGCCCCCTGCAGTCAGAGGTTGAACGTGACAGGTCTCTATCCTGGGCACCTGTGGACTGACTGTTGAACTTCCGTGTGACCCCTTTTAATGGCTTAACAGGCTCGAGAAACGAAGCGAGTATAATTAGGATGGAAGCATTTTTATTGGACGAAAAATAGAGCACTTTAAATATTATTTTATTTTTCGACCGGAACACGTGTGTCGGGAACATTTGTAAAGAAAGATAATGGTCATTTTGTGACGGGGCTTTGTCCCGTTCACATCCGGTTCTCGCTCTTGAGAATTTCCCATTAAATCAGCCGAGATATGTCTTATTTTATTTTATAACAGATTTCACTTTTAAAACTGAAACCAATTACACTCTTCCCTTCTTATATATCATCTTAGACAGAAACAATAACGAACTCAATTTTGACGTTTGCAGAAAGGCTACAAACAAAAATAACCTGATCAGTTTCTACTCAAACCACATAATCTTTTATATAGATACTTTTAAAAAAGAAAGGAAAGAAATGGATACCAAAGGTTTAAAAATGAAAAATTCTCGTTTTAATTCCAAGCCAATAGATCAAAATTAATATTTCAATAAACAAGATACTTTGCCGTATTTCAAACGAAATTAAATTGATTGGAATGATCTTCTTTATTATCAGTAAAATCGCTAAAATCATCCATATTGACAAGTCTATCAATACAGCGTAATTCTCTTTATTAAAAATCTTTTAAAAAATAAAATATATTTTTCTAAACTTTATCTGTAGAAAATTAACTGATTTAAAGTTTAATCAACCTGGGTTAAAACAAATATTACTTTCTTTCAGTTTAAAATATCACAGAAAAACATTTTTTACGCGGTGTTGGGTGTTGATACGTCTATCGATAACCTGTAAGTGGGTATAAATGAAGTAAAATTACATGACGAATACAACGTAAACGCAATTTTCACATAATTTTTAACTACCAAGTAATCTTAAAATTTTAAATATTTCAAATGTTCTAATATTTTATTGAATTTTATGTACTTTGGCTTTATAGTCTTACTTACAAAGACGCTTGTTGAGGAAATGTTAGGAAATTTTTTTGATAATGTCTTGTATGGACGCCCGTATTTGAAAAAATAGGCACGTTTACACACCCACGCACACACATTCAAAATGCTTTTTAAAATACTGGGGTTTGATGTACTGTAGTAAGCTTTTCTATTTAGGATTATGTTGCTGGTGGTATATTGGCCCACAAACAGATATTGAATGACTGATGACAGCAACAAACCAAACGAAAAATTGAGTAAAAAATATACTGCCCAGTTTATTTTTGTTAAAGAATAATAGATAAAAGAAAATAATATTACAGTGCACTAGGCAAAATATAACTCTGCAAGTTTATGTAGAAGATAAGAGTAGCATTGTCATAAGAAGGACAGTTTTGGTAGGCGCTGGAGAGCGTCGTACTGAAAAGGACAGTTTTGTTATCGTTGCAGAACGTTGTCCTGAAAAGAAAAGTTTTGTGGGTACTGAAGAGCGTTGTCCTGAAAAGGACAGTTTATTGCATATCGTTTGGCAAGAATGACTGGAGCGACAGGAGCTGGAGGCCTACTGGAGATGGAGCGGCAAGAACTGGAGGTGGATAGTTAGCTGAAACTGCTGCTGATGGCTGCAGCCATGGGCGGGATGTCCGCTGTTGCTGCTGGAACAGATATTACCCTTTGATCCTAGTCATCAACATTTGGGTATTTATCCATGCCTCCCCACTGAGATGAGATGCAACACAAGGTCAGGTTTAACGTAGGAAACCCGAGCGCATACACACAAGCCAAGTACAAAAGTTATCCAAGCGCTCGCAACCGTCGGTTTCCGTTGACCCTTTGTAGCAACCGCCGATCCGCATCTCAAGTACAATGAGAGGGTGCAGCCTCGGGCAACTGTTCCCCCGGGAACCTCAAAGTATTATTTTCCTCAGCTGCATCTTTGTCCGCGGATAGAGCCACAACTGTCGTACTCTACCCGAAGACAGAGACACACCCGAGAGATGATATGCATCCCCGTACACTCAGGCTAAGTGCAAAAATTGCCCAAGCTCCGACAACTGTCTTTGGTGGCGACCACCGACCCCACTCTCTGGTGTAATCAGAGGGGGGGGCAGCCTCGGGCTGCTGTTCCTCAAGGCGGGGACACCTCAAAGTATTATTTTCCTCGGCTGCGCCTCTTTCCGCAGACATTGGCCACAGCTGAGTCGAACTCTCCCCGAAGAGGCAGAAATATGCATCCCTGTTGCTTTTAAGGTCCCTTTATATTGTTACAATGACGCTGGTTAAGCCTTTTCTTCCAGTTGTTTTAAAATTATATTCTAACAATTTCTTTTCTAGCACTTCCTTCCTGTGGGACTCCCTTCCAATTTCTTGCTTCCCTGTCACATACAATCTTCAAGAAATTAAATGCAACATCTGTCACCATCTTATGTCTTCTTCCCTGTCACATACAATCTTCAAGAAATTAAATGCAACATCTGTCACCATCTTATGTCTTTCTTCTTATGTCTTCAATCTTGCAACATCTGTCACCATCTTATGTCCTTCCCTGTCACATACAATCTTCAAGAAATTAAATGCAACATCTGTCACCATCTTATGTCTTCTTCCCTGTCACATACAATCTTCAAGAAATTAAATGCAACATCTGTCACCATCTTATGTCTTCTTCCCTGTTACATACAATCTTCAAGAAATTAAATGCAACATCTGTCACCATCTTATGTCTTCTTCCTGTCACATACAATCTTCAAGAAATTAAATGCAACATCTGTCACCATCTTATGTCTTCTTCCCTGTCACATACAATCTTCAAGAAATTAAATGCAACATCTGTCACCATCTTATGTCTTCTTCCCTGTCACATACAATCTTCAAGAAATTAAATGCAACATCTGTCACCATCTTATGTCTGTCACATACAATCTTCAAGAAATTAAATGCAACATCTGTCACCATACAAATCTTCAAGAAATTAAATGCAACATCTGTCACCATCTTATGTCTTCTTCCCTGTCATACAATCTTCAAGAAATTCAAAATTAAATGCAACATCTGTCACCATCTTATGTCTTCTTCCCTGTCACATACAATCTTCAAGAAATTAAATGCAACATCTGTCATCTTATGTCTTCTTCCCTGTCACATACAATCTTCAAGAAATTAAATGCAACATCTGTCACCATCTTATGTCTTCTTCCCTGTCACATACAATCTTCAAGAAATTAAATGCAACATCTGTCACCATCTTATGTCTTCTGTCACATACAATCTTCAAGAAATTAAATTATCTGTCACCATCTTATGTCTTCTTCCTGTCACATACAATCTTCAAGAAATTAAATGCAACATTCACCATCTTATGTCTTCTTCCCTGTCACATACAATCTTCAAGAAATTAAATGCAACATCTGTCACCATCTTATGTCTTCTTCCCTGTCACATACAATCTTCAAGAAATTAAATGCAACATCTGTCACCATCTTATGTCTTCTTCCCTGTCACATACAATCTTCAAGAAATTAAATGCAACATCTGTCACCATCTTATGTCTTCTTCCCTGTCACATACAATCTTCAAGAAATTAAATGCAACATCTGTCACCATCTTATGTCTTCTTCCCTGTCACATACAATCTTCAAAGAAATTAAATGCAACATCTGTCACCATCTTATGTCTTCTTCCTGTCACATACAATCTTCAAGAAATTAAATGCAACATCTGTCACCATCTTTATGTCTTCTTCCTGTCACACAATCTTCAAGAAATTAAATGCAACATCTGTCACCATCTTATGTCTTCTTTCCCTGTCACATACAATCTTCAAGAAATTAAATGCAACATCTGTCACCATCTTATGTCTTCTTCCCTGTCACATACAATCTTCAAGAAATTAAATGCAACATCTGTCACCATCTTATGTCTTCTTCCCTGTCACATACAATCTTCAAGAAATTAAATGCAACATCTGTCACCATCTTATGTCTTCTTCCTGTCACATACAATCTTCAAGAAATTAAATGCAACATCTGTCACCATCTTATGTCTTCTTCCTGTCACATACAATCTTCAAGAAATTAAATGCAACATCTGTCACCATCTTATGTCTTCTTCCCTGTCACATACAATCTTCAAGAAATTAAATGCAACATCTGTCACCATCTTATGTCTTCTTCCTGTCACATACAATCTTCAAGAAATTAAATGCAACATCTGTCACCATCTTATGTCTTCTTCCCTGTCACATACAATCTTCAAGAAATTAAATGCAACATCTGTCACCATCTTATGTCTTCTTCCCTGTCACATACAATCTTCAAGAAATTAAATGCAACATCTGTCACCATCTTATGTCTTCTTCCTGTCATACAATCTTCAAGAAATTAAATGCAACATCTGTCACCATCTTATGTCTTCTTCCCTGTCACATACAATCTTCAAGAAATTAAATGCAACATCTGTCACCATCTTATGTCTTCTTCCTGTCACATACAATCTTCAAGAAATTAAATGCAACATCTGTCACCATCTTATGTCTTCTTCCCTGTCACATACAATCTTCAAGAAATTAAATGCAACATCTGTCACCATCTTATGTCTTCTTCCCTGTCACATACAATCTTCAAGAAATTAAATGCAACATCTGTCACCATCTTATGTCTTCTTCCTGTCACATACAATCTTCAAGAAATTAAATGCAACATCTGTCACCATCTTATGTCTTCTTCCCAATCTTCAAGAAATTAAATGCAACATCTGTCACCATCTTATGTCTTCTTCCCTTCCCTGTCACCATCTTATGTCTTCTTCCCTGTCACAATCTTCAAGAAATTAAATGCAACATCTGTCACCATCTTATGTCTTCTTCCCTGTCACATACAATCTTCAAGAAATTAAATGCAACATCTGTCACCATCTTATGTCTTCTTCCTGTCACATACAATCTTCAAGAAATTAAATGCAACATCTGTCACCATCTTATGTCTTCTTCCCTGTCACATACAATCTTCAAGAAATTAAATGCAACATCTGTCACCATCTTATGTCTTCTTCCTGTCACATACAATCTTCAAGAAATTAAATGCAACATCTGTCACCATCTTATGTCTTCTTCCCTGTCACAATACAATCTTCAAGAAATTAAATGCAACATCTGTCACCATCTTATGTCTTCTTCCCTGTCACATACAATCTTCAAGAAATGCAAATGCAACATCTGTCACCATCTTATGTCTTCTTCCTGTCACATACAATCTTCAAGAAATTAAATGCAACATCTGTCACCATCTTATGTCTTCTTCCCTGTCACATACAATCTTCAAGAAATTAAATTAAATCTGTCACCATCTTACATCTTCCCTGTCACATACAATCTTCAAGAAATTAAATGCAACATCTGTCACCATCTTACATCCTGTCACATACAATCTTCAAGAAATTAAATGCAACATCTGTCACCATCTTATGTCTTCTTCCCTGTCACATACAATCTTCAAGAAATTAAATGCAACATCTGTCACCATCTTATGTCTTCTTCCCTGTCACATACAATCTTCAAGAAATTAAATGCAACATCTGTCACCATCTTATGTCTTCTTCCCTGTCACATACAATCTTCAAGAAATTAAATGCAACATCTGTCACCATCTTATGTCTTCTTCCCTGTCACATACAATCTTCAAGAAATTAAATGCAACATCTGTCACCATCTTATGTCTTCTTGAACACTGTTTCTTTATTGTTCTCTCCTAATTAAGGTCTTCTTATTCTATTTCACTCCCTATAACCCGAGAGTCATAGTGACATTATCACCTTGCTTAAGGGCGAAATGATTAAAAAGAAAACTTTCATATAGGGCAATAATGTCGTGGAATATATAGTAGAAGAAATTTCTTCAATAGTTTCTCATTTATTAAATTGTTCGTAAATTTCAACGGTGGAACTTTTATTGAGAGAAGTTAGATAAATATTTGTTGGAGGAAGAGTAAAACTAAACCGAGAATATTATTAAGCAGGATGTTAGAAAAGCTTTCCAAATGAACGTGTAAGGAATAAATACCTACATGTTTTACATTTCAAAAGATTTTACATGAATATTTAGAGCTGATCCTTTTCAAAATTACCTAAAACAGAAATGGCGAACATTTATAGTTGCCGGGTCATCTTTGGTACTTTTAAATTCTTCATAAACATAAATAGGTCACTCATATACTTACTGATATATATATATATATATATATATATATATATATATATATATATATATATAAATTAATTGATTTAAAATATGGTTTTTTTACACAGTTCTAACCATGTTTCAAAAATGGAACTAATGTCTTTAATTTAATTACAAAATTAAATTTGGACCTTCCATTTTGAAACCTGGTTAGAATTTTATGCGGAAAACCATATTTTAAATCAATTAATTTATAATATTAATGCTCTGTAAATTTACATTGAGCACTATTTTGTAAAATTTAAAAATATCTATAAGAACACCGGATTATATATCTTACTGTTCTTTCTTTATATATATATATATATATATATATATATATATATATATATATACATTTTTAATGGTATGTTTTAATTCGAGGTTCATACTTTGTTGTCATCAGTTTAATGCATGCAACACTCATAACCATAACAATGTGATTCCTGGTGGTTGATTTTATATAGTTCATGACGAGTCAAATCCTATGAAGTCATTTCACTGACTTCTCGTGGGTCTCTAAAATTTTAATGGTGACTATGCACAAAAGCAACATTCAAGTAACTCTCTACAAAATTTCCCAGATTAAGTGAGGCTAATATAAAGCAAGATGTTTTCATTGGTTCTCAGATTCGAGAGCTTCTTTATTATGATGAACTTGACCGAGTTTTGTGTGACAAGGAGAAATCACAGAAATCATTTAGGAAGTAAATGGTAATAAACTATCTTGCAAGCAATAACGCAGATTTCTGTGTGGAATTGGTGGAAAACGTCATCAAAACATACAAATGTAGCCTGTCACACGAAATATAATTTTGGACACGCATTTAGATTTCTTTCCATGGAATTACGGGGCAGTAAGTAATGAGCACGTGGGACATTTACAAATACAGTGTAACCCGGATATAAGAGACCCGGATATAAGAGAAACCCGGATATAAGAGAGATTTTTCTCTGGTTCCAAATTAGAGCCTGTGTTACCTAAACAAAATAAACCAAACCCGGTTATAAGAGAAACCCGGATATAAGAGACTTATTCTCCTGTCCCGACAACTCTCTCATATCCGGGTTACACTGTATACGCCAATTGTAATGCCTACATACAGCAAAACCAAAAGTCGTCAGGTAGTCTTTGATTAAGATCAGCGGCAGTATTAATTATTTAATTTAACAATTTTTAACATCTTTCAATCGATATATAAATAAAAAATAATAAAATAATGTTCGATTAAATATTTTACTGAGATAAAAAAGCAATATTGTTAAAAAAATTATTATTACATATTTAATTATTCTGTATTAATTATTTTATTAATTAATTATTTATTAATTAATGTAGTAAATTAATTTATTAATAATTTATTAATTATTAATTAATTTAATTGTTATTATTTTAAATTATTTAATTATTACATTTAAATTATTACATTTACAAAATATATACGCCAATTGTAATTGCAAGCCAAAAGTTGTCAGGTAAACTCTGAAGGTCAGCGGCAGTATTTTTTTTTTTTTTAATCTCAGTGTACTGTAAAAAATATTTAATCGAACATTCTTTTATTATTATTTTTGTTTTTTTATTTATATATCGAATGATTTTATACAAACGATTTTTCTACTCCAGGACGTAACCTTATTTAATGTAATATCGATCATTTTTAATATCGACTTTGAGTGTTACTGTTATTTTCATACTGACATCCAAGCACCCCATGTTAAAAATTAGCGAAAACTAAAAGATACGAATAACTAACTCTTTAGCACATGATAAAAAAAAAATATAAAGTTAGTAATCTCCCTTTTATGATGTTCAGTTGTTAAGCAGCCAAATAAAAACAATTGTACAATTCATGCCCATTATACACAGTTTGTCACACGTAAAAACGTATATACAAGGTGTCCCAGAAAAATACAGGAAATTTAGTACAGTTTATTTAATTATTGGAATTTTTAAAAGCAAAGGATAGAAATTTAGTCGCTTAAAAGTTTAAGTTAAAAAAAAACAGAACAAAAAAATGCAAATGTTATGTGACGCACGAACTAAAGAACTATGGCAAAATCTTTTACCATTTTTTTCAGTACCCAAGTTGAATGTCCTTTCTTAAAGAGAACAAACACCTCGCATTGAAAATTTGATAACTGCGTCATCCTGGAATAACAGATGGTTAAAAAAAAATTATATGTTAGTTAAGTTTTTTTCATCATATAGAAATCTAAAATTTCCTCTTTTTTTGTGTGTGTGGGACACCCTCTATTTTGGAAACTACAGGGAATCAGAAATTTTAATTGTCATATTCCAATTCAGTTTGACAAAATTTATCATAAATATTACATTTCATCACGAAAGAAAACAACTTTTGAAAAATTATTGCAGAGTATATTTTCTAAGGAACTAAAAATCGTGTCCACTTTCTATTAAAAAACTAATAGGCATTATTTTACTCTCAAGAATGTAACAAGTTATTTTGGAATAGAAATATATAAAGAGAATTTGAGGGTAGCGTAACGGTTACCGCCATGGAAAGTAGAATCAGTTGCGCCGAGTTCAAATTCTGGCCTAGTCATGTATACTCACTTCGCACTTACGCCATTGAGAAAGGTATAAACCTACATTTTCTAACCCATCAGCCATGGAGTAAATAGTAAGAGAGGTTTGGCTATCTAGCCTTCGTTGGAAGTCAATCTAGAAGAATGATACATGAAACTACTCCACTATCTTTCCCCAAATATCAGAACACTTCACAAATAATAAAGTAAAAGGAATAAGTGAAGAGCCAGGGCATTAAAAACATCTCAGATACTTGTTAAATAGTAGGTGTAGTTTACACTTGGCTCTATAGCTTTGGGTGGCAACCAGGCTAAAAGAAGGACAATTCAGAATTCAAAACCACTGAGATACCTTTCCACTAAAAGTTATGGCAATCCACGGATAATAAAAGAAAAAAGAATCTATGGGTAGCCATAACTGCCTATACATCAAAGTACACGTCGTTAAGAAAAAAAAATTAAATTTAAATTTTACTTACACAATAATTGAGCATAAACACCATTTCTAGTTTGTATTTTTCATAACTATTTGTTTCAGACATTTGATTTGTTTTCTTTCATACCCTGTATAAGAAGACAGTTATAGCCTTATAATACCTTATATGATAGTTATAACCTTATAGAAAATAGGTCATATCCGCCTATGACCTGAAGAGACATGACATTAAAAAAATGAAAAAGATATAAATTTCTTCAGCATGTAGACTGTTCTTTATATTCATATAAGCAACCATGTCAAAATCCACTTAATTTCTAATCACTGCACAATATTTCTCTTTAATTATCTATATTTTTGTCGAAATAATGCAAACGAATAAGATAATACAATGTTAGGGAAATTATTTGTGGTGATATTATTCATAACTAAATTCTAGAAACACAAACAACTGTTTAAAAAACGATTATTAGGAAGGTGTCATGAGAGGCTTAATCATGATTGTAGACGTATTACAGCAACTATAACAGCTTTTGTGTGTTTAGAGCAAAATAACCTAATTTTGAATTCAGAATTTCCCTAGGCTAGTTGCTACATCAAGACAAGAGAGTGCAGATAACACTACGATTTTACTCATAGTAAAGAAGAAGGGTTGGATTCATAATTTTCGCAAACGCATATACGCACGAAAGTGAACGTAACTAACACGGTACGAATTCGAACTAACGAATAGTTTAGATTTTATGGATCGCTACTGGTACATCTGTTACGTACATAGAAACAAATTATTATAAATATCCATGCTCTATCAAGGAACGGTAAATTATTCATTACATTCATCAACCAAAAAGAAAGAAAGTAATATTTCAGTATCAATTAGTAAACAATCGACAGATGAAGTGTATTTTGCTGATATCATGTCGGGCCTAAATTTGGTAAGAAAAATAGCTCTAAAAATATATATTCATCAACCAAAAACATGGAAAGTAATTATTTGGTATCAATTAGTAAACAATCGAGAGATGGAGAGTATTTTGCTGATGTGATTCCAGGCCTAAATTTGGTACTGATTAATGGCTCTAAAAATATATATTCATCAACTAATGAAAAGGTAATAATAAATTCAGTATCAATTATTAAACAATCGACAAATGAAGAGTATTTTGCTGATATCATGCCGGGCTTAAATTTGATTACGATTTAATAGCCCTAAAAATATATATTCATCAACTAAAGAAAAGGAATGTAATATTTTAGTATCAATTAATAAACACTCAAATGATGAAGAGTATTTTGCTGATAGCATCTTGCGCCTAAATTTGACATGTAATTAATCGCTCTAAAAATATATATTCATCAACCAAAAAGAAGGAAAATAATATTGCAGTATCAATTAGTAATCAATCGACAGATGACGAATATTTTGCTGATATCATGCCGGCCAATATTTGGTAAAGAATTAATGACTCTAAAAATATATATTCATCAACTGAAGAAAAGGAAATAATATTTCAGTATCAATTAATAGACATTCAACAGATGAAGAGTATGTTGCTGATATCATAAATTTGATAAGAAATTAATGGCTCTAAAAATATATATTCATCAATTAAATGAAAAGTAATATTTCAGTATCAATTAGTAAACAACCGACACATTGTTGTAGTAACCCACCTACAGTAGAATGAACTCTTCCTCCTTTCATAAATACTAACTCTGTGTGTGTGTGTGTGTGAGAGAGAGAGAGAGAGAGAGAGAGAGAGAGAGCGTGTGTGTGTGAGAGAGCGTGTGTGTGTGTGTGTGTGTGTGAGCAGTCGAGACGCAGTGTTAACCTGATCGTTCGGCGGACAGTTCTATCTGCTTATTACTAGCACTCTTACTTTGTATATATCTGTTATTTCAATACACTTCTTCAACCTACCTTCGTCTTCCGTGTCTTTCTTTCTGGCTCCTAAACAGGCTACAACACAGATGAAGAATATTTTGCTGATATCATGTCGGACCTAAATTTGGTAAGGAATTAAATGGCTCTAAAAATATATATTCTTCAACTAAAAAAAAGGAAATTAATATTTCAGTATCAATTAATATACACTCAACAGATGAAGAGTATTTTGCTGATAGCATACCGCGACTATATCTGGTAAGGAATTAATTACTCTAAAAATATATATTCATCAAGCAAAGAAAAGATAAAAAAAATATTTCAGTATCAATTACCAAGTAATCGACAGATGAAGCGTATTTTGCTGATATCATGCTGGCCCTAAATTTAGTAAGGAATTAAAGGAAGAGTATTTTGCTGACATCATACCAAGCCTAAATTTGATAAGTAATTAATCGCTCTAAAAATATATATTCATCAACCAAAAACAAGGAAAGTAATATTGCATTCTGAATTAGTAATCAGTCGACAGATGAAGAATATTTTGCTGATATCATGCCGGCCAATATTTGGTAAAAAATTAATGGCTGTAAAAATATATATTCATCAATGCAAGAAAACGAAAGTTATATTTCAGTATCAATTAGTAAACAACCGACAGATGAAGGGTATTTTGCTGATATTATGCCGGGTCTAAATTTGATAAGGAATTAATGTCTCTAAATATACATATTCATCAACCAAAAAGGAGGAAATTGATATTTCAGAATCAATTAGAAAACCATCGATAGATAAAGTATATTTTGCTGATATTATGCCGGGCCTAAATTTGGTAAGGAATTAATGGCTCTAAAAATATACATTCATCAACTAAAGATGAGGAAAGTAATATTTCAGTATCAATTACAGAATAATCGACAGATTAAGTGTATTTTACTGATATTATGCCGGGCTTAAATTTGATATGGAAGTAATGGCTGTAAAAATATATATTCATCAACCAAAAAGAAGGCAAGCAATATTTCGATATCAATTAGTAATCAATCGACAGATGAAGAGTATTTTGCTGATATCATGCCGCCTCTAAATATGGTAAAAATTAATGGCTCTAAAAATATATATTACTTAAGTAATGTATATAATATAATATTTCAGTATCAATTAATAAACACTCAAAACAGATGAACATTATTTTGCTGGTATCATACCGAGCCTAAATTTGCTTCGGGATTAATGGCTCTAAAAAAATATATTGATCAACCAAAAAGAAGGTTAATTAATATTTCAGTATCAATTTGTAAACTTCGACAGATGGAGCGTATTTTACTGATGTCATGATGGGCCTAAATTTGGCAAGGAATTAAATGCTCTAAAAATATATATTTATCAACTAAACAAAAGGTAATAATAATTTCGTTATATATTATAAACAATCAACAGATGAAGAGTATTTTGCTGATATCATGACGGGTCTAAATTTGGTAAAGAATTTATGACTCTAAAAATGTATATCCAACAGCCATAGGAAAGGAACGTAATATTGCAGTATAAATTAGTAAACACTCAACAGATGAAGAGTATTTTGCTGATATACCGGGCCAAAATTTGGTAAGAAGTCAATAGCTCTAAAAATATATATTCATCAACCAAAAAAGAAGGAAATTAATATTTCAGTATCACTTTGTAAACAATCGACAGATCAAGAAATTTTATGGATAATATACCGCGCCTAAATTTCGTAAGGAATTAATGGCTCTAAATATATATATTCATCAACCAAAAAGATGGAAAGTAATAGTTCATCATCAATTAGTAAACAATCGACAGATGAAGAGTATTTTGCTGATATCATACCGGGTCAAAACGTGGTAAGGATTTAATGGCTCTAAAATATATATATTCATTCGCCAGCTGATATGATGCAGAGGTAAAATTTGGTAAAAACAATAAAGTTTAAAACAACCAGTCTATTTTTTTCAACTTTCTTCATTATCCATTTAAAATGTTTTATATTATTTTACAGATGACAGCTTATATTAATTTGCAACAATTGTTTTATTTTGTATTGGAATTATGTTTAAGTTTTGTTGTATTGATCCAAAACTTCTTTTGCATAATACTATTACTTTTCATAATATTCTCCGTTTTTAAACTTTCTACAAGGTGAAGTAGAAAGGACGGATCTTTTTGAAAAATTCCCATCATCATTATCTTTAGTTTCAAAATTGTTTTTATTGACATTAATGTATTCAAATTGAATTAGCATTTGACAAAATCAAGTGCGGCAAACATCATCCCTCGTGTGATGTCCGTTTTTATTGATGCATTTCTGAAGGTGTTCTTGATCCGTTGATTTGGGCAACTTCTACGCAAATAGTTTACTTCAAATCGTCCAATGTACGGTGCTTATGTTCATACCCATGTGCCTCGAGGTTTACCCACAAGAAATAATCACACATGGACAAATCAGGAAACCAAAGTGGGGCAAGGAGTTCCAGCAAACTTGGAAATAAAGCAGTCGCCAAAGAGAGGGCGAAGAACGTTCATTGATGGCCTGGCTGTGTGGGTCATATTCCCACCCTGCTGAAACAATACATGTCGGAATGGAATACGTTTTCGTCATAATTCAGGCACAAAGAAGTTGTTTATAATTTCGATGTAACGCTCAGAGTTCACAGTAACTGCATTTTCATCATGATTTTTCCAAAAAGTAAGGATCAATGACGTCAGCTTTTCCAATAGTACACCAAATCGTCACTTTTGGGTTGTACAGTGGTCTTTCCTGCAGTTTTCTCAGATTTTCAAGAGCCCATTAACGACAATTCTGTTGATTCACCATGAGATGAAAATGAGCTTCATCACTTATTACAAAATGAGGTTGTCATTTGCCTCAGAAATTGCTTCCATTTGAAGTGCATTGCCCCCTGATATAAACTGTTGCCCAATGAGCAATTTGTAGGAATGGAAATGCAATTCTTCATGCAAAATACGCCTTACCGAACGATTATTGCAGCCTGTTTCACATTTTCTGGGGTACGTACGGTCCATGGAGGCCCCACCGGTCTGCTATTCATTAGTGTACCTCGTGTACAAAGTGTATGAACCCAACGTAAGATTGTGTTACGTGTGGATACAGCCTGGTTTCGATGAATGTTGAATCAGCGACGAAACTCAAGCACAACTGCTGTGACAAACTTGTTATTCTTGACGAAACTGTCGTAGGCGAACATGCGGTGCTCTATTGCCCACAGTGCCATGGCTTCAACTGAAAAAAAAAAAAAAAGGTAAGACACCACGGACCGAATGGCAACTGTCGGACATATGTATCTCCCTCCGGGGCTGAGTAATAGCCATTTCAAAAACGTTCGTCCTCTCTGTCTCACCTTGTATAAACAAAACAAAAAAAAAAAAATCACGTGAGTTTTCTTTCCTTTTTATCTTTGTTTCTTTCTTCCTTTCTTTCTTTTGGCGTGTCAGTTTTCTTCTTTTTTTAACAATTCACCTTAATCAAGGTGATAATGCCACTAAGATGCAAGTGGATACTGTGAGTGAAAGCGAATGAAAAGGCTTTAGAAGCCTTGTCATTCGCTTTCACTCACAGTAACCACTTGCATCGCGCGCGCAAACTTTGTATAGAGTATGATTATCTACAAAATAAAATTACAAAATAAAAATAATGCTAGAAACAAAATAATAATTAATGTGCGAACTTTGTAAAGGGCATGATTATTTACAAAATAAAAAATGCTAGGAAGGAGCATTTTGTTTTACTTTGTAAATAATCATGCTCTTTTCAAGCGTCATGCAAAGTTTGCGCATTAATTATTATTCGTTTTATTTTTGTTTTGAATTGAAAACTGGCATAATTTGATTGGATGGTGACTACGATTTTTTAGCCAATGGGGAATAATGCATACAGGCCCCTAAGCAATTGTTTTACGAGTCAGTTTTAATACATGTGTTTGCTATATAAGAGTAAAAATTTTGAATGCAACGGCAAGAAGGGGTTGGTCACATTAAGACGAAGGGCTGCTGTTGAGAAAAGATTAGGCTACTCAGGCGAAAGGCTGTTATCATGTCTGACCATCTCTGCGTGTAGTCTGCTGCTGAGAAAAGAAATAGACTAAACAGTGATCTGGAATGCTACTGTTGATCAAAAAGACAAAATAATAGGAATCTTCTAAATTCTCATAATACGAATGACTTTCATAAACCCACATAAGCCTATTTCCAACTTGAAGATGGCTTTTCTAAAAATCTGAATATTCGTCAAAAGAAAAACGCTCCGAACATACAAAATTGAACTAAAAGAAAAAAGAAGTTCCACCAAGGTAGATAAACTTTTCTTCCTAACCTTCCATAAGTTTCGCCTTCAACTTTCAACCTTTGAACCAGCGACATTTTGAATTATAAAATTTTCGAAGTAAGTAAATTTCTTTTGTTGTTAAAGAAACTGATTTATTTGAACTGTTACATTGAAAGAAAGTTGTTAAAATCTCTTGGTTAAGGAAAACATTTGCTTTATACGAACTGTAGTTTTCTAAGAGAAAGACTGATTTGTATTTGAAAGAACTGTTCAACTACCTTGATAATTTGAGGCATACAAAGAAAAATTTGTGCGAAGCCTACAGTGTAATTTGTACTATTTGCATATTGTGAAAAATATCTTTGCCTTTGTAATAAATGTTTGTCTCTTCAAATTTCACACCAGAGTAAAAGTCTTGTTTTTTTTCTGTGTGTTTTTTTTTGTTTGTTTGTTTGTTTGTTTGTCTTTTTTTTCTTTTTCTTTTTCTTTTTTCCCCATATTTGGAATAAGAGATTTGACGTCGTCTCTTCTCTTTTTCCCTTTTAATATATCCGGCGTTAAATAAAATTACAAGTTGAAATTCTGTCTAATAGACATATTGTTTCTTTTTAAGAAATAGAACATCACATTAACACTGATAACTTAATCTCAAATAAAAAAAAGTATTAATTTAAATTTCAAAACTGATGTTAACTAATCTTAATTTAAAAGATATTTACAGTGTACTTTTGATTAGAGACAATTTAACCATGGATTCGATGCATTGGCAAGCAGACTACGGGGATTAGTTTTGTGGATACATAGAGAACATAATGAGGAAATTAATGTAATCATGTTTCGTATCTAAATGTAGTAATCGCTGCTTGACAAGGTGCTGAAGAAAGGTGTGTTTGTTTTCAATGTAGCAAGGAATGTATAGCTGTGTAAAGTCTCTAGCTAGTCGTACAAATATCGTATTTCGTCTCTGAGTGTGTTACGTTGACCTATGCATAGGAGAAAGACAATTAATTTGTCGACTCTGGTTTGGGTTAATTTTCCATCTGTTCATCTACACATCTATAGATCCGCTTTGAAAAAGCTGCTCGCTTCTCATTGGCACGCTGTCTTGTATCCTGGTTGTGAACGCTTACTGATTGGTGGATCGAGCTATCTATTTTTAGAAATGGTAATTTTTTTTTAATTGTTTAGTTCTTTTTTTACATTCTGATCGTGGTATTTTCCCCATTTGGTTGGTTGAACTATGGCTTTGTTTGCCTGGTGATTTTTATTATCCGTCTAGATTAATTGACTATGATTAAATGTAATTGTCAGAAATATCCAATAAAGTTTCCAATAAACAATAACAAAAGAAAAAAGAACAGGGCAAAAATAATACGAACTAAACTATATATATGCAAGACAAAATTAAGCAAAGCAATAATAATAAGGCAAAAATTACATAAAGTACGAATAGTGTTAATGCACAAAAGGGATCACACAAGTGACCGCAGCATTCTGACTTCAAGTCAAGAAAGAACAAAAATATGGAGGATGGGAACGAGAAGTAGTCTATCATTGGCTAGTAAATCCCAGCATGCATTTATACAATTTGTCTATAAATTTATGGAGGGGGTGTTTTTGCAGCAACCCTCTAGAATTGAAAACCAACACTCCGTCTACTTTTAGGGATGGTAAAATTTTGATATTGTTCTTTTTATTTATTTATTTATCACTACAGACCCAGGAATAATGGTGGAGTAATGGATAGCGGCTCGGATTGAGGAATCGGAGAACCGAGTTCAAATTCCAGTCGCATCCATTACATTCACTTACGTGCTAATAATACCCTTGAGAAAAGTATGAATCCTCTTCTTCTCCCCCAGACCGGGTTCTTGGATTGCAACTGGTCTACCAGAAAGAAATGGCAACCTACTGCAGGAAAAAAATCTGCTTCGTCATGTATTGAAAGATACAGGCTCACCTAAGCGCGTATCATGCATGGCACATAACTGATTGATTGACTACAACAAAGATACTTAGACTAAACATGGTTACAAACAATTTGTTTCAATACAATTAGCCAAAGACAAAAATAATCTGCACAAAATAATATGTTTGAACGTAAACACAAACATTATAGTTTGCAGTAATTACTTATTAACTGACAATATAGTTTAAAAGTTTCATGAATTATACTTAACTAAGTAAAGGTTAGAGCTGGAAAAAAGTTCTCATAATTTAAGCAGACATGTTATCTCTATAGCATGAGCTGTTGCTTTTTCGTCACTCCCCTATATTAGGTGTGTTACATAACATATTACTAGTTTTTGTCCTGTTTTCAATCTGCTGAAACTAATTAAGAATAACATTAAGTTTAACATTTAAAAATATTGATTTTCAAAGTAATAAAAAAGGCTCTTTTTATTGAGAAATTTGATATTTCCAGTAAATTATTTAACGCCCTACTTTCTATGCATAGTAACCAAGAAAGCCCTTAATCGATCAAACATCCATGATACATCCAAAATATCCATGAGGATACCATGGACCAAACATTTGAACAATGACGAGTTTTTGGAGAAAATGGAAACAAAAAGGAAATTTATACTTAACATCAGGAAGAGACAGTTGAAATTTCTGGGGCACGTAATGAGGAAGGAGGGTTTGGAAAATCTGATATTCACATGACAGATTGAGGGCAAGAGAGAGAGAGAGAGAGAGAGAGGAAAGCATCGCATAATATACTTGATGAGCTTGAGTAAATGAATGGTACAATAGGGTTTGGGAGAATAACAAAAGGATAATACTTATTAAGAGCTAGAAAGGACAGAAAGATGTGGAGAGCCATGATCGCCTACGTCCTGAAGGGACACGGCAAATAAAAGAGGTCCCTTTTTTTTCGCTTTCCTTAGCTACCTTGTCCAGGATGTCCTGTTGTTTTCTTTCTGTGTCTGCCATCAACACAGTGTCCTCTGATTATCTTATATAGTTATGGTTGCGCCCCATCTCCCGATACGACATGGTAGGGTCTCCAGATTTTATGACTGGAACAAGGGGAGAGAGAAAGCCTCGGGAGATTAGTATTATTGTAACAAACATTCTAAAATAGACATACTACAAGAAAATTGATATCTGTGTTTTTAACCAGCAAAAAAATTTTATATAGGAAGTTTACAACTGTTTTCCATCAGTGGTTAATCAAGATAGGAAAATTGGTTCACAGTGTCGTGATGGATAGATTTTCTCTCCAGAATCTCTTACATATTTATAAATTTACCATTCATCCTTGCTTTGAATATTGCTGCTACAACTGGTCTAGTGCTCCTACTATGTATTTAGAGATCCTTGATAAAATCCGAAGAAGAATCCCCAATGTTACTGGGCCTGAGCTGACATCGGGGCTTCCGTTCCTTTCCCACCGCTATAATGAAGAATCCCTGTGCCT
Organism: Acanthosepion pharaonis; assembly: GCA_903632075.3. NCBI lineage: Eukaryota > Metazoa > Mollusca > Cephalopoda > Sepiida > Sepiidae > Acanthosepion > Acanthosepion pharaonis. The sequence continues at coordinate 176,535 of CAHIKZ030000551.1, forward strand.
TTTCTATAAATACATTCATGGTAATTGTTCTGATGAACTTTCCTCTATGATACCTAGACTTTATAAATTTAAGCGTAGTACTAGCATGGCGACAAGGTCTCATCATTTTACAGTTGAAATGGCTGCTAGATGCAACCCTAAGTTCTATGCTAACTGTTTCTTCAAAAATATAAATGCAATGTCAATCGTTATCTTCTATCTTCCTAATTCTTATTCCGTTATTGTTCTTTCTTCTTAATGTTTTTCTTTTATATTTTTCACAGTCAGTAACACCCTGAGTCTTAGTGGCTTTAATGCCTTACTAGGGCGGAGATGAATAAAAAAGTGTGTATATGATACCATGTGTTTAGTTTATAGACTTCTTATGTGTCAGAATTTAGTGTGTGTGTGTGTGTGTGTGTGTGTGTGTGTGTGTGTGTGTGTGTGTGTGTGTTCAGTCTTAATGAAAAATATCCTAATGTCTGTCTAGGTGAAGAGCTTCCTACAAGTAATAATCTTTCGTTAATTTGTATGCAACAGCCTGAATATATTTAGTTGAAATAGACCAATCGAACTTGGGGAATGTTAGATGTGAACCGATTAGGAGCGTACTCTTATAGTTCGTGTGTGAATCAAGCGCTTTTCTGTTTTCGAATGAGCGGGAAAGATCCTGATTGGTCTTAAAATTGCTTCCTACTATTTCAATGGTTTTTTTAAAACACTACCGGAACTTTTCTTGTCTTTGGGGAAGTGTAATTTTCGAGTTCAGTACTTTGGTGAAATCCACAAGACAATAATTATCACTTCTGATGCATTTAAACTATCCACTTATCGCTGTCTTTTCCTGCTTACTTCCCTCTGTCTTCAGAAGCCTTTATAGAATCGTCCATATTTCATACTCACCTCGGAGATAAAATACACTCTTCCATCAGAATCAGTTTTAACCACTCAACACCTCGCATTACAAATCTCGACTTTCTATTGGTCGAGACATGTAACAATTGTCGAAAAACTGTTTTCGCGCCTAGTTCGCTGGAGCCTATCTTGGTTTCCAGAAACAAATAAAAAGGACCATCTCGACCCAATTCACCAGTCAGTCACTAAACTTCAGAGAGATGTCACACGAATCCACGCGTGTCACTACTTTGACTTAAGATACTTTTCGCGTGTCAACTGCTAACTCAAACATCAACATTAATCTCTCACATCTCACTTACAACTTTCTAAGAAAAGTGTTCTTACACACTACTAAAATAGAAATTGTATTTTAAATAAAGACAAACACAGAACAATCCAAGGTAAACAACTCTGGAAAATTTAGACAATTATACTCTACTTTATTCACGCATACAAACAACACAAAAATTCTGTATAAATAATATTTTCCATTTTACTCTGTTTGACCAGTTCTTTAACACTTGAACAATTATGAACTGGAAATCAATAAGACACCCAATTTATATATGGTCAATTCTTGCATTATCAAACCATAAGTTTTCTAATTATATATTAATTGTACATAAATGCATGTTGTTTTTATTGAATCCTAATTACCGGTGTTTCTTATTCAATTGCCTTATGATTGATTCGTTTTTGAATGGCTATATTCTATATTGTTGTGGATTAATATGGTGAACATGCCCGTAAACTTACCATCTTAATTTAAAATCCTTCTGATAACAAATTCAAACTCATAGCAATCCCAACACCTTCTCTAAGTTTAAATGTTAGTTCGATATACGCGATTAACCTAAGCCATTGTAATATATGATCATAGTAAACATGTAAAATACATTTGAAGTATCTGAAGTTACATGATATCGTGCTAACCACCGCCACATTACATACACACAGTACATAGAAATAATGCAACAAGCATTCATTGGTTAATCTACTCAAAACTAGCTCGCTGATTGGTCAGTTCCAATCAATCAAACCGCCTGCAAGGGGCAACTCTGTTAACCTGCGTTTTCGATCTGAGTCGGTCATCTTATATAAACAAAAAACACGTCATGTGACACGATCTTATATAAACAAAAAACACGTGTAAGCTCTCTCTTCGGAGATCCCACGTTAAACCGGCCTTGTGCCACATGATGCCCTCGTGGTGGGGGGTGACTAAATACTCTCTTCAGTTTTTCATTCATCTTTCTCCTTGCTGCCAAGATGTAATCTTCAAGAATTCCCGTCTTGACCATGCAGTCAGACGTTACCATTTCACGCAAGTACGAACTCTAAAATCTCTTCTGAACTTTTACCAACTTTACCAATCCACAATTCCTAACATGCTAAAGGAAATTTATTTTTCCAAACTACAGTTTAATAATTACTTCTTCTTTATGAGCTCAGGTACAAATATTTTCAAATCTAAGAGACATAACTCTATCACACCTTCAGCTTATATGCTTGTACACCAAACACTAATAAATTCAATTGTTATGTTTTGAATCATTACATTCTGTTTTGTATTTTATACTATGTGCTATTTACGTCAAATATAAATTGCATTGCGTCCACGCATTGTCCTTAATCCCACTTTTCCTAGCCAAAGTTAAATATATGTAATACACACCCTTACATAATGGTGACAACCCGCTACAATATTGGTAACCCCGTCGCTACAATATAATATATAATGTATAACTTACTACCACAAATACATAGAAATAGATTATATAATTTTGAAGAAATTATGTTCTTACTTTAAAATAAAACAAACTGACCACTTATTTTTTCTGTATGTATTCGGTACCCAAGAAGTTGTTTCGTGTAATTAAATTAAAAGATACATTTTTAAATTTTCGATATGGAATTTATTGAATTTATTATTGCTTTTTTTCATTAGTTTATTGTATTTTTCAATTTCGTATTTACAATTTCAGGACCAAAACTAAGTCTTTTCTTCAACTACGTGGGTATGCACTAACCACTTTGCGTTTCAGGACCAACAACTCAAACTGTCTCGATATGTAATGGTAAATTGCCCATATCTCCTGTGCATATCAACGGTTCCGCGCTATACCTACTGTTCAGGCTTATCTTCTGCGCAATACCGGCTGTTCCGGTCATCTTCTGTGCACATCATCTGTTCCGGTATATCTACTGCGCACATCAACTGTTCTGGTTTATCTTCTATGTACTCCAAATGTTTCAGTGTAACATATCAACTGCTACGGTGTCAACCTCTGCGCTACAGAAACTGTTTTCCCGGATTTATTTTTAGCGCTACCAAAAAACTATTCCCGTTCTTCATTTTTTGATTGCCAGCTACGGTTTCCCCCGGGATTTTTTTTAACATCTGCATTTCTTTGAATTGTATTATTATTTGCCAATAATAAACTTTGGCATAATTTATCTGAATTACACGTTCTTGTTGTCCTTGCCTTGAAGTGTGTTAGATCATTGTGTTTTTTTTTTTTTTTTTAATGTTTGAGAGTATCGCTTGATATAGACACCCAGACGCCGGCAACAGAATTCAGGTGCGAATAAATGAGCTCCATCGGACAATCAGCTTAACGAACGACATAATCTAAATAATGAGCCGAATTCTGATGAATAGAGCGCGAAGCACAATTTGACAGGAAATAGTACAGGAACAGTGCAGCCTTGACAAAGACACTGGAACAAGAAATGCAATATTTTTTAACAGAATGGGTATCGGTGAGAGCAATACAAATGTAGAAGATGTACACTTATGTTTTATAGATTACACAAATGCATTTGATAAGTTAGGACCCAAAGATCCATTGTTCAAATAGATCTTTAGGATGTCAGGAAAACAAAATCTATTTGAAAAAAGATGTAAGCATAATCCAGAATTTATAATGGGATCAAACTCCTTGCATACTGATAGAAAATAAATTGAGTTTGCAGCAAAAATAGAAAGGAAACAAGGATACGTCTTTATTTAACATCTACAGCGACGCTATCCTAAGGGAGCTGGATTTAAAACTCCCTACACGCAATCCACCAATCTGCCACTGAGTGACATGCAACTAGTGTTTATTGCTGGTGGCCCGCTGTCAGACCGCCGGTGTGTTCGTCTCAGCAATGTTACTACTGGTGGACTGTAAGAGGTCCGCCGGTGGCTGACACTAAAGGACCGCTGGTTGCCATCGGTGGCCCGCCAGCAGGCGACTAACGGCTTGCGTGTAGGTGAACTACTGTAGCTGGATCACTGATTCTCGCAGAAACCCTAAAGAACTCTGGCAGAACCCCAGGGTTCCAGGTAATACCGGTTGAGAAACACTGGTCTATCACATTAACAGATGTATAGTTAGTGTCTGGCAGGACAAGGGATATTCAGGAATTATTTTTAGACATTCAATGTTTGTTCTAAAGGGCAATACTCTGTATCTAAAGTGGAATTCTGAAAGGAAGCCACAACCAGATGAAAAATGAAACAAAAGGGATAAAAATATCATTCTACCCCAATTTACTAAAAAAAGTAAACTGTTATGTTTGGTATATCTCTCTGTGTAGTAGCAGTTGTAGCACAGTTCTTCGCGTTACGTTTAGCAAACGGGTTCGCTAAGCATAGTCCATCTGTTCTCCAGTTGTTCCCTATTTATATTTGTCTATCTCAAACAGAAGAAAAACAGGAACTGTAATCTTGATAAAGCATCTACGTGAGGGATAGTGCTCCCTTTTACATATACTATGACAAAATCGAATGCCATGATGTTTATCGCCCATCTTAAATTCCTTAACGATGTGACTTTTGGCAATTCTTTTCTTGGTTTAAATATGAATTCCAATGATTTGTGGTCCGATTTTAATAAGAATTTTTTCACATCAAAAAGTTTTGTGTCCTTTTCATGCTCCATACAATCGCTAGTGCTTCTTTATTAATATTCAAGTAGTTCATTTCTGCTGACGCTAACCTTCTTGATATGTACATGATTGGGTGTTCTTCTTGTGATTATAGAATAGCAGCAATCGCCTTTTCACTCGCCTCTGTGGTTAACACATTCTTTTTGTGGATCAAAAACTTTTATTATTGCTTTGTTCCTCAGTATTTTCTTTAGTGTTTCAAAAGCAATAGTTTGCTTTTGTGTCCAGTTAAATTCATTGTTTTTTTTTTTTTTTTTTTTTTTTTTTTGTAATTTTGCAAATGGCTTTATTATGTCGTTGTAAATTTATTAACCCCCAAAAGGATTCTAATCATTTTTTTATTTGTTGGAGTAGCTATTTCTGTTATTTTCTTTGTTAATCTATCGTCTGGTGATCTGCCTTCTTTTAATATTTGATATTCTAAATATGATATCTTCTTACAGTCAAAATTACATTTGTCTTTGTTTACAGTCATGCCTGCCTTTTTTAATCTCACTAAAATTTTCTCTGTTTTATATTTTAATTCTTCTTCAGTTCTTGCCCCTGCTATATGTAGTCTTGGTATATTATTATATTTTTTTACTTTTCCTAATAAGACATTTTCAATTACTCTTTGAAAAATATGGCTCGAAGTCTTTACCCCAAACGGTAGACGAGGCCATCTTAGTAAGTCTATAGATGTGTTTATATTTCCTTGAAATCCTCGTCAATTTCTATTTGGTTGTATGCTGACTTGAGATCAATTTTTGCAAAGCGTTCCATTTTTGCTAATTCATGGTTCGCAGTTTCGATATTTGCCAAAGGAAAAAGAGTCCGAACATATCTGTTGATTTACCCCTATTTTGTAATCACCACAAATCCTTAAATCTCCGTCAGATTTTTTTTTATTGCTACTATCGGTGACGCTCAATTGCTACCACCTTGAGTCACACTTTCTAGTATGCCTTGTATCTTTTTGTTTTATTTGGCTACCACCAAAAGTAGGATATGAATTGGAACTTTTCTTGACTCTATATATTTTGGGTGATAATTTTCTTTTAGTCGAATCTTTGCTTTGTAGCTTTTCAACAATCCTATTTCATTTTCTTCTGCTTCCATAGAATTGATTAGTCTGGCTGGATCTACTTTTAATACATCAATTTCTAGTAATCCGTGATCTTTTTTGCATTCTACAACTGTAATGGGAATTACTTCAAAACGCTTGTCAGTTTCAAAATTGCTTTGGAATGTATCCATTATTTTTATAATTGTTCCATCAAATTGCTTTAATTGGATGTTGTTGTTTTTTTCTATTTAGGTCGTCCTAATTTTACCCCAAAATTGTTTTGTATCAATGTGACTTCACAGCCTGTATCATCTTGAATGTTAAATATTTGATCATTTATCCTTATTTTTTTCTTTACTTTCTTTTTGCGTATTCATTGTAATATTTCCAATTCTTCTTCGGAGATGGTTTGTACCTTTTGTACTCTTTTTATTTTATTTTCGTATTTGCATACTTTCTGAAAAAAAAAAATTTTTTTTTTGCTATTTCTGCATATTTTTCCTAGAGCTGGACATTTGTACTTTTCTCTTTCGTGATTTTTTTCCACAATATCTTTATTTAATTATGGATTTGGTCTTGCTAGTCCTGTACGTCTCGAATTCTTCTTTTGGTTGATTAAATTCTCTAATCAACTCTAATTGTTGTAAAAACTGTGACACCCTCTGGTGGTCGCAGCGCCAATATGTGACGTCCTCTGGTCGCGACGCCAATATGTAACACTGCGCTGTCGGCCCGTGGTCAACTCCCAGTTGCGGTGCGAAGCTGTAAGGTTTCTTCTACCAGCGTTTGGGGTTGACTCCTTGTCGCTGCCACCAGCCTATGTCCCGGTCGATCTGGTCGTTCCCGGTTCGATATCAGCTTTGTCGTTCCCAGCTCACTTCCAACGTCTGGTTACCGAAGTAACTACTTTGATCTCAAGTCTAACCTACCCACTTTGATCTTAGGTAGACGAAATCAATCAGGCATCGGGCTGTAGTGCAAGCTGAATCCGGGGTGAAGGTGATATCGCACAAGCGTAAGTAAAAGAAACAATAAAACAAAACCCAAGTGGCTCAAATATGTTGAGAAATAACAAATTATCTTTATCCGTCTGTTATATACAAGAGTGTGTTTTTCTCCCAGCCCGTTTTCTATGGATTCGTGACACTTTTGCGTTTCTTAAGCGAGTTTTGGTATCTTTAGTCGTTCGTCAATATAACATGCTTTTGGTAGGAAGACGAAGTAGAAAGGACGTGGAATTTCTCGGTCAGCTTCTGCGAGGCAACACGCTGACTCTGTCCGGAACTGAACTCCAACTTCAACTGCGACTCAACTGAAACTGCCTGGAGACATTTGTTTATATGGATACCGACCAAAACCCGATGTGGGGCCTGGCGTAGTTTGGGTTCCTCGATAATTCTCGATTCTCAACAAGAATTCTGTTTGTTCTTAGGCCAGGAAAATTAATTACTTCCCATTTTTGAAAGATTAATCACTTTCCATTTCGGAGGTTTCTCCCTCGTCCGTGAGGGAAGGTCGGAGGAGAGTTATCCTCCTAGATTCTTCTTCTCTCACATTGGTATCTCATACCAATCCCCTCAGTAGGTGTTAACAACTTCTCCACCTTTCTCATACATTAACCTCCGCCTATCATCCATGCTACCACTTAACCAATGATCTCTCGGCAGTGTGGGTGTGGCTAGACTGGCCGTCTTAAAATTATTATCTAGAATTTTGTTTACAAAATCCATTTTTTTTTCTTTTTTCCATCGGCCAAAGCATTTTTTTTTCACAAACCCCATATTGCCAAATAATTCTTATCACATCTTTCTTTTGGGGACACCCAAAATTCACTTAATCAGGTTTCTCTACCGACTCATCAATCACTGTCAAAACCCGACATCTGGCTTCCGCTAAGTCAACATTTAACTGGGGCGGGGGGTCCGTGTTTACCTGAGAATCAAATTCTTTATTTTTCTCATGCCTTAAAATCCTCTTATCACCAGATGCCCATTTTCGACGACGTTGTGTCTGACGTCAGCAGTTTGAAAGAGTAATGATAATAATTTCCTCCTTGATTTTCTTCCTCATGCCAAAATTCTAACACTTACCAGACGATTTTCCTTCATTGGACCCAGGAATCGAAATTAAATGATATCCCTGAAAGATAACTAATATCGATTCTCTCTGCCTGTATCGCGGTCGTCTCAAGCCGAAATTTTTTATGACCGCCATGTGTCGGCCGGCTTTGTTTTTTCTTTCTGAATTCTGTTTCCCTTGGCGCGTCATCCCCTTACCATGACATTAATCAGTTTTGACAGAATCTCATATCTCGCTTTTTCTTACGGATTTTCTGTCTCGCGCGAAAAGTATCTTTCTTCGTAAATAAAATAAAATCTTCTTTTTAACGTCGCTTAGTCTATCTTTCAATACAGCTCTTTCTCGCCTTAAGTCTTTCCTGTTTTTAATTTGTATGGTTAATTAGTTAGCCAATTACCATAGCTAAATAGTGTCACAAAACTCGACGCTAGCTACTACTCTGTAGACATTCCAGTATTTTTCGTTTGTGGCTTTGGCACCTTCAATTAGTCTGAGAAGTATTAATTCGTCTTCTATAGTCATTTCCTGAGCTCCCAATTTTTCAACTTCATAATACTTGGCTCGTTATTTCAATCTAAGTATTGTATAATGGACTCATTGGGTGCTTGTCTTGTCTCCAAAAACTTACTTCTTTCAGCAACGACCAACCTTTTTTTTGGTCTTATGTTCTTTTTTTTTTATACTTTTAACAATTTCTTCAAATGTTATTTCTTCAAATGTTATTTCTTCTAATTTACCCAGGTAACACATTGTCGAAATTTTCTTCACAGCTTCGCACCCAGCGGTACCAAGAAATAAATCCGTTATCTCCGTCAGTCTTTGTGTCTCTGAATTTTTCACTCTTGCAAATGCAGCAAAAGTTCTTAGCCATGTTTCTGTGTGTTCTAGGTCGTCTAGCGAATTTAACGATCCTATCGACGATGCCATTGTTATGTTTGGCATCTCTCTCTCTCTCTTTCTCTTTCTCTCTCTCTCTCTCTGTATAGTAGCAGTCGTAGCACAGTTCTCCGTGTTACGTTTAGCAAGCGGATCTGCTAAGCAATGCTCTTATGTTCACCACTTGTTCTCTATTTATATTTGTCTATCTCATTTGCATACGATACTACATAAACAAAAATAAAGTAAATAAAATAAAAATGAAATTTTTAAAAATCGTAAAGGAATATTACGAAAGAAAGAAAAATATATAGAAATATAAAATTTTACAGTAAAATTTGTTAATTAACGTAGATCTTAAAATAGTATTTTCAAGTAATAAGTCTACGGATACTTTGGAGTAAGTATAAGCATCGTATTAATTAATGGTCGAGCTCAAGTCAGCCTTGCTGAGATCACTGAAAGAGAAAGCCAGTTCTGTGATAGGCCAAAACATGTGACGTCTTGAGTCCTTTGCTTTTCAGAATTACGGTTGTCAATCACGAACTTACACGGGTTTTAAATAAAATTATTTATCTATTTTCTTTTTTCTTTTAAATACGGAATCAATTTATTAAAAAAAGCAATGCCTTATAGATGTGTTGAACTTCATTGAAAAGGAAGTTACAAAAATGAACCAAAAGTTCATGTTTTCTTTTCCGAAAGATAAAACATTTTGGACGCGTTCATTCTTCAAAAGAATGTATTTTAAAGTACACCTAATAAATTTAGCAGGGTGAGTATTTTTTGCATTAAAAAGCAAGTAAACTTAATTAAAATTTAATTAAAGTATTTTAATTGTAATTCACAATACATTAATTGTAATTCACAATACGTTATGACAAAGTTACGACGGTTCTAGCGAAGTTTTTAAAAAGCTAAAAACCTCATTTTTCTAAATGAACTTTAGATAAATTTTAGATATAAATTCATAAAGGTATATTTTTATTGACATAAAAAATAATTCTAACAATTGTTTTAGAATTGTATTATAAAAAAGTTTTTTATTTATTATTTTAATTTTAAAAATGTATAAATGTTAAAAATTCTCTCTTCGTCATTTTAGATATGCCATCAATATTTTAGTATTGTATTTTAATTGTAAAAATATTTTAAAATAGCTTCACCACTAAAATTTTTTTAATAAATTATGTTCCTTAAAAATATCAGAACACTTTATTAATGTAGATTTTGCTTCCTATCTTAGATTTTTACAAGAATTTAAAATAGGATTGGTTTGAAAAATCTTTTAGGTGTGTGAACTACATTTTCGACTTGAAGGAGAGAATCGTCAGCCTTTACGAAAAAAACAGGAGCCACAAATGCAGCTAAACTTCAGAAAACATATCTTCATGATGTTGCTATACCTAGAATTCTACTAAAATGTCCCTCATATTTATCTTCAATGACCATTTGTAGAGAGTCACCAGATTCCAAGAGAATTTGACTGGAGAATTCTGCCCTTAAAAGTGCTTTAAGTTAAAGTATTACTGATGAATTAGCATACAACAGCAGAATACATTCCATAATATTAATGATCTAGAAGGGAAATTAAGCTTTCTTGATAGAAATTACTGGAGTGTTGTTAGATAGCAAGAGACACTTATTATATTCAGCATCATCAAATTCCCATATCCAAAAATAAATCTGTCACTTGAAATTGAATCTGATTTTGCAGTACATGTGTTTTGTAGAGATGTGGAAATGAATACAATAGGGGACTGTAAGATTCCTAAACATGGAACAGATCAAAATACTCTTGAAATTCTGGTGGAAAACATGAAGAAAATAGACACAGAACAACAGCAAACCTAACCTCAAAATGTGATTTTTATATTAAAATTGTCGTTTCTACTGTTAGTGCAAGAACCAAACAAATATTTTAATTCGATCAAATTTATATTTGAGCAGCTAAATTTAATGACACAGAATAAGTCTGATTATTCAACAGAAATGACATTTTCTTCGTTGTTGTATAACTGCTGTTCCCCAAAAGAGACAGTAATTTTAATAATTTTACCTAGCTATTCAATCATTAAAAGTCTAACCTTATCAACCTATATGAATCCTTTGATTTACCAACATAACAATTTTCTGATGTATATTAAAAATAAATTTAAATTACTACACAATTAAAAAAAACACAATTTAAAAAAAAAAGATTACGCCAGTTTAGTAATGTTACTCAGTTTGTTGTGCTGCTTGCACATCATTAAAAATCATTTGCATCAGATAGGTTATGATAGTAACTTTGATGTGTAGCTTCCACCACCTAATTAAAATAATAATTTCAACAAGATTGGTTATGTGAGTCACTTTGATGTGTGACTTTTACATAATAAAAAATAATATCAACTAGGTTGGTTATGTTATTAACTTTGATGTGTGGCTTCCATATGAGTAAAAAATCATTTGCGTCAGCTTGGTTATGTTAGTCACATTGATGTGTGGCTTTAACATAAGTAAAAGCTATAATTTTCATCAACATGGTTGTATTATCCACTAAGTAAAAAATAATTTGTATCATCTATCTTATACTAGAAAATTTAATATGTGATTTCCACAAAAGTAAAATAATCATTTGCCTCAAGTTGATTATATTAGTCGATTAGATATGCCCATGATGAAAAATAATAATTTGCACCAATTTGGTTATGTTACTCATACTGATGTGTGGCTTCCACATATGTAAGAAAAATTATTTACATTAGCTTGGTTATTTTAGTTGCTTTGATGTGTAATAAATAATTTGCACCAATTTGATTAAGTTAGTCTCTTTAATGAGTGGATTCTACGTAATTAAAACATATATTTGCATCACAAGTTTAGCTATGTCAATCACTTTTATATATGGCTTCCACATAAGAAATCATTTACATCAACTTTATTTTCTTATTCACTTTGACGTGTAGCTTCAACATAATAAAATACATATAACTTAGTCCCTTTTATATGCAGTTTCTACATTAGTTAGAAAAATCATTTGCATCTGCTAGGTTATGTTAATCATATGGATGTTTTGCTTCCGCATAATTAAAAAAAAATTATTATAGTTATGTTAATAATTTACATCTGCTTAGTTGTGTTAGTCACTTTTAGGCACTTTCACATTAGTAAAAAAATCAGTAGCATCAGCTTGATTAGTGTTACTCACTGATTTGTGGCTTCTACAAAAAAACATTCGCACAAGTTTGATTAAGTTATTCTCTTTGATATGTGGCTGCCACTTAAAAATTATAAGTTACATCGGCGTGGCTATGTTAGCCTCACTAATGTGTGGCTTCCACATGAGTAAAAAATAATTTACATCAGCTTCAATATGTTAGTCCCTTTGATGTTTAGATTTCACATAATTAAATGTTAATGTTAGTTTTTTGTAAGATTTCCACATAATTAAAAAAAATATTTACATCAGCTTACTTATGTTAGATACATTGATATGCTGTTTTCACATACGTATAACAATGCATTAGACAAAGATTGCAGATTTTACACTCGGTTCGATAACGATCACTGTGGATGACATTGTGTAACGATAATGCAGACATTTCACTTCAGGTCTACTTATCATTGGATTTAGATCAATCAACATACACTGCATTCATTGCATATTTATTTTTTTTCCATGTAAATATAAATTATTGATATGATTGAAGAGCGTATGAACAGCTCAGCATGTTGGCTAAATTGAAAACTTCGGGGCGTGTAGAAGGTAAAACTGGAATTAGTTTTTAATAAATTAAATTTTGAGTTCATTAACTTACTTTATTCATTGACTAAGAACGTAGGTACATTTATTTCTATCACAGATTTCTCCTACATGAAATCAACTTTGGCAGAATTTCATAAGTGTAGAACACCCAGTGTGGATCAAACTTGATACTCAGTAGTAGTTGCCAGCCACCCTAGTTTGTTAATAATTACCTCACGCTTCAGCGCTGTTGATTTACAGGTTCAAAAGTGTGGGATATTCAGTGTTGATCGAACTCAATACTCAGTAGTCACTGCCGGCCATTCTAGCTCGTTAATTATTACCTCACACATCGGCTACGTTAATTACTAGGCTTACATTTGTACAAGTTCACAAGCATGGGGTATTCAGTGAGGATCGAACTCAATACTTAATAGTCATTGCCAAACAGTCTTGCTTGTTAATTACTACGTCACGCTACGGCACTGTTAATTACTAGGCTTATCTTAGTTCGGTACAAGTTCAAAAGTGTAGGATATTCATTGAGGTCGGTGATGATTGCAATCATCACCCTTGAAATATTAATAATCATAGTAATATATAATTTTGCTTATAGATTTGAAAAATAATCTGTGGTGAAGTTTGTACCCAGAGAATCTGTGCTTCGTCATAATTATTAATATAAAATGTCAAAACAATGGTGTTTATATGAACTATGGAATACCAATTGAGAAGAAGAAACTGTTCATTTAATCATGAAAGGAGAAAGGTCAGTAATCAGGCTGTATTCTAAGTTTAACAACACCCCGGGTTTTTGTCGCTACCACCGCGTTTGTTTAAGCGCGTGTTTGTGCAAAAGCAAACAGTGGAAGTCGTGGAACTGGGTGAAATGAGTTAAGAAGCAGTCGACCAGAGAGGGACATAGGAAGTGAGCTTGCTGCTGTAATAAAGGAGGAAGTGAACTCAAGTTATCTGCAATATTGGTACAACCTCCTTATATGCTGATAGTGAAATAATTGCGGCAACTACTTAGAACAAAAAGAGTGAACCCAAAAACTATTTCTCTCCTTTCAGAATTATTTGCAATATTTTTTTTTCTGGACTTCATTTCATATACACTACTTTCTTGTAAAAGAAGCATTATTCTTTTTGTACCAATTTCTTCCTTATATACATATACATAAATTTTTCTTTGGACTCGAATTGATTTGTTCATATTTGATTTTTCTGCTTGGCCTGATTCTTGCCCCAACAAACTTGCAGGATAGACCAGCTGAATCTTCCGGGGTCTATGATTTGTTAATTGCTCTCCAGGATCGAAAAAATCACAACGTGGCTGGAAAGTGGAATTGAATCGACATTGTGAACTGGAGACTTTGATTGAACCTGTAATACTGGACCAGAACAGGACCAACGGCCGGTCTTGTAAAGTACATCGAACCATTGGGGTCAGGATAGGTGTTACAAGCTTGTCAATCACTACCTCACACTTCGGCGCAGTTAATAACTAGTCTTATCTTAGTTTGGTACAATTTCACAAGTGTGAGATATTCAGCATGTAGCAAACTCACTATTCATTAGTCATTACCAGCCAGTCTAGCTCGTTAATCATTACCTCACACTTCGGCACCGTTAATGACTAGGCTTATCTTTGGTACACGTTCATATGTGTAGGATATTCAGTGAGGATCGAACTCAATACTCAGTAGTCATTGCCAGCCAGTCTAGCTCATTAGTCATTACCTGACACTTCAGCGTCGTTAATTACTAGTTTATCTTAGTTTGGTACAAGTTCACAAGTATGGGATATTCAGTAAGGATCAAACTCAATACTCAGTAGTAATTGTCAGCCAGTCTAGCTCGTTAATCATTACCTCACGCTTCAGCACCGTTAATTACTAGGCTTACCTTTGGTACAAGTTCACAAGTGTGGTATATTCATTGAGGATTGAACTCACTATTCAGTAGTCATTGCCAGACAGTCTAGCTAGTTAATCATTATCTTTCACTTCGGCGCCATTAATTACTAGGCTTACATTAGTTTGGTACAAGTTCACAAATGTGGTATATACAGTGTGGATCGAACTCACTACTTAATAGTAATTGCCAGACAGTCTCTAGCCCGTTGATCATTACCTCACACTTCGGCACCGTTAATTACTTAGCTTAATTTGGTACAATTTCACGAATGTGGTATGTTTAGTGTACAAAACTCGCCGTAGTAATTGCCAGCTAGTCTAGCTCGTTTATCATTGCCTCATTCTTCGGCAACGTTAATTATTAGGATTAACTTAGTTTGGTACATGTTCAAAAGTGCGGGATACACAGATCGAACTCATTACTTAATGGTAATTGTCAACCGGAGTAGCTCCTCGACTATTTACCCCACGCCTATGAGTACTACTTGCATTAACGAAGCTTAAAACTAGTATACAGTACCAAATGAGGATTAAACTCTCTCTCCCAGTCTTAATAGTAGCAACATTCAAGACCTCTTGTCTCTCTTACTTTACCTCATACTGATGCGTCTCACACAGGCATATGTTGTTATTTTCATTTTAGCTTTTGTTTGGCATGATGATAAGGCACGTAATAAACGACAGGTTTTTCTACACAAATGGACCTACAGACTAGCTCGTTAACCATTACCTCATGTAGATGCGCACGCCAAAGGCATTTTGTTGGTGATTAACAATATTTTTTTCTTCTATCTTTCTCTTTAACGATTGAGTTTATTTACAAATAAATTTACGACTGATTGCTGTAGCGAAGATTTTTTTTTTGAAAATCCTAATCTGTTGGTCCCACCTATACCATTCTCCAGAATGGTGAGCGAATAATAATAATAATAATAATAATAATAATAATAAGAAGAAGAAGAAGAAGAAGAAGAAAAGGCGTGACTAAAGAATAAAAAGATTGCGTTAGCTGTTGTTGTTCCTTCGTTGTTATTGAGTTGAAACCTGACTGATGATAGTGATAGTACGGTTGGAGAAGCAGCCCTCATCTAACTCTATTCATTCATCTGTAGCTTCGCAGCAACGTTTGCTTTCAAAACTAAACATATTTTCTCTTAAAATAGAAACAAGAATATTCGAAACTAAATATTTGAATTAAAAGAATTCTTGCTGCATTAGCACACAAACACAAATCACACACACACACACACGCCCACCCAAATATTGGACAGTCATTTTTTACACACCGTACACACGCAAAAAAAAAATTAAAACATTTTCTTGTTCCTCTTTAATGATTAAACACATGCATGCATACATAATTATTGTCAAATGCTTCTGGAATATCATGGGCATTTAAGTAGAATTGAAACTCTTTTTTATTTTGTGCTAAGTGGCATATGACAATAACATTTGATCAGTGATCTGTAGTAAGCTTTCTTTGGAAATTTACCACTTTTGCAATCTCTCACACTCAAAATTGTTATCGAATATTACAACCAGTAAGCGCCCTACCATAAAACCACGTGTGTACGCCTACATAACATACACATAGTAATACGTAAGAAGAAGCATTAATAAGAATGTTACATTGATGTAATTTTTCTGCTACTGCATTGACGCACATTTCATTGTTCGAATATCGTTCTATACGTAAAAAAGATATTTTGTCGAGGTAAAAACCTATACGACGACCGATCCAAACACCAAACACCGGCGGCAACTTAAGGTAAATATTGGCTATTTTTCTTTTTCTTTTTTGTAATTTACATACACCAGTGTAAATGATTTCTTTCTGAGAAAATATACTTTCTCCAGATGTTTTTGTTATAAATTACAGAACGTCATCTGACCCTTTGTAAAGTAAACTTTTTTTCTTTTTTTTCTTTTTTTTTATTGTTTATAGTACTTTCTTGTGCATGCAAATAATGCATTTTGCATTTTTTTTTTTAAATAAATTAACGCTTCGGGCTTTACGTAAACAAAGGAAAATTTCAATTTTTATATTGAATAAATTTAAAACTTTATACTCTAAAAGTAAAAAGTTGCCGCTCCCTTGCAAAGTTATTCAGTGATAGAAATGTTTTCGTTTCGTTCATCCATTATTTTTACCAGTCCCCAAAAAACACAATAAAATATATTGCGTTTCATGTGTTTATCAGGTGTTCACCCCACCCCAACCGCCACACGATATGCTTACCAAAACTGATGGAATATTTTATTAAACACTAGTAGTAGAGCCACTACTAACAAATAACGATTGCGAATTCTTTTAATTCTGTTCAATTACTGCTTAATTTTTGTTTTAATTTAAAGTTACTTAAAAGCACTATTCTGTTTCCTGCTCATTTTCTACGCTATATATATATATATATATATATATATATATATATATATATATATATATATATATATATATATATATATATATATAAAAAACATAAACAAACTAGTGTTAAATTTTCTTGCCTTTAAAAACCACTGTGATTCTTTTTGTATTGTAAACGAATGTTTGCATTAATTTACCTGAGCAATATCCCTCGAAATTTATGGCAATTAGATCTTAAACTAAATTTAGATTACGTTCATTTTTTTATGCTAAGTTGTGTCTGTTTATCGGTTTATATATTTTTATATTTATTTTCAATTCATAATACAGATTTTATTTCTTTCAATAGTAGTTTGTCGTTAATTTGTCAAAATGTTAGTGAAATATTAAATCGCCATAATATGATAAATCTGTTTGTCAATTTCACAATATGCTTTTTACTTTTCTTTCAAACAAAATGTCACTATTTATGTATCTATCTAAATCTATCTATCTATCTATCTATCTATCTATCTATCTATCTATCTATCTATCTAAATCTGTTCATTATCTATCTATCTAAATCTGTTCATTATCTATCTATCTATCTATCTATCTATCTATCTATCTATCTATCTATCTATCTATCTCTGTTCATTATCTATCTAAATCTGTTCATTATCTATCTATCTATCTATCTATCTATCTATATCTATCTATCTATCTATCTATCTATCTATCTATCTATCTATCTATCCCACACTACTCTATAACTATTTTGTATTGTTTAGCCATTTTTTTGATGTTTCACTTTCATCCGGTATATTTATTACTGTAAAGTTTCTCAGATTTTTTATTTGAGATATTAAAATTACACACACACACATACACACACACATAATTTTAATATCTATATGATGGACTCTCCTATCGTGAACGATAACTAAGGGTCAGTATTGGATGGTGCCTTTTGTTTTACACTTATGCATGCTAGCAGGGGCAATTGTGAAAAAAAATCAGGTAAGGGAAAGACATATTTCATTTGTAATAATAATAATAATACATACATACATACATACATATATATATATATATATATATATATATATATATATATATATATATATATATATATATATATATTAACACACGTATACATATATTAATAATAATATACAACTCATAGTTGTACCAAACTGTGAGGAACATAACACATATTTATTATTAGTATAAATTTTATCTCTGTTATTTTACAGCGAGCACTGTTTTATTACCACAAGAATTCACTGTGCGCTATTACACACACATGCACACACATATATAGATATATAATTATGATTTTCATATTCTTATTTAGCCGTGATTCTTAAAATAAGGCTGATTAAACCTTATAAAACATACTAAAGTTTGATACATGCGCACACACACGCACGCGCGCGCGCGCACACACACATACACACACATATATGTGTATATATTATATATAAACCAGAACGACCAACAATTAAAAACAGTGTCATGCATTTGGTTATATATATATATATATATATATATAGCAATTTAAGGAATCTTTTTAGAATTGTTACCAACTCGTATTCACTTTCTTTTTATGTGCCATGTCCTTTCAGGACGTAGGCGATCATGGCTCTCCACCTCCCTCTATCCCTTGCAGCTCTCAGCAAGTTCCTTCCCTCTACTTCCTTCCCCAGACCACGTTTTGTCATCCATCTGCCTAAGTCCGTCAGGTATGTCACGCGCTGTTTTCCCCGGTCTCTCTTTCCTTCTATTCGACCCGTGATTATCAGATTCTCCAGGCCCTCCTTCCTCATTATGTGTCCCAGAAACTTCAGCTGCCTCTTTCTGATATTAAGTATAAGCCTCCTAAGATCTCATCGTTGCTCACACGTTCGGTTCCATAATATCCTTAACATCCTTCTGTATGCACCTTAATATGACATATGTGGGATATAAGATCATTATAATATAAATATATATATTATGTAACTTTTAAACTTGAATATTTACGAAAGCTCAATGACTTTATAAAAATAAATTAGTTATATAAATGCAATTCATTGTCTGCATACACATTTCTATGTGTCATGACTCTTCTGACGATCATTACTCTCCACAACTTCCTATTCTTTGTAGCTCTTAGCAATATTTGTCCTTTTAATATCCATTCCATTTGCTGTCCTGCCATTCATTTATAAAAGACTGTTAGCTAGGTGATTCACTGTTTTCCCCTTATTTCCAATATATCCTGCCAGTGTCTAATTCTCCAAGAACACTTTCATCATTATGTGACCCAGTATATGGGCGCTCACAGCTCTCCACATGTTCCTATTCTTATGCCGAATTTAGGTGTCGAATAAAGATAATATAATTTTATTATTTCTAAATTCTTATAAATTTCACGTACATAGGACGCTGAAGGCAAAAAGGCGAAAGCCCAAAAGCTTTCAACAGGAGCTAGCCTAAAGTCCTCTTGAAGGGCGGCTTCTAGGCTAGTATATATAATAAAAATGCGCATTTTGCATTTAATTGTTTAATACAAAATTTAAATAGATATCAATCCACTTATGCCTATTTCTCACTATTAATATGGATTTAAAGGGGTAAGAAATCTTATAAAATATGACTTCAATCTGCTGCAAGAAGGATTTTCCAGAAGTTATTTAAATAACATTTTATTTTTATATTTATAAAATCAGAAAATTATATTTGCATCATAAGAAAATTGCCTCATAAGTAAAGATTTTTAAATCTATATATTTAGTGATTTTTACACAAACATAATTAACGCATAGGAACATCATTAAATTTACTGATGTGTCAGTAAACAGTCGATTTGAAAGATTGGTTAATATAATAGCAAAAACGTGATACCAATTAAAGAGAATTTGAGATAACTGCATTCGATTAATCAGTAATCTTTTGTCTTATTGACATTTGTGATCGCTGTAAAATCCATTGAAAGAAAACAGATAGTCACGTAAATGTTGTTCGATGACTAAAGTAAAATAAATAGCAATTGAAAAAGAGTATTTGCTTTTTGTAATTAAATTCAATTTACCTTTAGCAAAATTCATGTTATTGCAGACGATACAAAAGGCTTGCTTTTAAGGCAAACCTTAGTAAGTGTTTTCTGTCATCATCCACCAATAAAGTAATAGTTACAATGTGCTTGTTTTTCCTTTCTTTTTCTTTCGTTTTTTTCTTTTCTTGGGACAAACCTGTGCAATAAATCCTAAGGTTCATTTATTACTTCCCGCTTGATTTTCTTTTTAATGGTATCATTTTTCAAGTTTGCCGAGATAGGACTTTTTTTTTAATTTGTTATAAAGTAATCTATACTATTGTTATATTAATGTTCTATTTTCTCACCATTACGCATTTCTGTAATGTAATCGATCCTGACCAGGTGTTTCGATTTCAGTCACTTTCTCACTGACGTGACGTGGCTTCCCTCTGTCTTTTCTACAAATGGCAACAGCTCTGACGAGCTTTTTTCCCCTAGTTCCCCGCCTACATGAATTTAAGCGTGCTATTAAATTGGTATCTAGGTCCAATTCTTTCACTGTTGAAATAGTTAAATGTAACCACCACTTCTACTCCAACAGTTTCTTTTCTCGCACTTCCCGCCTGTGGAACTCTCTTCTGTTTCCTTGCTTTCCCTGGAATCTCCTTTATCTATTGTCCTTTCTTCAATCCTCTATGTTTATCTCACTTTCACTCCCTGCAACCCCCTGCGCACTAGTGCCATTCCCACCTTGCTCGGGGTGAAATGATTGAAAATGTCTACGAAGCAAGTAATCGAGCCGGTACTGCTTGCATGCCATTATAACTATTTACATATTCAACTATGACAATTATTGCTGGATTTATATCTATAATCGTTCTAAACTGTTATGTTTTGATGGCCATTATAATGTTGAGTGCTAAAATTACTCGTGTCCAATTATGTGTATTTTGGGTGTTTCCCGAATATTTGCAACTGTTTAGCATTATGTTAGTAGTACATTAGCTTGTTATACTATAAATTCGTCATTCTCTTCAACCACAATGTTATTATTGTCAGTGACTGAGTTGTAAATCTTATAAGCAGAAGCGATATCATATTCTCTGCATGGCGCATAATCCACAATACCCTATCAGTATAGTTTTACACTTTTGGCTGTGATAAGGTAGTAAGAGTATTACGGCAGTAATCGTAGTATTCATCTGATAGTAATTCAACTAGTCACCAGTTCAAAATAAACAAAGTAGTAGTTCTAAAGATAAGTGTGTTGTTTGGATAAGAGGACAGAAATAGTAATGGGCTGTCAAAGAAGAAAGCGGCAATTACTTTCATTGTTTGAGTTTTACAGAACTAAGATGACTGAATGTTAAATCATGGGTTAACCTGATGACTATAACCGTTTCTTTCCACAAATCGTTTATGGAATAAGCGTATATTAAGTTAGAGATTCAGGAGAAATCAGTTTCCTAGAGATATTTGAAAGAGTTAGGTTTTATGAAAAGTATGAAAAAGCAAGTTTTCATGAAAGCAGATTTGATGAAAACTATGAAAAAAGCAGATTTGATGAAAACTATGAAAAAGACATGTTTCGTGAAAAGTATGAAAAAATGTATGTTTTATGAAATGTATGAAAAATCTGTTTCATGAAATGTATGAAAATGTATGTTTCAGGAAATGTATGAAAAAGGTATGTTTAATGAAATGTATGAAATAGACACGTTTTACTTAAAATATGAAAAAGGTAGGTGTTATGAAAAGTATGAAAAAATATGGTTTTGTCAAAGGATGAAAAAGAATGGTTTTAAGAAAAATATGAAAAGAAGGAAGGTAAGTTTTATAACAAGTATGAAAACTTTTTTATGAAAGTATGAAAGAAGTTTTCTAAAAGTATGAAAAAGGTAGGTTTTACGAAAAGTAAATAAAAATGTAGATTTCATGAAAGTATGAACAAAGTAAATTTTACGAAAAGTATGAAATAGGTAAGTTTTTATGAATGTATAAAAAAAAGTGATTTTATGAATATGATAATATTTAAAGAAAATAAAAATAATTACAAATTTTAATTAAATTCTATATTTTTTATTACCTAAATAATATTGTCATGAATTATAATTTGAATTATAAATATTCTCTATCTATATACGCGTTTTATTTTCTCACTATAACTGGGCCACTTGTGAGCTCCGATAACTTCCTGAAATCCCAAATATGTTTCGGTTTTAGATAACACAAATTATTAATGAACCGTAGGAAAAACAAAAATCAAAATCAACGACAATCACTTCGTATTTTTATTTTATTTTCCTATAGCAAATCACCATATTTATATTTTGCTAAAGTAACATGTATTATGTATTATTACATGTAACATATAAATATAGTGATATCTATTAGTGATTTTTTATATGAACATTTTTTAAAGATCATATGTGTGAATCTCTGATTTCCTTACAGGTATTTATTTTAAAATTGTAACTCTTAAAATCCTTTTCACATTTTCCCCAATGTTTCTAAATAGCAAGATTGCCATGTTAACGATTTTTCCGTAGATTTTTCCGTTTTTATATTGATAGTTGTTCAAAATTGTTATTCTGTTGTCAACGTTTCGTTCTGTATGACTATTTTCAAAAATTAAATTTTACATAATTTTTCCAGATATTTCATATCAGTTATTTTATCATGAAAGATATATAATTAATGCCGTCATAAATTTCCGCTAAAATTAAGATTTTAGCGATACGACCAGTAAATCTCAAGAGGGCATAACTTAATAAAAAATCTAATTGTTTTGTTTATAACCCGGAGAACAATTATTAAGATATGATTATTTGATCGCTTAACTTTGTTCTTTCTATTTTTGATGATGTCATCATAACTTTTGGGTTGATCTATTTTCCAACCCTCTTCAGGTGTAATCTGGGATCAAAAGAAAACGTCGAACTCAAAGAAGAACCGATTAAGAAATTGTTATTTTGTATATTAGAAACGTGTGCTGAAAGGTTTTCAACCTGATCCAGAAGCGATTTTTTAAAATTCTAATCGTTGGTTATTTGATCGGATTTTGGGAAGAACTGGTCTTACTCAGCGGGCAATACTTACCTTGCACAGGGCTCGTCCCTGGGCTGGTGGTATCACGGCTAGGACTATCTTGGACCGGCTCCGGCCTGGACCAGTTAGGATAAGCCAAGACCAGCTATGACTAGCTTGGACAAGCTATGACCAGATAAAACCAGCTTGGACCAGCCGCCCGAGTGAAAACATTCGGGGTCCCCACGTTAAAAACTGACCTTGTGTCACAACCTGACTCGGTGGGTGGGGGGGTCAAGTAAATACACTTACTAAGCGGGCATAAACACGCACGCATGCGCGCGCACCCCCCCACATATATATATATTGTTTAAAATTTGCTATATTTATAGGCGAAGTTTGCTCAATACCAGAGATACAGAGCGTCTATAGATATAGACAATGCGAACATAGGAATCAAAACTGTATGGAGACCGTCAATTTCTCGCTTATGCGCGATCTTTAGACCAACTATATACATATACACATCCACACAAACATATATATAAAAGACAATAATAATAATAATAGTAATTGCTGTATATTATTAAACAGTTAGCTTATTAACTCCTAACAAAACAGTCGTACAGTAAATTACTTAAGTTATATGTATATATATATATATATGTGTGTGTGTGTGTGTGTGTGTGTGTGTGTGTGTGTGTGTGTGTGTGTTTACTGGACTGGTTTATTTTTACAGTGATAGGCGCACCAAGCATTCAAATGATTCCATTTAGGGAAGTTCGTTAATAACGACTTTACTAAAGGAAAAAACAAACAAACAAAACAAAAAAAAACAACGTAGTGTTGAATATTGTGTTAGCCCGACTCACACATGAGTTCGATAGCTTGAGTTTTTTCAATAAATTCATCCTAAACAAGGGGATAATGCCACTAAGACGCAAGTGGTTACTGGGAATAAAAGAGAATGAGTAGTCTTTAGGAGAAGGAGCCTGAAATCTAACCCTAGACAGGAAAATGAGCGATAAACATCTACTCCTGTTCAAAAGACTGGGAACCGGGTGAGAGGCAAATCTATCTACTCCTATTATGTTCAAAATAAATTTACTCCATCTTCTTCGCATTCCGTTTTACCACTAGTTGTTCTAATAATCAATGATTTCCGTTTTCTAAAAGATTACGCCGAGAAAAAAGTATCAACCAACAATATGACAACAAATATGCAAAAAAAAATTTATGTGCCCAAATAATGTTGCAAAAAGAATTTTCTTTTTTTATGTACCGTGTCCCTTAAGGATGTGTACGATCATGGATCTCCACAACTTCCTATCCTTTGTAACTCTTAGTAATGTTTGCTTTTTATTTAATATCCTTCTCTCTCACTAATCTGTCATCCATATACACAAGCTTTTTAGGCAGGTTACACGCTGCTTTTTCTCTGTTCCTCCATCCTTCATTCTGTTTTGTGAGTGTCAAATTCTCCAAGTCCCTTTTCCTCGTTACATGTCCTATGTGTTTCAACAGTTTTTTTCTGATTTTAATCATGAGCATATTTTTGGTTTCCGTTTTCCTTCAAACTTCCTTGTTTCTCACACGTTCGGTAGAACCACAACTATGTTATCTCAGTTCTCTCTCTCATCTGCGAAGAAATTGTTCAACGTTCACTGCCATATAGAAGGATTGATATTATATGGCATTTCTGCACTCTTTTCTTTGTATTCCTCGATCCCTCCAGCCTTCAATATGCCCTGTGTGTGTCACATTTTCCAAACCATCTTTCCTCATTATGTGTACTAGAAATTTCATCTGTTTCGTTTTTATTCTAAATATAAGCCTCCTTTTTGTTTCCACTTTCTTTAAGTTCTTTTTTTGTTCACATATTCAGTCTATAATGTTGTGGACAAAGCTTTTAAAGCCCCCAAAAAACCCCTCCTTCCTTATATACTTACACTTCTTACACTGTGCGAAGAATTATACATTTCAACTGAAATAGAAGATCAGGACCGGAGCGTATTACCCCCCTCCTTTAGCGGGGAGCCCAAGCCTGATTGGGGAACCCGGGCAATGCTTTATGATCCTCATTATCTTATCAACATTTACTTTTTCTACTTATATTTATATACATTACAATTTAAATTAAGCACAACTCACTATTAAAGGATGAAAAATTTTCGCGGATTTTGACATCATTATGTTTTGTTTTTTTGTCAAAATCCGTAAATTTATTTTGTAAATGCTAAGTCTCGAACAAAAACACTATATAAAATTCACTATTTTTTAACCATAATGTTGAATGTGTTAAAATTATTCAACTTTTTAACAAGAAAACTCAAGTTGATGTTAAAAATTGCCGCAAATCATTGTTGATTTATTTAAGATGTAATGATCCATTATGACATGTCTTTAATTTGTATTTAGATATATTGCATTTATTTTCAATTTTTCTAGTTGAATTGTTCACCTACATTGCATATAGTCAATTATTGTACATAATTAGGTTTCAATATAATTTATATTTCATATGGATGCTATTTTTTAAAAATAGAGTTTTAGTAAAGTGGGGGGCCTGCATCATAGATTCGGTGGGTGGCATGAAACTCTTGCACCGGTCCTGTAAAGGATTATACGTTTAAACTGAAATAAAAGAATACGTTTAAACGAAAAGAAAAAGATAACGTATTTATTTTTAAATATTAGCACCAAAGTTTCTTCCATTTGTCACCTGAAATTTTATGAATGGAATCGGTGCCACCTCAATTTGAGCTTCTTGAAAACTTTAAAAATTCTTGAGATCCAAAGTAAATAATTTTCTTTACTGATGAAGCATTTTTAATCGTTTCACCCCAAGAAAGGCTATAAATCCACTAAGACGCAAGATGTTACTTAGGATGAAAAACAATAATATGAAGGAAACTGAGAAAATATGATTGAGAAAAGAAAGAATAAATAAAAACAATAAAAAGAACAGGAAATGACAATTGACGCTGAATTCAAATTTTTGTGTATTGCAGTTGATAGACAAGTAAGAAGGTGAAAGAATATTTCATAGACGTGAAGTGTAAGAGAAGAAAATATCAGAATAGAAGTTACGGTTATATTTAGCAATTCTAACAGTAAAATGATGAGACCTAACTGCTAATCTAGTACTAGACTTAAATTCATGATGTCAACTTATCAAAGAGGAAAACTGATCAGAACGATTGCCATGAAAATATTTGTAGAAAAGAAACAGAACAGGTAAAATGTGAATGAATTTGTATCCGTAATAATACCCCCAAAGAATGCTGTAAAAATAATGCCTTCTTAACATTTCGAGTGGAAGAACACATAGAAATGTATAACGTTTCATTGTTTATCCCAACACAGATCTGCTTGAGTTGTGAAACCAATATTGATTTCTGGTATAAGTTCAGACAATACTATTAATGATATTTGCATTGCATGAACAAAGGATTCAATTTTAGCTTTGCCAAAATAAAGGTTATGTGTATATTAGTACCTATAGCATTCAAAATATTGCCTGAAGTCGCTACTGAAATATAGGATAAAATGGAATTGTTAGTAGTGTAGAATTTGCTGATGTTTATAAAGATAATGTAAAGATATTCGCAACTGTAACAAGACAGTACTAAAATCATTGTAATTGTGGATAATTCTCATCATAATATGTTTAAATATTTCTGTACTATTAAACTAAACACTAGATATTTAAACGATTTATAGTTTTCTTCGATTATCTTTGTACAATATGATTTCGACACCTGTGCAACAAGTATTTCGGTAAATAAATTCATACATGTATATTAATTTCAGAATCTAACTCTTAGATGCTTTTTCTTCTTAGGTTAAGAATTATGTTGTAAATTGTGTCTTCTTGTTACAACTGAAAAATGGTTATGTATCATTGTTCAAAGGTTTCTTTATACTCTTTTTTCTGTATTTAAACCGGGAATAGATCTAATGAATGTATATTTGTCATATTTCATGGATAATTGTGCACTTCATCTACCAGCTAATTTTTGCCTGTAACATATGTCATACATTGATTTTTGACTGTATTGTCTGCCCAGTTGTTTTACTAGAACATTACTAATAAATCGTTATTTGTTCTCGTTCAAAGATATCGGCATAATTTGTTTGTTTTGACTTACAACAAAGCTAATAAGTGATTATTTATTCTTATTCAAAGATTGGTATAATTTTTCAGCTTGGTAATTTTCGGCCTACAATGTAGCTCGTAGGTTGGTATTTGTCTTTTTTCAGTGATATGGACATAATTAGTTGCATCGTTTGTTTTAGCTTGTAAATTATCTTGTACATTTTTCATTTTACCTTTAGTCCTGGGTATGACGATAAACTACACCCGGCAGCAAGGCCTCTGATCAGGCGATTGGAGATTTTGAGAAACGTAGTACCACTTCTTAATTGCAGTTTTTCCCAAGTCCACCTTGACCCGGGGTGGTAGGACCTATTAGGGTCCAAGCTATGGACAAATAGTGAACTCCCAAACAAAAACAAAACACTATGAAAGTATAAAAATACATTTTTATAATAAAAATACCAGCAATACATTTTTATATAAAAATAATTACCAACAATGCATTTTTATATAAAAAATTACTAAGAATATATATTTGTAGCAGAATTACTAACAATACATTTTATAGCAAAATGACTAACAATACATTTGATCTGTAGTAAAAGGCATACAACTACGTTCAAAATATATTTATTTGAAACTATAAAATTGTGTTCAAAATATTTACATTTCGGTATTAAATAACCCATGGAGATGTTGATATGCCGCTGAACGAAATCAACCAACCATCATGAAAGAGCTCTTCCATGACATTAATCCACATAATATCCTAAAATGTCTAAAGAAACCAAACTATATTCCAAAATATAACTTCAACAAAACTACAACATAAAACGCACATATCATCGCCTCTAGTAATTATGTCCACACAAACATATATATGCACTAAAACTGAGTATCATCTACCATATAGTAAATTGTGAAAGCAGAATAACATATATCATATTTTTATTACATCAAAACACCCAAGAAATTTAAATTTCAGCATTAAATGACCCATAAGTTGTTGATATGCCGTTAAACAAACAAATAAATCAATCATTTTAACTATTTCATGATATTAGTATAATTTTTTTTTCTTCGTTTTTTTTTTTTAACTAAAAGATAATTTGTAGATATTTATTTGTTCCCGTTCAGGGATATTTGTATGTCTCTTTGCTTTGTCTATATCTGAGATGAGGTATTATAATGACTTACATTATTAGGACTGTTATCTTCATCTTCAATGCCATATTCACAACGTTTCAGCCGTTGTACTCTCCGGCCTTCTTCAGGTAATTGAAATTTTGAACCGAACCCTTTATTTCGTCCACTGGGGTAGAATGTTTTAGTTCTACGTGTCATGCCTCTTTCGTGTGTCTCAGTTATTTCCCTTTAAATCAACTCTCCAAGTTTGGTTCACCACTGCTGTCCTCGAGGACACATGGCCTAGTGTATACAGACGTTGTTTAGATCCAGTAACTAGACCAAAAGAGTTATGAGTTCAATACCAGGTCACAGCAGTGGTGAACCAAAACTTGGAAAGTTGAGTTAAAGGGAAATAACTGAGACACCCGGAAGAGGCATGGTACGTGGAACTATAACAATCTACCCCCATAGACGAAATAAAGGGTTTGGTTTAAAATTCCAATCACTTGAAGAAGGCCGGAAGCGTGCAACGGCCGAAATGTTGTGAATATGGCAATGAAGATGAAGAGAACAGTTCTAATAATGTAAATAATGTAAGTAATCATAATACATCATCTCAGATACAGACAAAGCAAAGAGACATACAAATATCCCTGAACGGGAACAAATAAATAGCCGAAACGTTGTGAATATAGCAATGAAGATGATGATAACAGTTCGAATAATGTAAATAATGTAAGTAGTCTCTTTGCTTGGTTTCATCAATAAAATATTTCCCATAACGTTATTTGTTCTCCTTCAAAGATATAGGTATAATTTTTTAGGTTAGGTGTTTTAATCTATAAGATATTTTATATGCGGTTATTTGTTTTCGTAAAGGAATATTGGCATAATTTGTTTCCTTGTTTTCTTTGGCCTACAAGATCTTTCATGTTACCTCGTTCAAAAATATTCATATAATTTGTTAGCTTGCATGTTATAATCTGTAAAATAGTTCGGATATGTTTATTTATTCTCATTCAGAGATATTAGTATAAATATATATCTGATGAATACAATTTCCCATATATATGCATAAATTATTATTTTGTTAATTATTTATTAATATAGGCTTCTCGACATTCTATAACCTTCATCAATCTTTCAACTATTGATTTTGCTAAATTTTCTACCATTTTAACTTCAGCACTACATGCAGCAGTTTTTAGTACTTCCCAGAAATCTTCGGTTGAATATGTTTTCTATTTTCATGTGCATCTAGTTTAATAATAGATTAAAAGTTATTCTTTTAATTTGGTATCTTTTAAGCTTTTTTTGGCAATGTGGACAATAGTCAGCTTTACAGAATGTGAGGGAGCATTATTCTAAATGGGTATACTCTTTAGTTTTATGGTTGTGAACTGTATCATTCAATAAAAAAACTTACAATAATTCTCTGCATTTATCATGGAACCATCATTAAATTTGAAGGAACCTATTTTTACTGTCTAGAATATTAGCCAAAACATTGCTCGATCCATTCTATTGTTTCTAAGACATTAGTTGATTATTTATATGAACTCCCAACCTCTGTTAAATTCATCAGGTTTAACCAATATAGCTCTATATTCATAACCAAAAATAACCTTCATTTCGCAACTTGCATGTTTCTCTTCGTAATATTTACTTAAAGGTGGTAGTTTGGTTACTTTCATGTATTTAATCAATGTTCTTAATATTCTACATCTTTTTGTGCATTTACATTAGTAACACCAGTTTTAAATATATTTTTCATGGTTAATGTAATTTTCTTGCTTATTAGTCTTTTAATTTTTCTTATACCAATTTTATTAAATTTTCCTGTCCTTTCTTACCTATATTTTCAGTTTCTTTTTTTATTTTACTTTAACCATCATTCTAACCATTTTGCAATTACGTTCGCATCAATTAATAACTTTACACTATTTTTATTCTCTTTTGAGACTATTTTTTTTTATTACGAACCATCACATTATTTATAAATCTTGAAATAAAAAAGAAATGTATAAGTACACTATTATGTATATATTAATTATACTATTATGTACGTATGATGAACAATCATTGAGTTATATAATAAAATGTCACGTCACCAAATAAGTTTTGGCTTCCTCCTTCTGGCCTAATTAATAATGTAATTCAGAGTTGGTGTTCATAAAATAAGTTGTATTCACAGATATGTGGTAAGAAAATAAATCGTTTATTTAATTTTAAATAAAAATGCATTTTATACTGAGTGAGGTAGAAATACCTGCCAGATATATCTACCAGAAATACCGCCCACATAATGGTAAAACAAGCTACAGGGTAATGCAGAAATAGCTCCCACATATATCTCCCAGAAATACCTCCCGCATAATTGTAAGACCAGCCACAGGGTGCGGCAGAAATATCTACCACATATACCTCCTAGAAATACATCTCACAAAATGATAAGACATTAGCTATAGGGTGCTGCAGTAATAGCTCCCACATATACCTCTCACGTAATGGTAAGATTAGCTACAGTATGCGACAGGAATAACCCTCCAACATATACCTCCCAGAAAAAAAACTCTCACATAATGGAAAGACATTAGCTACAGGGTTTTGCAGAAATACCTACCACATATACCTCCTAAAAATACCCTCACATAATGGTAAGACATTAGCGACAACGTTGTCTATTTTATATCTTGCACAAAATTATTGTTAAGTGTGCCAAGAAATTAATTTCCTCGCAAAGTACCGTAATTCTGATATGGTGCATTATAAATGCTCTTTGACGATGGGTCGTAGTATTAATAGTGTTAGGTGTAGATTCTTATTCCATTGTAGAAGGGAAGGGTAGACAGGTAGCTGTGTATGTAAACTTTCTACTGCTTTGTTTGAACAGAGGCGGTAGACTGTGTTTTTTTAAATATGTTTTTTAATGCCTAGCAACTGTTTCAAACTTTCAGGTACTTGAAGAGTGTGAATTAAAATTGAAGTTCCCTTTTGTCGTTATATTTAATATGATACAGGAATCGGATAACAATAGATGAGTTTCCTGAGCAACTATTTCGATTGTGGTCCCACTGAGAACTTCCACTGGCTATTTCATAAAACAGTTGAGCATTGTTAGTATGGTGGTACTGATCCAGTAAAGTCTATGTATATATGTACAAAACGGTTATTTGGGTTTCTGGATTCCTTTAGATGATTTTGTATTCCTGTACGACACAACAAACATTTCTGTGTTCGAAAAACGTACATTTCTGTTTTTAGTGGGCAGGATTAATTTTCAATGTAACAACAGAGTTCTATGATAAAATAAAAAAGTTTTCAAAAATTCTTTTTCTCGTGAAAGCTGGAATAAGAGATTTAGGTTTTAATGTGTCAAATTATGTGTCAGAGGTATAGAAAGGACTAGACATTCTGCTTAATTTCAGAGACAGTTCTGTCTGTGCCTGCAGAAAGGTTGGGTCGTTCGTTTGCTTCTATGTCAGATGTTCGCAATCGATTTTTTCAGTGTGGTTCAGTGTAGTTGCTGAGAAAGGAACAGAGGTTATGTTTTCTTTCCCAGAGATGTGTCTTATTTCAGTGAAAGATTGGGCTATAAATTAAAAATGACATATTTATAGTAGTGGGTATTTGTTTGTCGTAGTTTGGAGAAAATATGTGAGAAGTGTATAACATATGAAGATTGTAAAATATTTTCCCTCTAAAATATGCTTTTTATGCTAAATTATGGCATATGTCGTTAGTAATTTGCTACCAAAAGTTCTGTGTCTTTGTTGTGTAAGAGATAACTTAATTATGGTTTGTTGTAACTCGGAATATGATGCATCCATTACTACATGCTGTATTACATCACATGATATTGTATTTTAGCGCAAAAACTGGGGGTGGAAACTGCGACACCTAAATCCGAAAGTGCATTGAAACAGGGAAAAATGCCTTCCAAAAGCTAAGCAAAGTATTAAGAATCAGGAAAATTTTCTTTAGAAAAAAAAAGAATAATGAACTATTATGTAATATCGGTCTTTCCATATGGCATTGAATGCTGGACAGTCTCCTCATAGACGAAGAAGAGACTTAAGGCAACTGAAATGTAGTCCTACAGGCGGATGCTGAGAATATCAGGAATGAAAATGACGAAGTTTCTGAGAAAATAAAAACAAAAATAACACTTATAACTAGTACCGGAAAGAGACAGTTGAAATTTCTAGGGCAAATAATGAAGAGAGTTGGCTTGGATAATTTTACACTAACATGACATATTGACGACTAGAGTAGATAACGAGCTTGAGTAAATGATTGACAGAAAAAGGATTAGCAAAAAACAAACCTTACTAAGAGCTTATTAGTATTAGGAGGGGACACAACTAACAGATGAAATTTGGCACATTTTTCCAGTATGTCTTTGGTGTCTCTCCCTTCGTCGGTCCATCGTATCTTAATTGCTGATTTTGAATTCAAATGCGAGACGTTAGTACAAGGATGTCGATCAATGTGGTATAAATCCTTTTCTATAGTATAGTTCAGCATACCAATGATCTTGCATAACAGTCTGATTGATTGTTTCGTTTTCTACGGTTTATTAACCCTTTGCAGGTTATTTAAAGCCAGAAAATATTTTAAGATTTTTTTTTTCGTGATAATAATGGTTTAGTGATATGAGTCTTATTAATTAACTCATAGCTAAGGAAGAATGTTATTTTGCTCGGTAGCCGCCTCTGAGTTACTTACTTTGCGTGTAAATGAATGTAACGAACCCAGCTGGAATTAGAACTCGACACTTCGATTAACAATTCCGAGATACACCACCCGCACGTCCAAGCTTTACTCACCTGGTATTCCTAAGTGATCACCCATCTAACCAAGCTCGACGTTGCTTAACTTCAATGATCGTACTGGAATCGGTGCTTCAATGTTGTGTGGCCGTAATCCTCGTAGCCGTCTGATGGAACTTAGCATATAATTAATATTATCAACTTTCTCGGATACAGAAAATATAATGATTTAATAAGCGCAGTTTAGATGTAGCACAAGGCTGAAACTATGGGGTACCCAGTGAGAATCGAACTCACTACTCAGCTTGCTAATCTGTACTTTATATTTTGTTATCAAGGAAGGTTACAAAAAAAAACAACGAAAGTATATTTATTGGGGGTTCTCTCCATCCCGTAATATATAAAGCGTTATTGAAGTTCTTGAAGATAAATCGTATGTATGAATTTATATTTACTGGCTATTTGCATATCACCTTTGTATATATACACAAAATCAAACTACGGATGCATTGAAATATCTGTGATGAACCTTTGAAACCAAAAAACATTTTTAAAATTCGTAAAGTACACAGCGTATTATTGTGGCTATTTTTAGCGATGTCCTGTTCGGTTACAAGTATTTAGTTATACGCTAGAATTAAATCCAACGTAGAAACTACATTCTTCTATCCTGTAATGTGGAATAAAATATCAGTTCAGGATAGGTGTCCTTTTCAGTGCTCGGTAGCCGCCACTGAGTTTTCAAACTGAAGTGTTTCTTTTGATAACCACGTGTAACGATAATACACAAGAACTGTTGTATATACAAATTGTGTATTATTATTCTTTAAACCTCTGTCGCTGCGTATACTGACAATTCTTTACGGATAATCCTGTGATCTAAAATTGTGTTTGATACTCACCTGGTGTAAGACTGGGCTTGTGATAAGTTCGCGTATGTAACTGTTTCCAGCAATGCAGTTGGTTCCAGTCTGAAAAGTGTTTGCGGGGATGCTTTCTTTGATAAGAACTTTTAAATATCTACTAGTCATTATTGTGTTACATTCTTCGTTATCTGGTAATGACAAGAAAAATATTCACCTGAACATATGTCGTTTGATGTCGGCTTGTATGAAGATTTATGGCAAAGCAAGCTTCAAACCAATGTTGTGTCTACGATTTTCTTTGCATTTATGTAAAGTCCTATTGTTCATTGTAACCGGAGAATACTTTTGAGGGAATTGTTTGTTTTTTACTTACTTTGCTTTTTCTTATACGTTGATATCTGCATCTGTGTCTGCTAAAAACCGAAGACAAGAAAAACTGTCAAATGAAAAATAAACGGTATTTCTATGGTTTGATAGGTGCAGTCGTCATTGTCAGTGAGAGATGCAAAAGGTGATTATATCCCTTTGGTTGAGAGGAAGTCCTGAGGGTCACATGACGGTCAGTGAGTGACGTCAGTTCACAGAGTGACGAAAGCTAGTTTTTGGTTAGGACGCCTAGAGTCAAGACGTGCCTGCTGTCGCCACTTGCCTTTGAGAACACGAACGTCACAAGCCCACAGAGGTAGAGTGAACAGAAAACCCACCAGAAACATAAAAGACACCATTGACCTGGCATTTTTCCTGTTTGGAAATGTTACAAGTAAGACTCTCTCACACCGTTTGTTTTATACATATGTTATAGTTTCTCTGTGTGGGACACATTTGTGTCAAGTATGTATATATTGGTATAAAATCTATTTACCATTTCTTTCTTTCATATATTCTGTTTCGTCCGTGCATCAAGATGTTATTATACCATAGATATAATAATGCCTACAATCGGAAAATGATGACTGAGGATATCATTTCTTTTGAACTTTTTAAATTCCCATTAGTGGATTACTATACAGTAAGCAGTTGATCTATCCATAGGCGATGTAGTTGGTTGTCATCAATAGAGTTTGTTTTTCAGAAGACTGTATCTCATTAATTGTGAGGGCAACCTGCTGTCCAAGTACACATTCATCCAATAGGTTTCAATATAGATGCTTTCCATTTGTCGTACGGGTTGGTGGGATGCATGTTCTCCAAGATAGTATCCATCTCATTCGCTATTTCCTCCGACAACGGGTCTATAACGTATGCAGACATTATTTGTTGTAAAGTTTCTAGTTGGCGAAACCAGATTCATGTGCTGTTTCTGTCAAATAGAGGAATATTGAATTCTGTGGACAGACATATTGTCTCGTCTTCCATGATGGGAGATTTTATTATTATACTGGACCATCGGTCAGTGTGTCTTAATATTATTGTTTTCAGATGATTGTCTGGGTGATAGTGTAGCTGCCAAAAATAGTATTTCAAAAGAAGACAAGAAAAAAATATTCCAAGATATAAATGCTAAAAAATAAACCATTTTATTTTTTTTTCAAAATGTTATATATAGAGTGAATCCGACCCGGTCCGAGAATTATTTGTGAAGGTTTCATCTAATTCATAATTTAGATATATGTAAAAATGCTAAAGAATTCTAACAAATTCACTTACGGAAAGGCCTTTTATCAGTCATATGATATGGCTGGTCGGTCGAGTTCTATCTGGCACTCTTAGTTTTTGGGTCCCAGTTAATATTATACGCACGGGCCGAGGGGTAAGCAAATAGGCATGCGGTGAGATTATGTTAAGAAACGGGAAAAGTTGTTTCTTAATAATTTTGTTTAGATTAGTACATACTTTTTTAAATCATTTCATCCAAAGCAATGAAACAAAGCTACTAAGATACAATTTAGAAAATACGAGGAATTAAGGAGAAAGAACAATAAAATAAAAAAAATTAAAAAAAACAGTAGATAACGATTGGCATTGTAAAATCAAAGTTGATCTTTCAAGATCAAAGTTGATTGGGAAGCAAGAAAACGGAAGAGAGTTCCACAAGCATGATGTCCGAGAGAAAAAACTGTTAACATAGAACTTACGGTTACATCTAGCCAATTCAACTGTAAAATGATTGGACCTAGTTGACAATCTAGTATTACGATTAAATTCATAAAGACTAGGTACCAAAGAGGAAAGTTCATCAGAAAAATTACCATGAAAATATTTATAAAAAAAAGAACAAAGGAGCTACATTAGGGCTGTGGGAAAGTGACTGAAGTCGAGGTGCCAGGTCAGGGCTAATGAGATTGCAGATTCTTTTTTGGATCGTATGAAGAATCTCTAAATAGATAACAGGAGCACCGTACAAGATAAGACAGCAATATTCAAAGCAATGACGAATGATATACCTATAAATATGTTAGAAAGATTTCGGTGAAAATATTTGTCTATCACAACACAGTAAACAAACATTCCTAGGCATTGATTCAATATATCTTTCCATTTACAATGTACTTAGGTAGTTGTAGATTTACCTAATGTTAGCCTTTCATACATTCTACAAGGTGGGTGAATTTTGCTTGATATATCAACCAAAAGAACATGTAAAATTTTTCTTCAAGTAGTTTTTAAAGCCTAACTCGATCTGGCAGTGGTATTTGCGCTCGGTTTAAAATATTGGTGTAAATCTACTACACTTTTTTTTACCTACAAGATAGCTAGAAAGGTTGTTATTTTAGCCCATACAAAGATATTGGTATAATTTACTTCGTACTGTCCTTGTATTTGTCCCCATTCAGAGATACCAATTAACTAACCGTTTCCTTGTTCTAGCCTAAATGATTATTACATGTTTATTTTAAATGTTTAGAAAAAATTGTACGATTTGCACCATTGTTTGTATTGTGCATGAATGTACAATATAAGTTGTTATTAGTCTTCGTTCAGATATATTTGTATAATGTATTGGCTTGTATATTTTTACCTGCAAGATGATTAGAAGATATTCGTACAATGTTTCAGTTTACGTATTTTTTACCTTGCAAGATATCCCAGAAGAACTTTTTATGTAGTACTTCTGAGATATTGGTATAATTGGTAGTCTTGGCATATAGACAAGAGATTGATAGATATACCTGTACATTGGTATAATATATTTGCTTCTACATATTTCGCTACACAATAACAAGAAAGGCATTACTTTCCATCGTTCAAACATAACTGTATTATTTGTCATATTGCTTGTGTTTAACAAAAAGAAAATTAGTAGGAAATTATGTAAACTTATTCAGATATATGGCAATAATTTGTCTGCTCACTTCATTTTTGCGTTTACGTATATTGGATGAATTCGTGTCATATGATGTGGCCAACAAAACAGATCGAATATATATACACGTTCAAAGATATGACGATAGTTATTACATTACCCATCAGAAGAATTGGTAGTTCATTTCTCTGATTCATTTTCTAAAATGTAAGAAACCTGGAGATTTGTTATTGAATTTTTTTTCAGAGAGTTTGATATAATACATCTATCTGCATATCATAGAGTTTGGCGTATAAGTAGTTGTTTCATCAACACTTACACGAATTGATAGAAAATATGTCTGATTCGATATTTTAGCGTAGAAAAATACAGAACGTTGTTATTAAAAAAATTTCGGAGATATTGATATATCTACTTATGTTTATAACATACAGTTTGGCGTATAGGTATTTGTTTTATCAACACTCGAATAAATTGTTAATTAATTTGTCTGCTCGTTGTTCTAGCTTCCAATAGACCTAGAACTTCTTCAGAGAAA
The DNA here is from genome assembly GCA_903632075.3 of Acanthosepion pharaonis. NCBI lineage: Eukaryota > Metazoa > Mollusca > Cephalopoda > Sepiida > Sepiidae > Acanthosepion > Acanthosepion pharaonis. Next base: position 214,039 of record CAHIKZ030000551.1, read on the forward strand.
GTGATACATTACATCTTCCTATGTATATGTCAAAGATTTTCGTGTATAGAGAGCTATTCTAACAATACTAGCATGAATTGGTAGTTAATTTGTTTTCATGTTGTTTTACTCAACAAAAGACATAAAATTCTGTTATTGAAATTATTCAGTGATATAGATATAATACATCTAACTATATTTATATCATAGAGTTGCCGTATAGGTAGGTCTTTTATCAACCCTCGCATAAATTGGCAGTTAAATTGTTTGATCGTTATTCTAGCCTAGAAAAAAATCTAGTATGTTGTTATTGAATTTCTTCAGATTTCTTGATATAACGCATCTACTTAAGGTTATATCTTAGAGTTCGGTTTATAGGTAGTTATTTTATCAACACTCGTGTGAATTGGTAGTTAAGTTGGTTACTCGTTTTTCTAGCCTACAAGATACCTACAATGTTGTTATACAAATTCTCCACAAATATTAGTAAAATACGTTTATGTTCATATAATACAGATTGGCGTATAGGTAGTTATATTATCAACATTTGCATGAATTGGTGGTTAATTTATCCGCTCGTTTTAACTCTACATAACACCTTATGTTCTTAGTTCTGGTGGCATCTGGGAGGTATCTGCAGACCTTCCTGGTTGGCGTAATGATTACCCCAAAATAATATCAAGTAAAGGTCTGCGGCCAGATATTGTTCTTCTATCAAGGGTGAACCATAAAATCATCCTGGTTGAATTAACAGTACCATATGAATGCCGGATGGAACAAAGCCACGATTATAAAACTAATAAATATGAAAATCTAAAGTCAGAGCTAATAAAGGAGGGGTATAATGCAATTGTTAGAGCAGTGGAAATTGGAGCAAGGGGTTTCGTTTCAGGCACTCTGTACCAATTTCTGGGCCAAATTGGAATCAAAGGGCGGAATAGGGCCAAAAGTATAAAACGCCTAATAGAAGTAACAGAAAATAGTTTTATGTGGATATGGAAAAAACGAAATACTCCGTGGAGTGTTTCAGCGAACATGACGGCATGACATGACTGATCGTGAATGCGTAATGAGGTTCACGTTGCATTCTCAGAACGCGAGGTTTGCCGTTTTTCGGAATTTTCGTAAATTTAATTTCGCCGTTACACATTTGAACTAGTTTATCTACAACACTTGTATATCGTTATAATGGGGTCTCACATCAGTGAGGGGGGGGGCGGTGTGCAACTGAAACCGTTGAGAGGAAGGCCCAGAAACGGTGCACATTCTCTCCTGATGACCCCAGTTTAAAATTCGAGAGGAACACATCAAATTCAGTGAAGTCATATGCCGTAGTGAAGCTCGGTGGAAGTGTCATTGGCATGAGGAGCATTACACATTCAGCTCGCGTCAGGTGAGTTTCAATTACTTTCCAGTAATTTCCTTCTTCAATGTTGTTATTGAACATCTTTATAGACATTGCTACATGTGTATATACCATAGTGTTTGGCGTATGTGGTTTTATTATCAACACTAGCATGAATTGGTAGTTAATTTCTCTGCACGTTGTCTTAGGTTAAAGGAGAACTAGAATGTTGTTACTGAACTTTATCAAAACACGCGTGAATTGTTTGTTAAATTGTCTGATCCTTATTCTAAAATACAAAATATTTAACATGCTGTTATTGAACTTCTTCAGATTTATTGATATAATACATATACCTAAGCTTATATCATAGAGTTTAGCTTATAGGTCGCATGAATTGGTAGTTAATTTGGTTACAATTTTCTAGCCTACATGACACCTACAATGTTGTTATTCTTCACATACATTGACATTATACATCTGCCTAAGCTTATATCTTAGAGTTTGGCTTTTCTCAATAATTGCATGAATTGGTAGTTAATTTGGTTACTTGTTTTTCTAGTCTACAAGACACCTACAAAGTTATTCTTCGTTAGGTAGACATTTTCTCAATACTTGCATGAATTGGTAGTTAATTTGGTTACTTGTTTTTCTAGTCTACAAGACACCTACAAAGTTATTCTTCGTTAGGTAGACATTTTCTCAATACTTGCATGGATTGGTAGTTAATTTGGTTACTTGTTTTTCTAGTCTACAAGACACCTACAAAGTTATTCTTCGTTAGGTAGACATTTTCTCAATACTTGCATGAATTGGTAGTTAATTTGGTTACTTGTTTTTCTAGTCTACAAGACACCTACAAAGTTATTCTTCGTTAGGTAGACATTTTCTCAATACTTGCATGAATTGGTAGTTAATTTGTCTGCTTGTTCTAACCACCAATTGACCAATTGTTGTTACTGAACTTCTTTAGTGTTATTATTATAATACATCTACTTATGGTTATACCAGAAAATTTCTCGTATAGGTAATTCTTTTATAAACATTCGCATGAATTGTTAGTAAATTTGTACTATCGTTCTTCTAGCCTACACGTGTCGTACTTTGCTGTTATCTAAATTCTTCAGACGTATTGATATATCAGTGTCTGCCGTAAACGCAGTTTCTTATCAACACTGGCATAAATTGGTAGTTAATTTGTATGATCGTTGATCCAGCGTACAAGTGACTAATATGCGTTTATTGAATTTCTGCAGAGATGTTATAATACCTCTAGTTATGGTTTTCAGAGTTTGGTAGTTATTTTACCAAAACTTGCGTGAATTTCTAGTTAATTTCTTCACTCCTCGTTTTAGCCTACAAGTGACCTGGAAATCTGTTGTTGAAATCTTCAGAGATATTAATATAATACATCTATCTATGATTATAACATCTATCTATGATTATAACATCTACCTATGATTATAACATCTATCTATGATTATAACATCTAGCTATGATTATAACATCTATCTATGATTATAATATCTACCTATGATTATAACATCTAGCTATGATTATAACATCTACCTATGATTATATCACAGTGTTTGGCGTATAGGTACTTATTTTATCAACACACATGAATTGGTAGTTAATTTGCTCGTTGGTCTAGCCTAGAAGAGACCTAGAAGGTTGTCATTGATCTTCTACAACATTGATATAATACGTCTTCGTATATTTATATCATAGTGTTTGGCTTATAGGTTGAATTGATAGTTAATTTGTCTGCACTTTATTCTAGAGTGCAAGAGACATATAATCCTGTTATTGAAGTTCATCATAGATTGATATAATATATCTACGTATATTTATATCTTAGATTTTGGCGTATAGGTTATTTTATCAACACTCGCATGAATTGGCAGTTAATTTGTGTTATCGTTGTTCTAGCCTACTTATTGTACTTTTATTGTACTTTTATTGTACTTTTACACATACAGAGGTATAATAATTCTACCTATGTTTATATAAGACAGTTTGATTTATAGGTAGTTATATTATCAACACTCGCGTAAATTGGTACTTAATTTGTCTCCTTCTTTTTCTTTCGTATATATCACCTACAATGATGCTATTGAACTTCTTCATAGACATTGATATAATACGTCTACCTTTGTATATTGCATAGATTTTGGCGTATTGGGAATTATTTTATTAACACTAGCATAAATTGGCAGTTAATTTGTCCGCACGTTTATGTAGCCTACACGAGATGTAGATTTCTGTTACTGAACTTCTTCAGAGATATTGATTTAATACATCTAAGTATGGTTACATCATAGAGGTTGGCGTATAGATAGTTATTTCATAAAAATCACGCATGATTTTCTGGTTAATTTGTCTGCTCGTCGTTCTTGCCTAAAGGCACCTAGAATGTTGTTATTGAACAGACAGACATTGATATCGTATATCTACCTATATTTATAGCATAGAGTCTGGCATATTCCCAATTATGTTATCAACACTCGCGTGAATTGGTAGTCAATTCCTCAGTTCATTGTTCTAGCCTACAAGTGACCCTAATTGAAGTTATTCAGAGTTATATACATCTACCCATGCTTATAGCTTAGAGTTTGCCTTATAGATACTTATTTTGTGAACACTCGTATGTATTAGCTGTTAATTTGGCTACTCGTTTTTCTCGCCTACGTAACACCAACAATATCGTTCTTGAACTTCTTGATAGAAATTTATATAATACACCTTCTTATGTATATAACATAAAATTTGCCCTATAGGGAGGAATTTTATGAACACTAGTATGAATTGGAATTTGTCTGCTCGTTGTTCTAGACTAAAAGAAATCTGGAATGTTATTGAATCTCTTCAGAGCTATTGACATTATACATCTACCTATGGTTATATCTTAGTTTGACTTATAGGTAGTTATTTTATCAACACTCTCATGAATTGGTCGATAATTTGTCTACTCCTGTTTACAAGAGACTTAGAATGCTGCTATTTTTCTTCTTGAAAGACATTGATATATTATCTCTACCTATATTTATATGATAGAGTTTGGCTTATCGGTAGTTGATTTATGAACACTCACATGAATTGGTTAATCTGTTTCCTCGTTTTTCCAACCTACAAGAGACCGAGAATGTTGTTATTGAACTTCTTCAGAGACATTGATATAATACATCTACCTATGTTCATATCGTGGGGGTAGGCTTTTAGTTAGTTTATCTATACTAGCCTGAATTGGTATTTAATTTGTCTGGTCGTTGTTCAAGTCTAGAAGAGACCTAGGATGCTGTTATTGAACTACTTCTGAGATATTAATATAGTATATCTGCCTATGATTACATCATAGTCTTAGACGTATAGACAGCTATTTTATCAACATTTGCATGAATTGGTAGTTAATTTGTCTGCTTGTTGTTCTAGCCTACAGGAGACCCAGAATGCTCTTATTGGTCTTCTTCAAAGACATTGATATAATACGTCAACATATATTTATATCATAGAGTTTGGTTTATAGGTCTTTGTTTTATCAACATTTAGATGAATTGGTAGTTAATTTCTTTCTCGTTGTACTAGCCTATAAGAGACCTAGATTGCTGTTATTAAACTACTTTTTTTTAATCGGAATCACTCCAAGCAGCCTAGGAATGCAACTAATACACAAGGTTTTACTGTCAGTTGTAGAATTAGGCACAGAAACATTAATGATGCGACGAAAGGGAAGATATTAACCAGGTGGACTGTAGATAACGATTGACATTGCATTTAAATTTTTCCAGATTAACGTTGAGTGTGAATCAAGGAGCCGGATGGGAATTCTCCAAGTGAGAAGTTGGAGAGATGAATCTGTTAGCGTAGAAATTATGGCTACCTCTAGGCAGCTCAACTCTAACGATGTGATCTCGACGCCAGTCTAGTGCTGCACTTAAATTTAAAAAAAAAAAACTATATTCCATTCTTACATTACCTCTTTAGCCAGTAATCCCTGACGATCCGCATAGGTGAAACCTTGGTAGGTTTATTTGCTCTTTAGGTTTAATATATATATATATATATATATATATATATATATATATATATATATATATATATATATATATAGCCATGTTTCTATGTTTTTTCTCTAATATTGTGTTGAAATATAGCATATATTTATATATACGAGAGAGAAAGCTCATCCGAACAATTACCATGAATATATATATATATATATATATATATATATATATATATATATATATAGAGAGAGAGAGAGAGAGAGAGAGAGGGGGGTAACTTTACGACGGGGTGGGAGAAAATAGCTAGAGCTGAGCCGCCAGATCAGGACTAATAGTATTGCAGTTTCTTCTTTGGATCTTATCAAGAGCTCATTCGAACAATTACCATGAAAGTATTTATAGAAAAAAACATAGAGAGGCAACCTTAGGCAGTAGGGTGGGGGTGACAAGCTGAGCCTCAAGATCATGACCAATAATATTGTAGATTTTTCTTTTGATCTTATCAAGGAGCTCAAGGTAAATTATTTGGCGTATATTTATTTATTTTTATTAAGACTAGCATGAATTTTTGTAGTTAATTTGTCTGCTTCTTTTTATAGCCTACAAGAGACCCAGAATGCTGTCAGTGAACATCTTCACAGCCATTGATGCAATACATCTACCTGTCTGGATGTCTTAGAAATTAGATTGAATGTAGTTATTTCGTCACACGAAACATGAATTGGTAGTTAATTTGTCTGATTAGTTGTTCACTATTTCAAGAGTCGTAGAATCTTGTTATTTTACTTTTTCCTAGATATTGACATAATGCATTCTCTTATATTTATGTCACATAACTTTATATTTTGGGTAGTTATTTTGTCTCCCCTTTCGTCGTGACACTTATATCATTCCTATTTTCATAGTTTACAAATAATGATATATTTTATCGCTTTTCTTTCTTTGTCTTACAATTAAGTTGGTTACAATTAAGTAAGTTGGTTTTGTCAACCCCTGATTTTTTCTTATAATTTGTCTGCTTTAATTCTAAGAATACAGAAATTAAATCTTTTTCCTTGTATGTGAATTTCTGAAATAAGTGATAATCCATTTGCAATATAGAATAATTTTTTACTGTAATTTTGTGATTATTCATAAAATCTTTTGAGAAATCTGTGAGAATTGCAGACTTGAATTAGAATGCATTCATTCAGTCCTAACATTTCAACAATCTCCAATATTTTGTGTATTCAATAACACTTACTTCAGTACATTTTCTGTGAAAAGAAAATTAAATGAGAATATCTTCCTGAAACGAAAAGATAATTTCTTGGGGATAGCAAAAATTTATATTAAAAATTTGAAATTGCACAATCTCTTCATTAAGCCATAAACATTTAACATAAATGTGTGTTTGCTTTATCCAAATATAAGCAGAAATATTATAGCGAGGAAAATCACTCTTTAGCTGCAAGACTGAAGGATGGTACTGCAAAGTTTTATTATTCGTCGGTTGTTCTTTATTCGTTAATTTTTCAATAAGGTTATATATTGAATATACTTAATAACACTCACTTCACTCTAGTTCCTGAGAATTAGACGAGGAAAATGTTTCCTTATAAGCCGAAGGTATCTGTCAAGTTAGAAATGTTCAACAATGTGTAATGCATCGCATAAGTTGTAACGAGTAAGTAATATTGAATAAATTAAATAGATAACCTGATCACTTCGGAGTAATTTGTGAGGAAAGAAGTATTCGATAGAATGTGAATGCATTGACTAGGTCGTAAAATGTGAGTAATCATATTGCGAAATACAGTCGCCCTAAAGCAGTTTCTGAGAAGATAAAAAAAAAGTAATCTTTACTTGTAAGTAAAATGAATCGTTTAAGTCGTAACTTTTCTGTAAGATTACTACATTGAATAAAATCGTCACTTTACTGTTGCTTCTCAGAAAATGGGAGAAAATATAAAGAAATTGACGCTCGAAATCAGCAAAGCAAGCCAGACACTGGGGAGTCTCTAATACAGAATGCTAGACCCCAGCAGAACATACGACTCCTAACAACGAAACTAAAGTGTACAATGGTCCTCTTTTATCTCCTCAACGAATGCAAAACTTGAACCGCAGCCACATCAAGAAATTGAAAATTTTTCACATGCGGACTCTTCATTGCAAACTTGAAATCATGTTATAAGATCTCATCACCAAACTCGAAATGTTAGGCCGTGCGAACTTGACAAGCATAGAATTAATGTTCACCAATGTACAATTCCGATGGACTGGTTACGTCATCCGCATGGAGCAACATCGCATTCCCAGCCACCTGTTCTACTGAGAGCTACTATCAAGCGGAAGACAACAGTACCAACCAGAGAAACGGTACAAAGGCTTGATTAAAGCTAACCTCCACTGGTGTAAGTTCAGAACAAAGTGGCTATAGTAATGTATAGCCGACCGATGGTGTCGGTGAGCCATCGTTCAACAAACTTTTGAAAATTTCGAAGAAGTCCGGCTTTTTAAAAAAAATCAGTTTTCAAAGAGAACAACACCACCGTGCAACTTTGGCTTTGGTGTGTAGTGGATCGTGTCGGCGATGTTGAGTATAAGTAGATGAACACTCGTGAGTTAAGATTTTCCTGCTCGCCGGTTCAACTACATGAGAAAGTTGGACTTTAATTAAGTCCAAAGAAGGCAAAGAAAAACAAACACAAGACCGATAAATATATGTAAACAAATATATGTATTAATAACAAGAAAGGTTACAAGTTACATGGACAGAGTGCGTGTGGTGAATATTGTGCGTGTGTGTGTGTGTGTGTGTGTGTGTGTGTGTGTGTGTGTGTGTGTGTGTGTGTGTGTGTGTGTGTGGTGAGTGTTCGTACGTACGTGTATTGTTCTTATCGTGTTCCCAGCATTTGGGAAACGCTGTATCTGTGAGAGCTCACACCTGCGAGGTGTTATAAGGCAGAAGGCCTGAGGAAAAAAGAGATCGAGGCGAAAGGTCGGCCAGTATTTATAGCCAGGGAAGAGAGACCCCTGTTGAAAGGTAAGGAGCTAAGGAGGAGCTAACTCCGATAGGTGTCATCATTGTTGCAGAATCTGCGAGACTGAATTTGGTTTGCGGAGCTACCTCCTGATTCACTTATGAATTGCAAGACAATGTCTTCTTCTGACTCGAAGGACAACCATGATGATAAAGAAAAGTAGATCGAATATGTCGTAACGTTTGAGCTATACCAAATAATTTTATTTAGTAAACGGCGGAGTAATGAATAGCGGTTCGGATTGAAGAATAGTAGAACCGAGTTCGAATTCCAGTCAAATCCATTACATTTACTTACGTGCTAATAAACCTTGGGAAAAGTATTAATCATCCCACCCCCACAGTCTGTCCTACTATAAATAGCAGGACAGACCGGGTTCTATAGACTTGGATAGCAACTGGTCTACCGCAGAAAGAATTGGCAACCTACGGCGGGGAAAAATCTGTTTCGTCAGTCATGTATCGAAAGATACATGATCGCCTAAGCGTGTATCACGCATGGCACATAACTGATTGAATATAATCATTGCACGTCATTTTTTTATATATAATATCGAAAGAAACGCACTAAATAGCATTAGAATATCTGTCTATATTTATGAGATGGAGTATTGTAATTATTTACATTATTTACATTGTTCGGACTGTTGTCTTCATCTTTATTGCCATATTCACGACGTTTCGGCCGTTGTGCGCTCCGGCCTTCTTCAGGATCTGTCTATATTTCTGAGATGAGGTATTGTAATTATTTACATTGTTCGGATTGTTGTCCTCATCTTTATTGCCATATCCGCGACTTTGTACGCTCCGGACTTCTTCTGAGACATAGAACAATTTACCCTTGTGGACGAAATAAATGGTTCAGTTCAAAATTACAATTACCTGAAGAAGGCCGGGGCGTACAACGGCCGAAATGTCGTGAATATGGCAATAAAGATGAAGAAAACAGTCCGAATAATGTAAATAATAGCATTGGAATGTATCGAACAAGTTGTAAGGATTTAGCAACGTAACATAATTATATTAAATAACAATAGTCAATTCACAGTAGTTTCTGGGAAAATACAAAAATATTTGGTAAATTTGCTTTTTAAGCCCCGCGCTAAATATCTATTAAAATTTTATCAAATCGTCATATTTCCGTATAAACTTGAAATAACAATTAAATTATGATAAAACCTACCGTTTTGGAGTTATCGACAATAGAAGTTCCGACTCAGTTGCGTTCAGCCGTCAGCCATTACTGGCCTTGTTTAGCTACATTCACTGCGGAACATTTTGCGCGCGGTAACATGATTATTTCTATCACCATTTCTTCCCGAGGAAAGCAACAAATCCACTAGGAGGCAAGGGATTACTGAGTGTGAAAGAATATAAGAAAAAGAAAACATTATTAAGGAGTGAGAACAATAAAAGAACAGAAATTAAGACGACAGAAGATAACAAATGATATTGCATTTAAATTTTTGAAGATCAAATTTGATTAGGACGCAAGAAGCCAGAAGAGAGTTCCACAAGTGAAAAGTGTGAGCGAAGAAACTGCTAGCATAGAACTTACAGTTACATCTAAAGTGTGTGGTCGTTCACTACTTACCTGATATCTGAGGTCTGATTATGACATAGGTGAAATAAACCATCAAGTGATGGTTTTCTGCTTGTGGTCAGAAAAGCAGAAAATGAAATATAAGAAAAAGAAAAAAAATTTAAGGGGTAAAAACATTTTAAAAACCAGAAATTAAGGTAATAATGATTGACATTACATTTAAATTTTTGAATTTGAAACTTAATGAAAATTAAGAACATCGTAGATCCAAGGATAGTGCTCTTGAGACGCCTGCATTAATACAAAAAGGTCTAGAAGAGTGGCCGTTCAAGACAACTTTCATTTCGCGATTCAATAAGAAAGACTGAATCTGTTAAAAACAAAAGCAAGAGGTGTACACAAATGTGTGTTTCATTTCTTAATGTTGATGTATTTGTTGATAAATGCAAATTTTTACACATGTCTGTACAGCTTTCAAATTATATACCAGAATTCTTTTTAACAATGTTTTTTTGTTTGTTTCTCTCGTGGTTTTATTTTAGAATAGAGACATTTGCATTTTAATTCGCTCCTCTGATCAATTATATTGGGACTACAATATACTGGCTCACCTGGCTCTTTGCATGTTTTGACAAGAAACTCTTGTAAATAGAATACATTAATATGCAGGTTGGACACGATCAGCTGCAAAGTGTGCGTCTCATGTGCTAACTTTCAGATAGAATACAAACGGAAAAACTGCTTAAATGAAAAATCAAAGGTTATTGTGGAAATTAAAACTTTAATTTCGGCCGCTATCGATGATCATGACACAAATCTCTCTTCTGCACATGGTGATCGATATACAAACAAAAATCTCGATAATGAAATTAACCGATAATTCAATATAAAACTAATATTCCTGTTGAAAAAAATAAAACATGCGCAAGAACTGTGTGTACAAAATCCCATGCGGTTATGGCAGAAGTATAAATATAACCTACAAAATGTGGATGTATCGGGTGACTTTCGTCGGGCACAATGGAAGGTAATTTTCAGCGCAGAGAACAAAAGAGGTTATGCTCAAGAACACAGATACATTGATATTGGATGTAACACGTGTTAAATGGTGAAATGTGTGACCCCCCTCTCACACACACAAGCACATACACATAGACACAAACACACGCATCAGCAAATCAAAGACATTTTGGAAACTGGAAAAAGACTGAGTACGCGACTGAAACAATGAAATAAACTTTATCTGTTCATGCAGCTTAATTTGTTAATATTACACTTGCTTCATTTCTATTTAAAATTGAATGTCAGTTTTTAAGAACAGTTTAACATTATTGTGTGTCTGTGTTTGATATCTCTATGCATACAGTTTAACTGCATACAGTTTAACTGCATACAGTTTAACTGCTTAATACATAAAAAAAAAACTATGTTTTCCAGTAATACATTGATGCTAAAGAAATAAACTTTGGGTAATTTATATAACAACTTTCTTTAAAATTACATTTAAAATTTATAACTAATATATTATTTTCATTCATCTTCTTTTTTTTTTAAACATTTCACCCCATGCAAAGCAATACATCTACTAAGGAGTAACTGTGTGTGAGAGAACAGGAAAAAAGGGTAAACGTTATTAAGGAGAGGGGACAAAGAAAGAGGGTTCCATGAGCGAGAAGTATCATAGAAGAAACTTTATTAGAGCAGTTATGCAAACGCTTTTTTATGGGAAGCCACATCATTGTCGACAAGATGAACCGCATCACAATAAGAACACGAGTTTCAAAACGATAATTTAAATAACAACTATCCATGTGTATGATATTTATACATTTATTTGCTCGTTAGACACATTTTGTGAATAGGCTGCACAAATTAATGAGAAAATAATCTAATATTTAACACGTGTATTATTATATTATTATTAAAGTGATTCGTTTGGGCTTGAAAAATCGTTTATAATAAGAAGAAATTCTCGATAAATCTCACGAGATGTTTGTAACGAAACGTAGAAAGGACATCATATTTTTAATCTCCAGTTCATGTACACACAGACACTTTGGTCCCTACGTCAGCTTCCATTCTTCTAATGATAGGAGATTAACATCTGCACAGTGTAAGATGTGGCGACCGAGTGCATGTTGTACTGCATAATATGATAAGCCGATTTAGTAGAAAATAAGTTGTAAATTTTTAATGTCTCCGAAACAAATCTGCTTTCATTTAATCACCACAAAGAACCTTTTCTATCTGCCATCTGCACATGTGATGCTAAACTCCAGGAGAGCAACTCTGCGTGCCTTCTTGGATACAAAGCTTTAAGGTTCGTATTGTGCATTTTTTTTTTTTAATCGCATAACTGACACTACATTAATAAACAGTATACGATAATTATTTAAAAACCCGTTACATTTGTTGGGATACAAAAACAAAAATAATTATCTGCCATTATATATAAAGTGTCATGTGACAACCATACACGTGCTCGAAAATAAAGTCAGAAAACTCCGTTCCCGAGTGGCAAGTGAACTAGACGGATGGGAGATACCGTCTCAAATTGTCTATTTCTGGTGAAAAACGTTGGTAATCAAACAAAAGACATTTCCCATCTTTACAGTTGGTCTGGTGTTACATGTACAGTATTACATGTGTAGCTTGTACGCGCTGTGTTTAATACTGCGTCACAATAATTGTAGAAGTGAGTGACGGAGAAAGGAATTTATTCCTAGTTAATTCAGACAGAAGTTACAAAAAAGTAATTTTAATATGAAGTAAATTGACATAAGTCAAGTATAAGTAAATTAAAGAAAAGGAGGAATTCTTACTGCATTATTTCACATCTAAACATTTACAACATCAGATTTTTCATGTACTGTACAGTATTACTCAAAGGTATAAAGGCTGGAATGATAATTATCGTATGAAAGACAGTCATTACATGCTTTCTCAGTAATGACATTCATTCATTATCAACGGAAAGGTTTCCGAAGAACTTTAACAAAAGCATCAATAAAGTCATCATATTTCCGAGACCGGGCACAGACTCTTTCAATTGACAATATAACTAATGAAGTCATAATGAATGCTTTTAGTCTCAATGAGGCGCCTTGCTTTGACCGTTTATTGGGACCTCAACCTAGATCTCAAGATCTATTGCTAAAGATACCAGAAAAATGGTCAATATTTTGTTTTTTGTATCACCCCATGTTTATCTGATTCCTCTAAACACGTTCTAATCTTTACAAATATCAAATCAGACAAAAAAAAATTGAGTATTGCTGCCATTTGGACTTATCTGGAGTTGCCCAATGCTCACTTTCCAGTTTTGATAGAATTCAAAAACGTTTACGTGGCCTTGTCAGCGGTGAACTGTGACAGACCCTTTCACATAATCGTAAGCCTATCAAACTCTGTTGACTTTTCCATGTAAAATATTCTTTAGTTCCACTTTTAGATAGGAGACGCCATGCTACGTACAGCTTTCCCTTTGTATTGCATTAGTAAGGAGGAATTTCCACTCAAACAGCTTCTTCATGAGAACTGTTACTTTGTGAAACAGACTCTTGAGAGGATGCTTTCCCGATAACTACGATTTTAACCTCTTCAAAGGGCAACTATTATTTAGTCTATATATCATAATCTACACTTCCGCCTCTTCAGTCAGTTATGTGCCATGCGTGATACACGCTTAGGCGATCATGTATCTTTCGATATTCGAAGCAGATTTTTTCTCGCAGTTAGTTGTCATTTCTTTCTGCGGTAGACCAGTTGCTATCCAAGGCTATAGAACCCGGTCTGTTCTGCTATTTACCCATAGCTGGGGGGGGGAGAGAAGAGTATTCATATAAGTGAACTCGAACTCGGTTCTCCCATTCCTCAATCCGAGCCGCTATCCATTACTCCACCATGCCTTTTACGTGTCTAACAACCCTATCTTGTGTGAACTTGTATTGTGCGATTAAATTATTTGTTATTATTAGGCTGAAGACTGAGGGTTTTTTTTATTATTTTTTAATCTTTTTTAGAACCTTGGACATTTTTATTAAAAATCTTTTTTGTGTCAATGTGGGACCTTAAATTTGTATGGCAAAGTTGAACGCATTTATTTTTTCAGTGAAAAACACGTTGATATGGAAATTCTTGCAAAAATAAAAGATTACGATACGAACGTCTTTATAGTATTTCATAACTATCAGTAGTATTCATATAAATAAATATTCTCTAATATTATTTCTTAATTTTACTTCATATTTTTTTCGAACTGGCTTTCTGTATTTATTTATAATAAGGTTTGAATAAATGAAAAATACTATAAGAGCATACAAGCATTTAATAAATGCAATCCTGATACTATGTTTAACAATATCTTCCCTTACAATGACCTCCTTAATTTTCATTATCATGAGAATATTTGTTTTAGAATAATATTATCTAGATACTACTAAAATGGATGCGTTTTTCCAAAACGAAAGCAAAAAAAAAAACAAAAAAACAATACTACCATTTGTTTTTAAAAAAAAATATCAAAAATTAAGAAATTATCTGATTTAAGTGAAATTTTCAGTACTTATTAATGACTAGCAGTAGAGCCCGGCGTTGCCTGGGGACAGTAACAGTAAGAGATATATCAAGTATCGACCATTATAAAGACTGAAAAATAAAATTGATAAAGATTATTGTTTAAGGTTGACGGACACACATGTCTTAATTAGTTTTTTTTTTTTTTTTTACGAATTGGTCAAACCCAAACTCAAACAAAAACATTGTTTTCAATCGTTAAGAGTCTATCGATTGAATAGAATTTTATTATAAACAATTGTCTTGTAAATGGAATTTTTAAAGCATTCTGAATGTAAAAATAAAGAAAAAGGTGTGCAAGACAATAAGAAATACTACCTGCCCAAAACAAAGTGAAGTTTTGTTGAAATCGGTTGAAAAATGTAGGAAATCCGATCCCATATATAAGCGAACACACACACACAAACAAGCTGGGTTTTTATAATAAGTATAACTCGATATGAGTTGTCCCCCTTTCATTCTGGCGACAGAATCGTGTTTTATAGTGTTTTCAAATTGATTTCTTGCAAAAGCAATTGTGTTTTTCCAATTTTTGGCGCTGTCAGAACCACCGCAAGGTAATTTTACGTAGTCCTGTGAAGTTTTGTTGAAATCAGTTGAAAAATGTAGGAAATCCGATCCAATATATAAACGTACACACACACACACACACACACACACACACACACACACACACACACACACACACACAATCTGCGTTTTATGATAAGTAAGATTAAAATTACTTTTTAATGATTAGTAATGATTATTTATTAATACTTATTAATCAATGAATTGCATACAGAATAGGTTATTTTATTAGAAGACTTTTAACAGTATCTTGAGTTCATTTACCTACCCAGTTTATCACATCGTGAATGCTTTTAAAATTGGGGATGAAATATTATTTTTTAATTTTGTAAAGAAAAATCGCTGACGATATTATTTCAGTAAAAATATTACAATATTGAATCAGAAACTTCAAAATTTGTCCTGAAATCTTACAAAAATAATGTAATAAAACTGAAAAAATCATTTTTATCGAGAGTTGGTGCTTACATAATTTAATAAAACGCATACGTTTGGTATGCAAGGATAGATTTAGTTATATAATTAGTTATCAGTTAGGATGAGAATGGTTAGTAATTCAAGTAATAGAAATGTAGGCTTTTTGCCATGAGTTAATGCCTATCCAAGGAGTGAATCCCTTCTATACCGGAATCGACTACCCCGCACTTAATAACAGGAAGTACAAGCACAACTAAATAATAACAATACAACACTTTCCGTTCCTTCAAAGATTTCTTGCTATGTTACAACACAATCTTTGAAATGAGCAGGAGTTTTCGTTTCACGTTCTGATCTTCGAGTTGAAATTTCAAAGTCTCTAATTTGTTTAAAAGGGCTAGTAGTTCCGTCATTTCCAATTGGTTGGAAATGGCTGGCGCAAGCTTCTGATGATTTTGGTGTACTACTTGAATTCATTTCGCCGTCTGCCTCATTGTATCCTGTTGACCTTCATCAAGTATATGAGTTTCTTCGATTGGAGGTTCAAAGGGCGCAACTTCTCGCAAATTCACAGTTGTCTCCACGCCGTTAGGTAGTTTTATATGAGTATACTGGGAGTTGACACGTAGCAGGAGTCACTGGAGCATCATACTTGCTTTTACGAGCATAATTTTTAGCATAGACTGGATCCGGGACTAGCCATGAGGAGAGGGATTTTCCTAAGGGTGCTTTTCTGCTAAAATTAAATAGCCTTTCATATGGTGTAGTGTTGGTAGCGGTACAAAGCAATGATCTAATGGAGTGTAAAGCATCTGACAAAATCAATTCCCATTCTGACTGCGTCATTTTCCTTGAGTGCTAAGTTATTTCAATGACCTTCCATAGTGACCCGTTCAGCTGTTCCACCTCCCCATTGCCTCATAGGTTATATCGACTTGTATTTGAGGTAGCTACTCCTTTACCCTGCAAACACTGTTTCATATCTGAAGACATAAAATCATTAGCTCCATCAGAATGGATCATATCAGGCATGCTAAATATAGAGAACCGGTTGTTATAGCACTGGATCACTGTTTTTGTCCTCATATCTCGACAAGCAAAGGCAAAAGGAAATCTTGTATACTCATCTATTATGGTCAACTGTTGCCATTTGCGGATATTGGTATTGATATTGGCCCTTAAAATCGACGTTGAATCTCTGAAAAGGTAAAATTGCTTGTACAAGTTTCCCTTGCTCTCCTTTTATGAATTTTGGCTCGAGGTATTGAAAGGAACTGCATGAATAAGAGACGACTTTAACCTGTTCATGGCTGAAAGGCAAATTCCGAGTTCTGACAAAATGAGCTAGACGTGTCATTCCTGTATGGCAGGGGTTCTTATGCAATTCTCTGAGTGTAGAGAGATGATGATTTACTGCAGTTATTCTTGAAAATGTATCAGTCACGGAATTTTCCTTCCCAGGTTGATATCTTATATTGTATTTGAATTAAGACAATTCAATTCGCCACCTAGCAATTTTGTCATTTTTTTATTTTTGATCTACGATTTTTGTCATACATAAACCGAATAATTTTCTGAACCGTGACTACCGTGAATTTTCGTCCAAGAAGTAGGTATCTCTCCAGTGGCACAATTCTTCAACATTTTCTGCTGCTTCCTTCTCAACCGCATGATGATGCCATTCACTAAGCATCCGTGACTAATAGTAACAGCTAGACAAAAGTCGCTAGCATCTGTTCTCATTTCAAAATCTTTATTTTGATTAATTGCAACAAGTGTAGAATCTTGGATATCATCTTTTAAAGATTGAAAAATCTTCAATGCGTGCTCTGAAAGTGGGAATTCAGAATTGCGATTCAAAACACGATTTTTTTCTGAAAAGCTATTGATACATTTGCCATAATATGAAACATACTAATAACTCTTTTCAGTGCTTTGAGAGTAGACGGTGCCGGCATTTCAAGAAGAGGTCTGAGACGTTCACAATCAGGTGAAATGTGCATGTGACTCACAGTATAACCTGAGTTAATTTAGTGACACTTATTATGCTCTTTTGGTGATTAAATGTAATATTGTACTTTCTAGCAGTATCATAGAAGGCTTGAAAATTTTTATCATGCTCCTCTTTCGTTGTTCCGCATATAGTGACATTATCAACGTATACGAATGAGTCGGAGAGTTTCTCTTCCTGAATTATTTTATCAATTGTCCTCTGAAATACACTAACACCATTGGTGACGCTAAATGGGACACATTTAAACTGGTGAAGTTTTCCTTGTGCTTCGAAAGCTGTATACTTTTTGTCACCATCTTGAATTGGTAATTGGTAATATGCACTCTTTAAATCCAGAGTTGAGAAATATTTGTACTATGCAATGTTGTTTATCATATCTGTAATATTGGGCAATGTATAATAATATCCAATTCAGTGTACAGATTTATTGTATCGCTGTAGTCTACAAACACACATTTCTTATGGTTCTCATCAGAGACAACTAAAAGCTGAGCTTGGAGAAACAGATGGTTCAATAATTCCTTCTTTGAGTTGCCGAGTCGCTTCCTCAGTTATAAATCTGGAATCAGCTGGTGAATACAGCCTGGATTTAGTTGCAATGGGCTTGATACTGCTGCTTACATTTATAAAGGTAATGGAGTAATGTTCATAGCAGGAACGGTTTCATTGGATTTGACTGTCCCCACAGTCAATTCATCCTTAGAGCCATTGAATTTCAGAGTTACTTTCTTGTGTTTTTGAAGAATATCTTTGCCTATAATGACATCG
Organism: Acanthosepion pharaonis; assembly: GCA_903632075.3. Taxonomy (NCBI): domain Eukaryota; kingdom Metazoa; phylum Mollusca; class Cephalopoda; order Sepiida; family Sepiidae; genus Acanthosepion; species Acanthosepion pharaonis. The sequence goes on from CAHIKZ030000551.1 coordinate 232,282, forward strand.
ACAAATAAGCTATTAAATACTTCAATCACCACACCTGAATACAAATGAGAGTCCAATGTCAAATCCACAACTACTTCTCCAATTACTTGTGCTTTGAAAATTGGATTAGCCAGAGAAACACTTTTTGAAGTTGGTGAAACAATTAATTTCAGTTTTTCTGCAGCCTTCTTGTTGATGAATGTCGAGCAGCTGCCAGAATCAACCATAGCTTTGAGAGGAGAATTGTTAATTTTACACGAGATATTTGTTATGTCAGGAACACCCAGTCATGCTAAGCTTAGAAAATTGTTGTCTGAATTTGTAATACCGGCGAATCTTTTCCCTCGGCATACACTTGCCCAATGTCCTTTCGTCTTGCGTTTGTTACACTCGGAATCTTTTGCAGAGCATGAATAGCTGGCATGCTTTTGGTTGGCGCAGAAGTAAATTTGTGACCATTTTTTGGCTTCTTTGAAGTGGTAGCAGCGACTTAGCCGAAGTAGCTGCAATTGTAGCTATGCTATAGTTATCATATGAAGCGGATTGTTTCTACGCGTGCCCAAGTCTCCTGGCTTGTTGATACGCATCTGCCAAACTCAGTTCTTGATTTTCAAGTAATCTTTGCCTGATGTACGCAGAACTGATACCATTGGTGAAAGCATCTCTCGTGTATCGTTCCTTATTCTGGATTGCATCAGCAGCTTCAAACTTAGAGCCTTGAGCCAATTTTTCTAATTAATGCATATAGAAATCTATAGATTGCATTTGCTCCTGTTTACAAGTGATCAGTAAGTGCCGATTGTAGATATTTTTTGGTTTTATAAATGCTTCATCTAATTTCTGTATTGCTGAATTGAAATTGTCTGCATCCCATATCAACTCGAACACATTCGCAGAAACACTGTTTAGGAGCGCATGGTGCTTCTTTCTATCCAGTAAGGCAGGATTGTCCCCTTCCGGTGTGACACTTTACAGGTAATTCTCAAAGGTATTCTTCCAGTGTTTATATTCCTTTTCTGCGTTTGGAGTCATTTTTTTAGAACAGAATAACTCAGACTGTGTTGTTTAAATGAAAAAAGAAATACTACTTATTATTATTATCATTTTTATTTTCTTTGATTTTTGGCGTTTACACATTTCTTTCCGGGTCCCGCCCAGGGACCTAAGGTTAGAAATGGCATCATGACACTTTCCACTGACAAAAAAAAAAAAAAAATTACATAGATAAAGCCTTTCGTAAAGTGTGGGCGGTACTTGTCAGAACAATTTTTTTGTATCTCTTTGAGGCATGGACTTCCAGGAATCCTTTCAATTAGTCTACTGGAATCTTTTCCAACCAATCCTAGGGCTCCAACTACAACAGGGATTGTTGATGTTCCCATAGGCCACATTTTTTAGGTTTATTATTATTATTATTATTTGGTGTTGACTGTGATTGTCGCGATACCGGCGCAGTCGGTCGCATGTCGAGGTTTTCTCTCCTTCTGGTCGTTCTGAATGAGTTTTAAAAAATTGTTGGCAAGAATAGAATTAGTTATATAATTAGTTATCAGTTAGGATGAGATTGGTTAGTACTTTAAACAAGAGAGATGTAGGCTTTATACTGCGAATTAATGCCTACCCAAAGAGTGGATAACGTCTACACCGGAATCGACTACCCCGCACTTAATAACAGGAAGTAAAGGCACAACTAAATAATAACAATACAACACTTTTCATTCAAATATGACACGGAAAAAATCTACAATTAGTATTTATTTTTTTAAAATTATCTTCTTGTGCGATTTTGAAATTCTTTAAGCGTGTTTGTGTTCGTATATGAAAACAAGTTAAAGAAGAAACATACAAAAACTTGGTTTTCTATGACGGATGTTTATTCTTTTTATGGTGACTGTAGTGAAACAAAGTTATCTGTGTCTCTTGTGTATGTCCATTTTCTTTTTCTTTTTATTTCAGAAGTAAGTCCCTGTTTTGTCATCCATTAACACAACCTTATTAGGTAAGCTAAACATAGCTCTCCACAACTTTGTACTTCTAATCTATATTTGTCACCTTACTATCTCTCCCAGTTCCTATTTTGTCATCCATTTACACATGTTTGTTAGGTAGTTTGATCATGGCTCGCCATAACTTCTTCTCCTTTGTAGCTCCAAATCCTCTTTCCTTAACATGTGTCCCAGCAGCTGTTTCTTTCTGATTTAAGTATAAGTATCCTTTTTGTTTTCATTTTTCATAAAACTTCTTTACATGTTCAATCCATGTTATTATCTACAGAACTACATCTCGCTTACCTTTATTCTACTTTTCATCTGTGAAGAAATTGTCTAGAATTTACTGCCATAGCGGAGGATCGATATTAAATAGCAGGTAATAGGAAATATGGAAAATCACCATGTGCTCTTTCATACCAGAAATAGAGGTTCTAAAATATTTTTATCAGTTCAAATAGGAAAGGAACTCTCATCTCCCAATGACAGAAAATGTCACAAAAAGTTCTTTCATGCAAGTGTTTTTTTTTTGTTTTTTTTTTTACTAACTTGCTTCTCTACCTTTTATTTACAGAGTAACTAGTCAGTCTTAAAAATAAGTATGCTGTTGTAACCTTTAAAAAACATACTTTCTCCAATACTTCTATCACGAATGATGTCAAATCAAGGAATATGTGGTTCACATTCAATGTATCTTTATTTTTCATATTCCCTTTGAAAGGAACACTGTGTGATGATAGTCAATTTCATGCTTTAATTTAAGTCTTCATTCCTATGTCTATACTTACAGTGGCCTAAAAAAGTTTTTAGCCAGGAGAAATAAACTACATCCAATTTCAAAATTTAATTACGTAATCCCAACTCAATATAAATAAACAGCATTTGTAACTAGTATGGAGTAGATCCTCTATTTGCTAGTTTCAGTGCTTGTATTCGATATTTCATGGATTTTGATGAAGTTATCTACAATCGTCTGATCCATATTTTGCCACTCATTTAGCAATGTTTCTTTAAGGGTTGCCACTGACGTGATTTTGGTTGCACGCTCTCGAAGTTTTCGATCAAGGTGCTCCCAAATGTGCTCTATTGGATTCATGTCAGCACTTTGGGTTACCCATGGCAGTGACTTGATTCCTTGCGATTCCTTCCAGGCTTTTGCTACTTTGCTCGTATGACATGGCGCTCCATCTTCTTGAAAAAGGTAGACATTCTTGTCAATCTGATTGGTTTCAAATAGTGGGAGTAGTCCTTTCTCTAATATTTGACAGTATTTTGGAGCATTAAACCACCCATCAAAAAGAATCAGCTCAGATTTCCATCCAAACCAGACAACGCCCCACACCATTACTCCAATCCCTCCATGTTTCACGGTCGCCTGCAGATAATCAGTGTTCCAAGTCTTATTCTGATTTCTCCAAACATAAACCTGTCTCGAATTGGCAGAATTTACTTTCATTTGGGCAAATTACAGACTGCCAAAATTCATAATCTTTGCTCTCGAATTCACTCACCCAGTCCATACGCCTGTTCCTGTTAATCTCTGAATACAAGGTCTTCTTCCTTGTAACTATTCTTTGATAGCGTAGCTCTTTCAGAATATTTCTCATCACATATGGCGACATTTCCATGCTGTTGGCGACACCTTTGACGCTCTGACGACAGTTTTCTTCCCTCTTCAGCACCCTCTTCGTCCGCTCAGACACGATACTTGGTCTTCCTGAACGTGTTCCCACAAAACAATGGCCGTTTTCATTTAATTTCTTTCTTATTATTAACCGTTTGATGATTAACCTGGAAAAAATCTATCAATTACTGTATTTGACTTGCCACACTGATGCCATCCTATATTTGCCCTCGTTGAAATTCACCAATTTCCTTACTTCTTCGAACTTTCATTGCAAAATATAAGTCAGCTATCGTTCATAGATGAGAGTAGCTTGATACTAACTCGATATTGTCTGAAAAAAAAGAAGAGGCGTTATTACACAAGCCAAAATTGCTGTAATCAAGGGTGCCTAAAAACTTATCATAGCTCACTTTATATCTAAGAACGCTGTATCCCCGATAGTGAGCACTCTAACCTATCTCTAAAAATATAGCAAATTTTAAGTATAAAATGTATAACATACCTGGCTGACTGCTTATATCCAGAAGTGCAGGTTTGTTAGAGTAGCACGCTAATCCAAACTGCAGATACTTGTTCAGGTACGTTTAGATTTCATCAATACCAACATAATTGATATATATATATATATATATATATATATATATATATATATATATATATATAAATTTAATTGATTTAAAATATGTTTTTTTTCGCTACACAGTCCTAACCATGTTTCAAAAATGGAAGCTAAAAAGCCCCGGATTTAATTTTGTAATTAAATTAAAGACATTAGTTCCATTTCATCCTCAAGCGAATTTTGGAGTAACTTTTAAAATTACTGAGTTTTAAATACACAGCTAAAAACATAATTCATGTTTCCAAGGTTACAGATAAATCCAGTTTACTAGACTAGGGGTGTCTGGGTGTTCAATATGTCTATATTTTAATGTAACAGTTATTGCTACGTTTTGGTAGTGGGTAGGGATGTATTTTTCAATGAAATCTAACATCCGTTAAAAGCGTGTCGTCTGGATTTTTTTAAAATTTTATTGTTAACGGCAAAAATTCTTACGACATTTTTTTCATTCGTATATTTAAAGATTTTTTGGGGGTGTATAGGTTAGAATACTTTTTATTTAACTACGACTTGAAATATTTTTACTTTATGTTTTAATATACTATATTTCTTTCAAGAACAATTAAATGTAATTAGAATCCCTTACAGTTTGTAGAATTATTATCACATCAAGTATATTACGATTTTTAAAAATTTTATATTTAAATATTATATTATTTAAGTAAAATTTTTTTGCACTTACGGCAAAAAAGCTAATTCATTACTCTGATTTAGTAAACTTTATTTATTTATTTAATTACAATTTTAAAAAAGTTTAGGTTTTTAATGAACTACAATTTTAATTACAACTTTAAAATATTTTCATTGTTAGTCTTTATAGACTATATTTCATTTAATAGGAGTAAATGTATTAAAATTACTTACAGTAAGTAAAATTATTTTTCTATATCATTATATGTATATTACTATTTTTTAAAATTTTATATTTAAATATTATTTAAGTAAATTTTTTTTTTGCACTTACGGCAAAAATAGCTAATTCATTTCTCTGGTTTAGTAAACTTTATTTATTTATTTACAATTTAAAAGAAGTTTAGGTTAGAATTCATTTTAATTAACTACAATTTTAATTACAACTTTAAAATATTTTCATTGTTAGTTTTTATAGACTATATTGCATTTAATAGGAGTAAATGTATTAGAATTACTTACAGTAAGTAAAATTATTTTTCTATATCAAGTATATTTATATTACGATTTTTAAAAATTTTATATTTAAATATTTTTTAAGTAAAATTTTTTTCCGCACTTACGGCAAAATAGCTAATTCATTTCTCTGATTTAGTAAACTTTATTTATTTATTTATTTACAATTTAAATTAAGTTTAGGTTAGAATTCATTTTAATTAACTACAATTTTAATTACATCTTTAAACTATTTTCATAGTTAGTTTTTATAGACTATATTTCATTTAATAGAAGTAAATGTATTAAAATTACTTACTGTAAGTAAAATTATTATTATTCCATATCAAGTATATGTCTATTACGATTTTTAAAATTTTACATTTAAATATTATTTAAGTAAAATTTTTGGCATTTACAGCAAAAATAGCTAATTCATTTCTCTGATTTAGTAAACTTTATTTATTTATTTATTTTTTATATATATATATATATATATATGTACACAGTTTATATATATATATATATATATATATATATATATATATATATATATATATATATATATATATATATAAACTGTGTACATACAGGTGAAACTATATATTACTAAGGACATGGGTCATTCAATGGCCTACATCCTCTAGCTTTTCGTCATAATTTCATTTTTGGGTAGGTGTTTTATTGGATTCATTTGAGTGTCGGTATTATTTTTTGAGAGGTGTTTAGGTTAGAATACGTTTTATTTAACTACAATTTTAAAAGATGTTTAGGTTAGAATTCGTATTAACTACAATTTTAAATACAACTTTAAAATATTTTCACTGTTATTTTAATAGACTTTTTTTTATGAAAAAACAAGTAAATGTAATAGAATTACATACAGTATATAAAATTAACTTTTCATGTTAAATATAAGTATGTATATTACCTGATCGCACTTATATAAATTAATTTTTATTTTTAAATATTATTTAAGGAAAATTTTTGACAATGACGGCATAAAATAGCTATTTCATTTCTCTGATTCAGTAAATTTTTATTTTTTATAAACTTAGTAATATATAGTTTCTCATGTATGCACAAAGGACATGGGTCATTTAATGACCTACATATTGTAGCTTTTCTTATTAACTTCCATTTTACTGTAGGTGTTTTATTTGATTCTTTTAGGTGCCAGAAGTATTTCGATAGAGATGTCTGATTTTTATATTTATCTATCCTAAATGAACTTTGATGTTGGTTGAATTTTTTTTTGAACTCATGGCTAGTGCAACCTATATATATATTTATGTTTTCAGGACTTTCAATCGAAGAGATATTGCATTGGTATACTAATGATTCAGTGCGACATTTATTTTGTAGAGGGCAATTATGAGGGTTTCTACAGTTACATAAGTTTTGTTTATTTTCATCAGTTTTTATTTTTATTTTTCCATTGTCTAAATTTTTTGGGTTTTGGTATAAGTGTTTATTTAAGATATTAGCATTATGGTTCTTAATAATTTTTTCTAAGTTTTCCGTACAGCTGTAACTCAATTTTAGTGTGTTTTTATTGAAAATAGTACTTAGTTTACTTTCACTAGGAAAATGCTTGACTATCAATGCGAGGAATTTTTGTCCTAATTTGTTCTTTACCATTTGGTTGTATGGGGACGTATACCAAATTATTTTTCTACATCTGTTTTTTCTATGCTTTTCATTTTCATTTTTTGGGTTTTTGTAGCCACTCACTTTTAGAGCCTTATTATAGGAATTGATATGTTCATCGAAAATCTTGTCATTTGCTGAATTTGTACTTATTCGTTTACTGATAGATAACGGTATATGTTTAATTATAGTTGGGGGTGATTTGATTTAGGGTGTATATATAAAGGATTGGTGTTGGGTTTTTTATAAGGTGTGTATGTATTTTTATTTAGATCTAATGTTATATCTAGGAAGTTCCCTTTTTTAATTTAGTGCTAAATGCTTTTAAATTCTTTCTAATTCTATCTATTTTGAAGTTGGTTGAGTTTCTAATAACCATAAGGCCATCGTCTCTGTACAAACCACTGTCAGTTATATTAATATCACGGTGCGCAGTAAGGTTGTATAATATAAAAAGACCAATGAGATCAGAAGACTCAGCTGAGTCTAGTGATCCCATTGTGATGTCGAAGTGGTCATATGAATTCTTAATCCATTGCTCACCTTTATGTATAAGTACCGCTTTTTTCGCATATAGAATAATGTTCTTTTCTTCATCTGTAATATCTGTATAGTGGGTGGCAAAGTCCAACGCATTCATAAATAGTTTTTTAGATATTGACTGGTAATAATTATCAATGTCAAACTGCATTAGTGTACAATTGTTTTTTCCTTTTAAGTGAGTAAACCAGTTTATCACTTCCTTGGTATTAATCCAAAGTTTCAGGCTTATTTTTTCTTTAATTTGTTTATTTACCCTTTCAAGATCATTTTACTTATTTTTCCGATATCCGGTCTTGTAGGATTTATTATCCTTGTAGTGGGATTAGCCTCAAAATCTGGTTTGAGGTCCTTTAAGGCTATGTAGCATACTGTCCTTTTTTTTTATATATATATATATATATATATATATATATATATATATATATATATATAAAGTAAAGCAGAATGATATTCTGACGGGATGATAAACATCTAAGACAACTTTTAAAAATTCATTTTTAAATCATTTCACCCCCAAGCAAGACAAAAACACTAGCGGTTACTGAGTTCGAGAGAATATGAGAAAAACATTATTAAAGAGAGGATTAATTTCAAATTGCTATATATATATATATATATATATATATATATATATATATATACAAAAGAAGAATCTGCAATATTATTGGTGCTGACCTTTCATCTCGACTTCAGTCAATTTATCAGCCACCGCTGTAACATAGCTTTTCTGTACCTTTTTTATAAATATTTTCATGGTAATTGTTCTGATGAACTTTCCTCCATGATGTCTAGACTTTATGAATTTAAGCGCAATACCAGACTGGTGGCAAAGTGTCACTATTTTACAATTGATACTGGCGAGATGTAACCGTAAGTTCTATGCTAATGTGAGTCAGTCGTTCACTTTTGAACCGACTGTTCGATTGTACTCTCTTCCTACGGACGGGAGGAACCCGAAGGAGGCTCCACCGAAGGGCGGAGACTCCTTCGGGGAGGTAAACCGGCCCTGAACCCGTATATTCGGGTTCAATGGGCATATTTTTGGCCGAGCCCACGGGCTCGGAATGCCCACGGGCTCGGAATGCCCACGTTAAAAAGGCCTTGTGCCACATGACACCCTCGTGGTGGGGGGGTGACTCAATATCGTAAGTTTTATGCTAATAGTTTCTTTTCGCATACTACTCGCTTGTGTTATTTTATAACAGGGATTAAGAAGATAGAAAATAACGATTAATATTACACTTAAATTTTTGAAGATCAAAGTTCTTCATCATTTTTGGGTGTCCCGACTCCTTTATCTCCCTGATTCTAGCAATGCATGGCAATATGTCTTGACGTGTATTCCGGAAAAAACATGCTTAAAGAAGAATTTTCAATCACATGTGGACTAAAAAAATAATGGATTTGTCTTGACACATATTATTTTCCTGGTATCTGACTGAAATGCTTCACGAATTTCCTCAAGATAATCTAACACAACGCAACACATCTCAGAACTTCAATATGTTGATGACAACGCTGCCCTCTGCCCTTTAAAAAAAGAACTCCAACAGTCTGTCAACAACTTTACTATGGCCTACCACCGTTTTGGCTTTATAGTAAACATCAAGAAAACCAAGGTCCTTGCACAGCCAGTCCCAAATACAATGTTACCAGATTTTGTTATTATCATCTGTGATACACTTACCTCTAGAACAAGTACAACATTTTTCCATATCCCGTCAGCATATATCAAACAAGTGCACCTCAGAAAAGGATATGGAACACAGAATTGGAGCTGTACACAGAACATTTGGAAAGTCAATCAAGTGTTGTTGTCTTCGTTTAATCTTGAACATCAAATGGAATTACTATGTTACCAACACCGAAGTCCTGGAAAGAGCCAACATCCAAAGCATCGAAACGCTGATCATTAAACCCCGTCGCCGATGGTCAGGACATCTTGTAAGATTGGAAGAGTTAAGGTTTCCACGTCAAATCTTATCCAGTGAACGTACTTCATGGAAAATATCACGGGGTTGTTCTCTTCAAAGATACAAGGAACAACTCAAAACAACACTGAAAGCCACTGCACTTGAACTTAAATCGTTGGAGACACAGGCCTCAAAACTGTACCAACTAGCGATGTTCCATCACCATCGGAATCAAAAAATTCGAAGCCATCAGAAGAAGAAAGGAAGAAGTCAAATGACAAAAGAGAAAGGCTCAACAAAATCAACCTTGTCCTCCATCAACATTACCATGCAGACAATGTCATCGGCTTTTCCATGCAAGAATTTTCTTAGTTATCTACACCATCACCATAAAGGAAGCTATCAGAAAAGAAGAATTTAAATTCTTATATACGAGATAGAGCTGCCGCCGACCGGCACGCAGTTTGTTGAAGTTATGACGTCATCGTTTTTCTCTACCGATTTAAATACTTCAAACGCTAACGCCAGTTATTAGAAAATATATGAAGACATCCTAGATGGTAAGTTAGTATTATTCTTTATAATGCATCTTAATCAATCTTCCTTACTGTAATCTCGTGACACTTGGAAATTCCAAATAAGGGTTCTTGAGACATCCTCAAGTAAAAAGTACGTATATTACAGTTTAAAATTCTGTTCGATTAAATAGTTAATAAAACCATTGTAAATGTTTCCTCGTGGTTTCTTTTACACAAAATAAACATAGATGTTTATTTTTTGAAAAGAAAAACCTATGTTCTTCCTTTAAGGAATTAATTTTTGCGCCTTGTTATAAACGGCCCCGTTATTGTCAGTAATATTATAACAAGGAATTAATTTTTGCGTCTTGATATAAGCGGCTTCATCATCATCTGTACTTTTGCGATAATCTTTTCGCCTTGATATAAGCGGCTTCATCATCATCTGTACTTTTGCGATAATCTTTTCGCCTTGATATAAGCGGCTTCATCAACATTAATATTACAAGGAATTAATTTTTGTGTCTTAATATAAGCAGCCTCATCACTGTCATTAATATTGCGACAACGAATTAATTTTTGCGTCTTAATATAAGCAGCCTCATCACCATCAGTAATAGTGTGAGAAGGAATTAATTTTTAAGCCTTGATATAAACAGCCTAGTCCCTATTAGTAATTGTAATAACAAAAGAACGCAGCTGTAGGCTTTAAGAAAGCTATATTCAACTGAGAATACAAGGTTCGCGTATAATGTCCTTTTATAGTCCCAGTAAACAGAAATAGCTCTCTCAAAGAGGACAGTAACAAAACAAGAGAAGACCACTCTTGATTATTCATAACAGTAATATTACAAGGAATTAATTTTTGCGGGCAAACATTAATAAGAATTGTATATTTTAAATAATTATGTCATGGGTTTTTAATAGGTTCCCTGTGAATATGCGGTATTTTGGTAAATGTTAGATGTGGAAGGATAAGTTCTGGTAGTGATTGAGTCAATTGTTAGAGTGAATAGCAGATTAGTTAGGTGTAGTATAGACAGTGAGACCAGCCTTTCCACGCTTTCCCTTTGGTCTTTTGCCACAAAATGTAATTTTAAATAAACATTACTAAGAGTTACTTAGTAACTACATCCAACATTTAGACCTCTGATCAGAAGGTTTTGAGGAGCGTGGAACCACCTTTTAATTTCTGTTGTTCCCAGGTCCACCCTGATCCGGAGCGTTAGTAGCTGTTAGGGTCCCAGCTATGGGCAAATAGTTAATCCCCAAACTGGGGTCCTGGTGGTCCTGAGTATGACGATAAACTACATCCGGTATCGGGTAGATGGAGTTCGACAGCCTGGGAAAGCAGTTCACCTAGGGGAAAACCCTTATTTCAAACCTCCGCTGACTTGCGGCTATATCCAGTCATAGAAAAGGTTTCAGGAGTAAACCTCGAGGAAAAATGCGGAGATAGAATCCCTAAAGCAGTTCTCCGTTGTACCCAACCCGTTCTGGCAGCTTCTGCGACGGGCCCAGCCCCAAACTGTAGCGACCTTGTCGTTCCTTTGGCCTCACCGATGACGTGGAGAGGAGGACGTGCTACAGCCTGTCTTCCATATCATAACGCCCAGGCTTTCATCCGACCACACCACACTGCACCAAAACACCCTGCACTACACCTGGAGAGGACACTCCAGCTTTGCCTTTGACGTCGACACAACACGGAGAACGGGAGTTACCGGTTATAAGCTACCACTTGATTGGCGTAGAGCGCACGCCATGGGTCGTTCTCGTCGGTGGGAGAGATTTTCGGATTCCATTGGACAGCTACCGCCCGCCTCAAGCTGGGCAGCCCCCAGCCAGTTAGGTGTTGCCCCGCCATGGTCTACCTTCTTCATTGGGTACATAGAGATTGGGAGACATCCGACAAACAGGCTGCAACCTTCTCACCATGACAAGAATTTACAAAAGAAATCCGCTCTAAAACTGGGCTGTTGAAACGCCCGGACTATGCTGACTGGCCTCTCTGAAGACCCCCCCCCCAGGATATCAGCATCAGGAAAACTGCCGTCATCAACGGTGAGCTCAAAAGGCTTCATGTGAACATTGCCACTCTACAGGAAACACGTCTGCGTGACTCTGGATCGCTGAAGGAGAAGAACTACACATTCTTCTGGCAGAGGAAGAGCTCCAACGAACCACGCCAACACGGGTGGGCTTCGCAGCGAGAACCAGCCTGCTGAATAATGTAGAACCAAGCAGCAACGGCTCCGAGAGACTCCGTACTCTCTGCCTCAACACCACCGCAGGCCCTGTTACCCTCATCAGCGTGTATGCTCGAACACTCTCTGCCACACCGGACACCAAGGATGAGTTTTATGACAAGCTACCAACCACCATCAGCAGTATCCCCAGAAAGGAACAGCTTCTTCCCCTGGACGACTTCAACGCCAAAGTGGGTGATGATCATGACTCTTGGCCTTCGTGCCTTGGACAGTTTGGCGTCGGCAAGGTAAACGACAACGCCCAGAGTCTGCTTGAGCTATACACTTACCACAACTTGTGCATAGCCAACTCATTCTTCAGGCTCCAGCACAAGGTCTCCTAGAGACATCCACGTTCAAATCACTGGCACCAGCTGGATTTCATACTGGTCAGACGAGGCACCATTAAAAACGTCCTTCACACACGTTCTTACCACAGCGCGGACTGCGATACAGACCCCTCCTTGGTGTGCTTCAAAATCAAGCTTCAGCCTAAGAGGTTCCATCGGGGTAAGAATCCTCGCATTGATGTCAACAAGATGAACCAGCCAGACCTTGTGCAACAGTTTGCTAAGAGGTTTGAGAATGAGCAACCTCACAGACTGGACACCATGCACCACACTGCCTCGGTCACCTTTGGGAGAAAGACCTCAAAGTCATATGACTGGTTTGAGGCAAAGTCCGACAAGATGGCTCCTGTCATTGTGTCCTAGCGCACCGCTCTTACAGAATACAAACGGTAACGCAGCAAAAGAAACCTGCAGATCCTCCGAGGTATAGTGAGACGCGACATGAAAGCTGTGGACATCAACACAGTCCTGACAGCTATACGATCCGAATAGAGAGGAAACCTGACCAAACACCTCAATTCAGGGGAGGAGAAGCTGATACAAGTCACCACGGAAAGGCGGGCCCGCAGAAGACAAAGTGACAGCTCCAACAGACCAGAGACAGAAAACACATGCGAACTCTGCCACAGAGATTGTCACTCTCGCATCGGCCTCTAAAATCACAAACGTCGATGCTCCAGCTAAGCAGACAACTTAGATGCCACCAACTTTGACCGACGGAGGCCTACATAAAGAGTTACAAAGGATAGGAAGTTACGCTGAGCTACGATTGCTCACGTCATGGAAGGACATGGTACATAAAAGTAGAAGTGGGTAAATCCGAGGGATATATCATGTTTTTTTCTTTCTTTTTTTTTCTTGTTTTGTTTTTTTCTTGACAATGCACAAGAATTCATTGTAGATGAATCTCGAATGTATTTGGCATTGAAGACTAAGCCAAAACAAATTGATGTCTGCGATTGGGATCTTCCTTAGCAGAGGAATATTTGATGAGTTAAAACCATCACGGTAATGTCTTTAAATTTAAGTTTTAAAAATGTTGGAGTTGACATCTTCTGGAACAGTAAATATTTACGCAGAAATTTCCAGACAGGATTAGGGTTATCTGAAGCTATTTTGCTAAATAATAATTATACTATAGTAAATACACTGATTTTCTGAAGTAATACCAGTCCGTAGTGAGTAAAATGTCGAATATGTGAAAAAGAGCGTTTCGTAGCTAGTTGGCTGATTTCTCTAAATCGAATTCATACGAAATATATACAAAGTATGGATTATCACTTAAGAGAAGTTGAAGGAGGCGCGCAATATTGAATGGTTTACTCTACAAGTTGTACGTAAAGCTGTTGCACCATGTTCTTTTCTTTCTTGACAGCTGTATACAGCAACAGCTTTTACAAGGGAGATAATCTAGATAAGATAAGAAAATGACTTGTGGTCTATTTATCAAAAGTTTCTGTTATCACTCTTACTCTCCTCTCTTGCATTTGAATCAGTACTGGGTAAACTTAGAGAGAAAACGAAGCAACTTGTTCCACGCTGATTAGGCTTATATTAACAGATTCAGATTGATGTCTGCATACACTATCTGATTTTCTGCATGCACTATCTGACCCGGCGTTGCCCGTGCTTGATTAAAAAATCGTACGACTCATACAGCAATCGCTATCACTTGACTTAAAATATTTTTGCCCTTCCTTGCCTTTAAAGGAGTGTCCTTTTCCGTGCTGATGTTGCTACATGCCTTACTTCTTGCCTATCTCACATTGCGAATTTTTTCTAAGCTCTATACTAAACATTAAATCTGTTACGAAAAAAGAACTAAACAAAATGAACACAAAACGATCAGCTTTAAAAAAAGGACTCGTAACTGGAAGAACCGAATGAAAAAAGAATGTTAACAACAAATACTTTTTCACACCCAACCCAGTTCTGCGGAATCAGAATCAACGTTGTGTTTAAGCAAGCGAATGCGCCAATTGGAGTAAAATGCCATGCAGATTTAAATATTTCCCACTTGTGACGAATGCAGCTATCGATTTTTTTTGTATGCTAGCATGCTAGTTAACATTCGTGTCAGTCAGCTGTTGGCTCTCACACTGGCCAATAGAATCTTCCTGTCTATTCGTGGCAGCCAGCTATAGGCTCTCACTCTGGCCAGTACCAAATGGCCGCAAACTACATGAAAACTGCCGTAGAAGCATGAAAAAATCGATTATTTCCAGTATCGATGGGAGTTGGGAAATGCAAATTCGGTCTCGGCCTTCCCACTAACTTGGAGCATGTGCCTGTAAATTTTGGTGCAAATCTGTCGAAAATTGCGGCCGTGCATTCGTTACACACACACACACACACACACACACATACACACACACAATTGAGGCATCAAGGGGTTTATAGGGTTTTATTCATCCTGGGGGCCACCTCATGCATTTTAAAAAATCTGACAACTGATTTCTATCTCATTGTAAGATCGTAACAAACATGCAAAATTTCATCAAAATTGAAGCAATTTCAATTTTGGGGGGTACCAGGATGAATAAAAACCTATAAACCCCTTGATGCCTCAATTACTTTTCAAGTGTATTTTGAAATGAAAATTTCAGTACATAATGAGATTATATTGAGTAACTGAACTAGTCACTTGGAATTCACTGAGAATCAACACGAGTTAGGGGACAAGCAAGGAACTCCAAAATTTTCAATTTAGCCTTGGCCATAAAGTCGATTAAATAGAAAACTTAAAAAAGATGTGCTTATTATTTCAATTACTATTAGTCCTGTCCTTTGGTTATCGATGGGAGTTGTGAAATGCAAAGTCAGTCTTGGCCTTCCTGCTAACTTGGAGCATGTGCATGTAAATTTTGGTGCAAATCTGTCGAAAATTGCGGCCGTGCATTCGGTACACACACACACATCCTGCCTTATATATGAGGGGTGATTTGTAAACAGTGACTATTATAGCTAATATAGCGCGACTCTTCGCGTAAGCGAATTGAGTCACTGTCAGTCACTGGGCATGTTTACAAAAAAGTAAATACGCTAAAAATCTACCTCCATTCCTACCGTGCGCCGACGGCTTAGTGGTTAGAAGCTCCGACTGACACCAATTCAGTCGGGTTTCGATCCTAGCTAGAGGCAAACGGATGTCTAGCCGCACTGATTCGCTGTAAACAGCGAAACAGTCTGTCTGTGGATGACATTTTATATATATATATATATATATATTGTATTGAGCACTTTTTTATTATTTTAGCTGTTGGTAGGGAGAGCTTTACCTTTAAATGTGGTAGATGCCATTTTCAGTACCATAATTATTTTATTAGATGCTTTTGTCAGTACCCTATTTATTTTATATTCAATGTTTTTGGGTTTTTTTGGGGGGGGTTAAGTATTTCACCCCAAGCAAGACAGAAGTGCCATTATCACACAGAGGATTATGGAGAGTGAAAATGAGAGAAAAGAGTGGGTGTAGTGGGGATTGAAGAAAGGAAAAAAGAACAGGTATCAACGCAACAAAACATGGTGACTGCGGTTGCATTTAGGTTTTTGATGATTGTAGTTATCAGGGAAGCAAGTGAGAGGAATGGAGTTCCAATATGGAGAAGTGCGAGGAAAGAAAATGTCAGAAGGGCGATTACATTTAACTATTTCAACAGTAAAAAGTTGGGACCTAGATGCCAATCTATTAGTACACTTAAATTCATGTAGTCAGGGCACCAGGGGAAAAATGCTCATCAGTGCAGTAGCCATGAAAATATTTGTAGAAAAGACAGAGGGAAGCCACATCACGTCTGTGAGAAAGCGGCTGAAGTCAAGAAGCTAATTCAGTACCGATTACATTACAGATCCTACTTTAGATTTTTTTGAGAATATTGCAGTAAGGGAAGGTAGGGGAAAATTTTATGGATAAAACTTTAACTGCGCAACCAGTAATAAAAAACACAGAAATGCAATCTATGTTGTTATTCATTTAAACATCATCATCATTTAATAGTAATAAAAAAGATATATATAATATATTTAAAGTAATAATAATAGTAATAAAAGTAAAAGATAGATACACACATATACAATACACAGATACATATATATAAACTTACATAGTTACAAACCTAATATACATTTTTCAGTGTTTGATGCAAAATAAATGTCTATTTTTAACACTATATAAACTTATTTTTATGATCACATTTAAGTATAATTTCATTTCTCTGGTGCAATAACTGGCTTGTATTTTTGTACTTAATTATAGTTTGCATCTGTTTATATATATATATATATATATATATATATATATATATATATATATGAATTAAGATCAAATATAGATAGGAATGCAAGAGAATGATAGGATAACGGACAAATAGGAAATCTTTATAAATCTGACATGCTTTGCTTTTATTAACACTTAACACTTGAGATGTGGAGTTAGCATCGTAGCCGGTTGGCAATATCTTTTGGTTAATGACTAAAAATTAATTTCCGCATTTTGACTGTACACATGGGTTTCATTTGGACACCATGTGTATTTAGAGTAGTTTCCGGTTATCATTTTTAGTTAAGAAGACTTGTGTATGTTTATGTTTCATTTGTTTTACTTTTTGTGTATCGTTCTCTGAAAAAAAAAAACGCTAATGGCATTCGGACGTTTGAGTAGCCGGCAGTAACTTCCGGCCGGGTGCGATACCCTTACCCGTGCTTTCAAATTGATTTCGTGCAAAAACAATTGTGTTTTTCCAATTTTTGGCGCTGTCAGAACCACCGCTGGGTAATTTTACGTAGTCCTGTGAAGTTTTGTTGAAATCGGTTGAAAAATGTAGGAAATACGATCCCGTATATAAACGAACACACACACACACACACACACACAATCTGCGTTTTATAATAAGTAAGATTTAAAAGTTATAGACCATAGATGTATATAATTGATTAACTCACTATCCCATATTCTGCAACGTACCGTGTCCCCCAGGACGTTGACTATCATGGCTCTTCACAATTTCTTGGCCTTTGTAGCTCTTTGTAAATTATATTTTTTTTACTATATCTTCTAATCCCTGTTCTAGCAACCATTTACACAAGCTCATTCTATTTCTACTTCTATGTATCATGTCCCTTCAGGTTGTGAGTTTAGCTTAAAGTTTTTATAAAAACCCCATTAAAAAATAACTCTTTTTCGATAATGTACAATACTTCTCTGCATTTAGCTTGATTCTATCATCAATTTTGAAAAGATCTATAATGACATTTACCTGCCATGCGGATCTAAAATATTACTCAATATCCCCTATTTTGTCTGTTACGTAATGTTGATTGAATTTTTTCCATGAAGGAGCCAATATAGCTCAGCTTTTATCGTTAGAAATTACTACTGAGAAATCGGTTTTCATGTACATCTTTCCTCAGTTTACACATTTCTCTTTCGGATTTTTCATAAGTGTGTCAGTTTGGTTGCATTCACATCTTTAGCCAATGTTCTTTATACTTATTCTCTGTTTATAATAACAACACCAGCTTCTTCAAATATTTTTTGTTGGTTAATTCATTTTTCAATTGTATTAGCCTTATAATTTTACTAAATTTTCTTTTGATATTTTTAAAGACAGTTTCTGTTCTTTCCAATGTTTTCAGTTTCTCTTTTCAATTTTTCCTTGATCTCTATTTCACTTTTTTTTCACTATTTCTAGCACTGATTCTCCATCACTAGATAATTTTATAATATAGTATAATCTCTAGATTACTTTAGAATATAATTTCACGCTGTAATATCTGTTGATATTTTTTGAGTCGTCTATTAGACGGGAACTTCTTATTTACAAAACTTCTTTCTTTTACCAACGTACTGATTGGGGTTCATTTCGTGACTTTCTTCGACATGTCCCTTGGATTGATATTTTTAACCTTCTGTTATGGGAACTTACCCATAATAATAATGGACTATTCCTGACATTATAAATACTGCGCCTCTTAAGAGGTATATGGAGATTGTAAGACGAGGAGAGATAATTGAGAGCATATTGTAAGGACATTGGAATAGTGATACTTGTCGAGACAACATAGTTCACTCTAACTAAATCTGATAGTCATTACTAATACTTCTACTTCTTTGTATTATATTTTCTGTTGTAATATATCTTTGTGTTCGTGTTATTCTTTCATTGGTTCTAACCTTGGACCATCACCATGGTACAAGGAACTTGAACCATAACACCTTCCCATTGAGAATTGTGACTTTTCTTATTGGGTTAAATCCGGCATCCATGTTTTTATACCTTCTGAGAAATATCAGGTGAAACCACAATCTTCTCTTCATACCTACCTCTTCAGCTGCTATAGCCCACAGGAATTACTTTTCCGGTTGTACCAGCTTTATAGTTCAGATCACAACGGACGCTTTGAATTCTCTTCAAGTTCTACTCTTGACTCATCTGGAGTATCTTTGCCTGACTTTCTACTTAGAATCGAGTTTCTATTGAGTGTTATGCATATAAATCTGTCCATGGTTTCTGCTATCATCTCTAAACTGGATCCCCAAAAAGATGCGGACTTGATGGTATCCCCATGTCATACCCTGCATCAAAACAGATCTCCTTCTGATTCATTCTACATGTTGATCAGATGTGAACGCTAAGAAAGCAAAACCAAACGTATCAAAAGTCATCCTCTACGCACGGTCTCATCCGGTTCACAAAATAAATTCTCTCAAAAAATATAAAATACAACATAAAACAAGAAAATCACGAACGTTGCCGCCAAAGAAAAAACATGAAAATAGATGATCTTTGGAGCCACCACATTTGATTTCAAGACACATAAACGACTGTAAAAGGGACAGCTGTCAATACCTGACAAGCTCTCAGCGTCACTACCCGTGTCTTTGGTCAACTGAACCGACAAACGTATCAACTCCAGGCACTGCTTACTCTATCCTTCCTCCAAATCGCTTCCCTTGTCCGCAAAGATACATTTCAATCAAATCCTCATTATCGACAATACAAAGAATTTTATATTAACAATTCTGGTCTTCTTTCCCTTTTGCATCACCGGCGATACTTGTTGATTCGTTTGTCCTTTTGTGCAGCCATATACGTGTATATAGCACTTTTAGCTGACCTCTAATAGTTTTCCTGATAAGTCATGATAAGTCAAGGACAATAAAGGAAAAAAATGAGGTTTTTGAATGGCCATAATCGCTTACGTCCTGAAAGAACATTCTAGCCGACATCCACTTGCATCCGAGCATCTGGATCGTGACCCTCTCTATATTCATTTTCTCCTCCCTGGTGGTGTGGTGGAGATGGCTGTGAAGGCGCAGTCAACTCCCGAAAATTCGTGAGTAAGAGTCACAGAGAAGTGTGGGTGGTGGACGCGGTTGGGCGAGTTGTGTCCTCTTGACAGCACTTCGCAGATCTTGACGGTTGAACTCGAAAATCTCGGTCCCTCCCCGGTTGGATGTAAGCCAGGAAGGCCGATTTGCAGAAACGGTTTCCCATGTCTCAAGGTCGATGTTGGCTTGTGCCAGGGATGTCTTCAATTGATCCTTGAAGCATCGTTTTGGGTCTTCCAGTAGCCTCTTGCCGCTGTCGAGTTCTCCAAATAGGATGATACGTGGGAGTGGAGTGGGACGCATTCTGGTCACGTGACCCGCCCAGCGGAGGATGATGTTGAAAGATGTTAGCCTCGATGCTGGGGGTAGATGTCCGAGAGAGTATCTCGTTATTGGTGATGCGGTCCTCCCAACTAATGCGAGGGATTTCTTGTGGGCTTATTTTGCTGTAACCGCTCCAGACGTTTAATGTCTCGATGATACAAACTCCATGTTTCGCAAACGTACAGAAGGGTGGGGAGAAACACAGGCCTGAAAGACCATGATTTTGGTTCTTATGGTGACGGTGTGAGAACGTTCTGTACACAATATAAGCCGTTTTGATCCTGTTGTCAAGGTCTCTTTCGCAGTTGACATTAGTCGAGATGATGCTGCCAAGGTAGGGAACATAATATTTTAAAAAATAACCTAGCTATTCCAGTGAGGCCGATCGCAGTCGGGATCACGGTCATTGTGGACTTCACCCTCCTTGCATTAGTTGCATGGTATGTGCTTTGCTGGGATTACATACGATTTTTGTTTAATTGATTTACAGGCGACTTAACGTATATCAGCTTGGAATTAGAAATCGGTGGGTTGAGTTCGAATTCCAGTCGAGGTCGGCACATTCACTTATGCGCAAATACCCTTGTGAAAAGTATAAATAACTTTCTCTCTCCAGCTATGGGTTTAATAGTAGAAAAGATCACGATACCATGTGTCGTTTTTATAGTTGACTGTGTGTAGGTGGTCTATGTAGGTGGTTCACCAAAGAAGCGATTCAAAGATTGCCTGAAAAAAATCTTTTAGTGCCTTGTCACATCAACCATTGTCAATGGTCAACCCTAGCTGAGAACCGTGACGTCTGGCGTATCACCACCAACCATGCTGTCTGAAAATACCTGCAGGGCCACTCTCAGGCACAAGAGGCAGAGAAGGAAGTACTGCAACGTCATGCCATCGATCCCAAGCCGGACTTTCAGCTGCAACTACTGCGACTGTATATGCCTGTCCCGCGTTAGACTTATCAATCACAAACGTGCCTGCAAGCGACTTTTACACACTCCCCTTGATCTTCGTTTTGCCATGATGATGATGAGCTGCTAATTTTTTTTTTTTTTTTTTTTGAGTTATGATGATTGTAAAAAAATTGCATGATTCGTGTGTATGCTATTTAATGATAATTTCTCTGCGGATATATTTATTCAAATTTTAGTTTAGAGATAAGAATGTTCTTTCCACGCCGATTTAACTATCATTTCCTTTCTGCGCCCATCGCCTGAGCTGTTACTAAGGTGATAGTATTTCTGGTTAAATTCGTTTGTGCACATTGTGTATACATGTATATCAACGGATGATCACACGCGCAACAGATCTGTACACAGATTGCGCTGCAATTTGTCAAATGACCCGTCATATATTATAGTATTTTACACGCGTCTTTTTCCCATTTGAGCTTGTGAGAAATGGTGACCTAGTTTGGTCTACAAAAGTCAATAATATATATCTCTAGAGTTGAAATGGAAAAAAATTGCTATCTGAATGAATGCAGTTTTCGTGATGACATTCCCTTATCTCGAGTCAAACGTGTGTACTTTTGGCTTTGATTTCATAATGGCAAATAGATGTTCAAAAACAACAATATTTTTGTTGTTGTTCCAAAGTACTGAGTAATCGATCTCTGAAAACTTATCTTCTAAAAGCTCACTTCACTTCTAGCAAGTACAACAAGTACACATGACGACCAAAATTCTTTGCTAATCAAATGTGTTCGATTTTGTGTGGCCAGAACGTTTTTATAATCTAAGATTCACAACCGAAAACAAACCTTTTTTAGAAACACTTTATCGTGTTGCTGTGAAGATAATAAAAGAAAATGAATCCTCTATGATCGAGGATAGAACTTGTGAAACCATATGCCATATATATGGTTAATTCAATTTAGGAAAAGAAGCGATTATAAAAATTCAGAAGGTTTCATTATAGAAGAATAGAAAACGTTTTCATGTTGGCAATACGTCACATGACATTCTAAGTTCAAGCTTATATAGAAAGAACCGGTTTCCAGCGGAGGAGTCAATTGACATGTGGAACTCTGCATAATTGTTGACCTTTTTTCTTTGCATGAATACCGCTGTGTTCTTTATATGTGAAGAGTTCAAAATGATAACAAATTCGTTGTTCATTCTGCACAAAATGGACAATTTTCTTGAACAGGTTTCAACCTGTACAAATCCCAAGAGCCACTCAAGATAGAGAATTACAGAATACGAGATACAGTTTATGGTGATACGTGGTAACAGTTGACCTTAGACTTGAACAGTCAATTCCATGAAATAGTGGTTTGTGGGAAGAAGCTGTTCGAAAACTCTTACTTTTACAGACCTAACCATGAAGGACTTCATAATTGAAAAAAACTCTTCCAGTGATTACATAGCTAGAGAGCTTAAGTAGTAATCCTCTATGCGACACTATGACAATGGTCTTTGAAATTATGTATTTGTTGTATAGTATCTCATGGAATGATCAGTGTTAGTTATGCCAGAGATGAGACATGTGCCATGATCGGTGCGGTATATGAGTTTCCAACACTTAGGAAAGAAAGAGCACCATACATTTTTCTTCCGAGCGCGTCTTTCATCGACATGCAGTAGCAATTAACTTTTCTAGTACGAAATTTCTTTTGAAATTCGCCATCTGTGAATATTATCGTAGTATCTGTTATCAGTTATCCTTTATATAAAGAGTTCTGTGATCAAGTGAGATCAGAATACCGCATAATCAATAGTGTATTGAGGTGCGATAGTATTCGATATAGAGCATTTTGTTTTCAGTTTTCATTATTGCCGACTGAAATGGAGACTTTTCAAGAACTGGAATCTTCTTTGAGTAAACACTTTAGCGATGAGATATTTATTAGGCTAATAGCTGGGCATATTTTTATTCGTTGAAATTATTTCAAATGTAAGGGAGTAGTGTTACCATTAATAATACATGAAATAAAATACAATGTTAACAGGTAAAACTAGATCTACAATAGAAGAGGAAACAAACAAGCAATAACGCAAATCACTGGACGGAAAACGAAAGCAGTAACGATATTACTTTAAAAACAATTTTGATTATTATTTTGTGAGTGTCAAATTCTAGTCTTCTTTTCATCTGTGAGGAGATTCTCTAGCATTCACTGCCATACAAAAGGATTGATATTGCATAACAGTTCTGTTTTATACGAAGCCCATTATACTCATAATGACACCCAGTCTGATAAGGGTATATCAGGCACATACCCTATTATTATTATTATTATTATTATTATTATTATTATTATTTTCTTTGATTTTTGGCGTTTACACATTTCTTTCCGGGTCCCGCCCAGGGACCTAAGGTTAGAAAATGGCATCATGACACTTTCCACTGAAAAAAAAAAAAAATTACATAGATAAAGCTCTTTGTAAAGTGTGGGCTGTACTTGTCAGAACAATTTTTTGTATCTCCTTGAGGCATGGACTTCCAGGAATCCCTTCAATTAGTCTACTGCAATCTTTTCCAACCAGTCCTAGGGCTCAAACTACAACAGGGATTGTTGATATTCCTATATGCCACATTTTCGAGATTTCTATTTCAAGGTCCTTGTATTTTGACAACTTTTTGAATATCTTCAAAGATTATTATTATTATTATATGTGTATGTTATGTTTCCTGCTAGATATCCTATAGAGCCGGATCCAAACTATGGTCATAGGCTCTATAGAAGAGTTGTCATTTAATTGATAGCACTTTTCTTTGTATATGAGATGTTCCTAGTAGGACAGTCTTCTCGGCAACTTTTATGTTGATGTTACTTGGACCACTGTTAGTAAAATTATACATTCTTTTTCTCACAAGGTCTAGAGCTCCGATTACTATTGGTACAGTCTCAATCTTCATTTCCCACATCCTGTTAATCTCAATTTCCAGGCCCTTGTATTTGGACAATTATTATTATTATTATTATTATTATTATTATTATTGTTGTTGTTGTTGTTGTTATTTGTGTATGTTATGTTTCCTGCTTTGTATTCTGTAGAGCCGGGTCCAAACTATGGTACTTAGGCTGTATAGGAGAATTGTCATTTAACTGATAGCACTTTTCTTAGTATATAGGATGTTACTAGGAAGGCGATTTTCTGGGAAACGTTGATGTTATATGGGACACTTAGTAAAATTGTCTATCCTTTTATCACGAGGCCCAGAGCTCCGATTATTATAAGCACAGTCTTCATTCACCATAGACTATTAATCTCGATCTTCAGGTCCTTGTATTTGGACAATTTCTCGATAATTTTCATGGCGTTGTTTCTCTCAGATGGTACTGCTATGTCAATAAGCATACACTTCCTGAATTTCTTGTATTTTATGATAATATCAAGTCTGTTGGCTTTTATTTCCCTGTCAGTTTGAATTGGCATGTCCCAGAGGATAGTTACATCGTTATTTTGGGTAACTATTATTATTATTAGTTAGAGAGCAGTACACTAAAAATGTGATGCTCTATATATACGAAACTCATTGTACCCATCATGGGACCAATTTTTTTACGGTCTTATCAGGCACATGTACCACAATTAAATGTGTGCTATATAATGGCATGTTTTGATAAAAGTAGCTCATGACCTTACAGGTGGAGGAGCCAAGTTAGAAATACCTTCAGTTTGGGTAACCAAGTCCGCTCAGACAGTCTTCTATTGAGGGTATTCCCAAGTATATCTAGATGTGATTCCCAAGTTCCCCATCCCTCCCGCTCATGAACAGAGATGCGCCGTGTGTAAACCCCCTTTATCATTATTCTGTATTATTGACACTTATACCAATAACTAATAATTTACATTTCGGATCAAGTAATAGAAGCTTTCGTCAATGCCCTGGCACTGTTCTTTGTATTCTAGAAGTTTTCAGTAACGCTAACATCTGGATGATGCTAACTCTTCTTCTAATTTCTAGTTCTTCCAGTTTTTTTACCTAGTTTTATCGGGTCTATTCGAGGTATTTTGATAACGACTGGCACGGCCGTCATCTTCACGTTCCACGACGTCTTCAATTCAAAAGGCAAGATACAGATTATTATTATCATTATTATCATTATTATTATTATTATTATTATTATTATTTAGTACTAGTTCACCCATTACAAGACCAAAGAGTCACTTAATGTTGGGGATAACTGAATGAGGTTGTTGCATGAATATAAAAAGAGGCAAAATAGAAGAGGATAGGCAAGAAAGATAACGGTTGACCCTAGATTTGAAGAGGTTGGGGGTTAGTGTTAACCTTAAGATTGTAGTGATCAGGAAAGCATCCACTTAGGAGTCTGTTTAACAAAGTAGCGTTACTTTTGAGAAAACTGCCCAAAGAATCATTATTTGGCGAAACAGACTCCCGAGTGGATGCTTCTCTGATCTTAACCTCTTCTTTAAATCTAGGGTCAACAGTCATTTATCCTAGCTATGCTCATAATCTGCAATTCTTACCTCCACCGCTTATGTTCATGCAACCTCGTTGTTGTTGTTGTTTCACCTGTATTGACAATTGCAAATAGGTTTGAAATTAGTTTGTTACACACAGAAAATGGTAGGCGGGATATTAATGACTGAATTCTTTTAGTGAAAGATAATAAATGCATGCATGTTTTGTTAAATAAAAATACTAACTAAACAGTCTTTATTGAATACATTTCCACAACCAAGTGTTGATAACTGTGTTGATTCAGCAAAATCTACAGAGATCTAAGAGAGATCTACAAGAAAGAATTGCAGGAGAAGATACTTAGAAACTTAGCAATTTGAACAGTAAAATAATGAGACCTAACTGTCAATTTAGTACTACGCTTAAATTTATGAAGTCGAAATGCAAAGAGGAAAACTCATCGGAATAACCGCCATGAAAAATATTTATAGAAAAGACGCAGAGAAGCTACAAGCGGCGGTAGGAAAGTGATTGAAGCCGTGATGCAATATCAAGACCGATAACATTGCAGATTCCTCTTTAGATTTAGTCAAGAATTTCTAGATACAAATCAGAAGCACTAGACCAGATGTAAAAAGAATATTTAATGCAAAGGAGAACTTTAATTCAGTTGAGAGTTTCTCTGCTTTAAGAAATATTTCTTGTTCTTCCTTCCGTTTACATTGAAAAATTATTAATTTGACATGTAAGAATTAGATCTGGCTGTGTTAAATATATGGTTTTTGTAAATTTGGACGTAAAACAAAGTTTTATAATCACAAATATAATTTATAACAAAACATCTATATCTGAAGAATTGGGATATCTTTCTTTACAATCTGTTGCCAATCGACTTAAATATACCTTTCAGGACTCTAACATTAAGATCCATTTATTGATTCCAATGACCTGATTATGATTTTATTTAAGGTCGTAATGATCATGTGTGTGCCTGCATATAATATATAATACAGTATATATAGGCCAACTCATTCCTTAGACTGGCTAAAAAAACGTTGCGGGTTGCTGCGAAACGGTTGGCTAAAGTCAATTTGTGAGACAAGAAAGCTGGCCACTTGAATGGCTGGATTATAGATAACACTTGTGCGATGTCTGATGTTTAAGATTTCTTACAAGTTAAATCTGACTTTGCTAGAAGAAATTTGAAGTGTTGCGTGAGGACTAACAATCAAGCAAGGACATTCTTCGCGATGACGATGGATTGTACTAGCAGAGTAAGTTTAACAGTCAACTGAATATTGGACAACTGAATAATTATCATACTATTTTTTGATTATCCACCAGCATCCAGTTGTCCTTTTTTACCTTCCGATGCTTGGTAGATGCATGGCTGATGCTAACATCCAGAAGAATAACTCATCGTGATTCTCAATCTAATATTTTCCTCTGATTTTTCAGCTCATTAAGTACATTCGTAATCTTTCAATGTAGACGGATGTAAGAAGGACATGGAATATTTTTAAAGCAGAGAAACTCTCGATTGAGTTAAAGTTCGCCCTTACTTTGAATATTTCTGCCACATCTGGTCTGGTGCTTCTACTATGTATCTTGAGATTCTTGACAAAACCCAAAGAAGAATTTGCAATATTATTGGTGCTGGCCTGACATCCCTGCTGTAACGTAGCTTTTCTGTGTTTTTTCAATAAATACTTTCATGGTAACTGTTTTGACAAAATTTCCCCTATGGTATCTAGTCATTGTTAATTTAAGCACAGTACTAGATTAACAACTAGGTCTCATCATTTTAAAGTTGAAATGGTTATGTGCAGCCGTAAATCACATTTCCACCGCTATAACGTAGCTTCCCTGTAATTGTTCGGGTGAATTTTCCTCTTTGGTACATGGACTTCATGAATTTAAGAGTAGTACTATATTGGCTGTTAGGTCTCATCATTTTACTTCTGAAACTGCTAAATATAACCGTAAATTCTATTCTAATAGTCTCTTCTTTCGCACTTCTCACCAGTGGAACGCTCTTCCGACTGCTTGCTTTCTTGTCAACTTTGATTAAATTCAACGTTATTCGTCATTTTTTGTCTCCTCGATTCCTGTTGTTTTTGTTGTCCTTTCTACTCAGTAATCTTTTTTTTCCTTTTTTTTTTTTTTAGATTGTTTCACACTCAGTAACCCCCTTATTTCTTAGTGGCTTTTTCACCTTGCTTGGTGTGATTTTTTTTTCTTTTCTTTTTACGATTATTACATGAGTTATATTACCGATGCTATTTCTTGTTTTTTTTCTTCTGCTCAATGGTTTTTCTGAACTGCATAATAGCGAATGGGTCTTTTTAGGAGAGATTTATCGGGACGGGATAGGGTAGAAATATTCTTTTTATGATTACTACTTATCTTGATATATCTAACGGATCACATTTATAATAAAAAAGATAGGCTTCAAGATTTCGGCAGAGACTGTATCGACTTGCACCCGTTACAAAAAAACCTGGTGTTATCATGAGGTATTACTAGGGCTTTGTAAATTGTGGCAATGATTATGGGGTCACAAAACCAGGGATTAACCTAGCGTCATCAGATAATGAGGGCTTATGTTGGAGACACAACTGTCGTTAAAGTGACCGTTGTCTGAATTTATTTCTAGTGATACGAATATAGATTGAACATAATGAATTTTTAAAGAAAATAATATCTTCTGTTATTGCTACTGATTTAAAAATTCAGTTAAATAAAAAAATAATATATATATATATATATATATATATATATATATATATATATATATATATATACATCGGGAGATTGGAGGATTTAAGGAGCGTGGAACCACCTTTTAATCGCTGTTGTTCCCAGGCCCACCCGGGGTGGTAGCACCTGTTAGGGTCCCAACTATGGGCAAATAGTGTCTACCAGGGCTGACCAATCTCTTTAGTGTTATAAAACACGATTGGTGTAGGAGATGGAAAACTCTTACACGAAAAGCCTGAGGTATATTGTCTGCTTCATCTGTGCCATTTATTTGCACTGACTGAGTGTATCAATAGTTCCGAAAAGTGTGGATGGTTCTGCACAAGCCCTCACCACTTTAATCAAATCACTTGTGTGAGTTTTCTAGCGGTTTAGCTTGATTCGTTCTTATCTATTTTATATATATATATATATATATATATTATTATTATTATTAAACAGTGTTCAATGTTTAATTACGTACCCATTATTTGATAGTGATTTTCCAAGTGTAGCTCAGATGTGGCACATGGCCGAAAGTAGGGGACACCCAGTGAGGATCGAACTCACTACTCAGTCGTAATTGTTCTAGCGAGACAAGCTCGCTAGAACAATTACACCGCCTCGAGATGTCCAAATGATTTTCTAAGCAAAGTTTAGATGTGGCACAAGGCCGAATGTATGGAGCCCCCAATGAGAATCGAACTCGCTACTCAATCGTAATTGTTCTAGCAAGACAAGGTTGCTAACCATTTCACCAAGCCGAGGTGTCCGTGCCTATTATTTGATATGATAGCTGTCAGACATTTGAAACAATTTAAGGTAAACTTATTACAGAAACTAACAGTAATTAATATTATTAATATCAATTCATACGATTACTCAAGATTTCGCGATTCTGTTCATGTTCCTTCCAAATATTTTCTATAGATCAGATATCTTACCTGACCAATCTTATTTTCATTGCTGGAACAACTCTTTAGTTGTACACTTTGGTAATCTTGGGATCGTAATCTTGCTGAAAATTCTACTTTTCTGTTATTCGAGAAATTTCACAGATTGGCGCATGTTCTTCTCCCGTATTTCGTGATAGTTAGTACTACCCAAAGTTCCATCGATGATATGCTGTGCAACTGGAACAAAATCAAACCGAAATAATTATACTTCCATCACTGTGATCACAGTCATGATGATATTTGTGTGTCATATGGAGTGCCCTTTAGAGAATTTAGATGGGCTTCGAACGGTTTCTACCAAAGATTATATTATATTATATTATATTATATTATATTATATTATAGTAAATGTAAGGTTATAACAATTTTGTCCCGAAATGAAGTAAGGTTTTCTTAATGAAAATGGGTAAATTGTAGCGGAGACTTCCTTTGTCTTGGCGTTATCATTGGAGTCTTTTTAAAAGTCCAAAAATGCAATCCTAACCGATGGAGTGTCCAACTAACTGTACACTTATTAATTTTTGTGCCAGCTGCCTGCATATCTATCTCTTTAAGTTGTGAATGGCTTGTTCATTACTTTTTGACATTTATATCTAAGTGCTTTTCAGGTTGATCGATAGCCAGGGTATGTTTTTACAGTTTCAAATGATTGTACTGATAGGGAATTCGAACACATTAGATATCTTTCCGTGTCGTTTTCCAATACTTTGATGATAAATTATCATTTTAGATATATATATATATATATATATATATATATATATATATATATATATATATATATAGAGAGAGAGAGAGTTCCTTTGTCTCCCACCATTGTGAAAACTGTGCCAGCTAGATCTTCGATGACTGCTCATAGAACACGTAGACATTGTAAGTTGGCGGTCATAATTTACGTGGCGTACTCTGATTTTTATTTTCAGAATATATCGATAAACTTTGTGTTATATTTGTCAATACATTTATGTGTAGGGAAGCATGTCCTTATTTTTTACAACTATATTCAGCTCAAATAGATATTAGCAATAATAAAAGTTATTATTTTCTTTAAAATTCATGTGTTCCTACACTTTTGTGCGTTATTGTCACGATATTCAACATTACACACACACACACACACACACACACACACATATGTGTGTAATATATATATATATATATATATATATATATATATATATATATATATATATATATATATATATATATATATATATATATATAATATATATATATATATATATATATATTTATATATATATATATATATACACATATATATATATATATATATATATATATATATATATATATATATATATATATATATATATATATATATATATATATATTAAAACCAGTTAGCAAAATTATGGAAAATCACATTACAACCAAAAACGTTTGCGGTTTCTCTCTTCTTTTTATTATTATTATTATTATTATTATTATTATTATTATATATATATATATATATATATATATATATGAAGAAATATAGTTTTAAGGTATGCTATATTTATGGGATCAATATCAGATATAGAGCGCATGTAAATATAAAAGCGAACATTGAAGTCAACACTGAAGCAACACACCGTTTTTTGGTAAACGCAATCACCAGGCGACAATCATCAAAGCGGTTTGATGGTTGCGATTAGCATGATACAGTCTGTCGCCTCTGAGTTTTTTTACTTCAATATTCACGTTTATATATATATATATATATATATATATATATATATATATATATATATAGAGAGAGAGAGAGAGAGAGAGAGAGAGAGAGAGAGAGAGTAAAGGCAATAAATCCGTTGGTATATAATCCAAGTGGATCCTATTAATATATAATATTAAAACTTATATAGTTAAAAAAATTTCTATAATATAGATTTTACTTTATTACCTTATAATTCCTTAACTCTTCAAATGTCGAATGTATATTTATTTCTAATTTCCATTTTTTCAACATATTAATCTTATAATTGTCTCCTGTCCTAAGAAATCTCTTTCCTTTATCATTTACACCTCTTTATCTATATTTTTTAAATTTTTTGATTATAACTTTGTATTATTTTATTTTTTAATATAACTTGTTTTTGATTAAACTTATCTTTAAAGCTAATTTTTTTCTAATATATAATTTATTTTATCTTATTATATTTTTATTTTTAAACATATTTTTCTATTCTTTGATGAAACATTATTTTATTAATTATATTTTTTTCAAAATATATTCTTACTTAAGTTTAATATAAATTATCTAAATATGACTTATTTTTAATTTTTTAATATATCTTATTTTTAAGAAAAATTTATCTTTGGGAGCTAATATATACAAGGTGCAGTGGCGATGGATAAATTGTCGCCATTTTATATTTTTAATTTCGCGCATGTGCGTTGTTTCTTTTTTATTTTGTTGACTGCACAGTATAGTAGGGTCAGTTGGGTACCGTCTGTGAGAAAATGAGCACCCTGATGCAATTCACTCCGCCAGAAATTTGGAAATGGTATGCTGTAATGCTTGGCATTCGCACCGGAAGCTTCAATACGAACATTTCAAAGTGTTTGTGTGTCAATCTGAGGACAGTGCAGAGGATTCGGAAAGAGTTGAATGAGTTTAATGGTGATTACGAAGGCATTTGGCTTAATTAGCGACGTTATGCCTGCATTCATCTTCCTACATTGCCTCGGACTCAGCACAGGACGCTGCATCAAGTGCATCGAGGAGATAGTACTGCCTTGGCTCAAGAGGGTGGCTACTAAAAGGACTCTGCACCGTGCCACACAAGCAGGGGAATCCAACCATAGCTGTTAGACAATTTCTGCGACCACATCACCGCTTAGATCTGGTCACCTAACTCCCCAGACTGCAAACCCCTTGGTTATTACGTGACGCGCTGCTGAGTGAGAGAACAACAAAAACTCCTTGTAATACCAAAGATGAACTGAAGGCAAGGATTATGGCAGCATTCACCAACTTAAACAAGGAGATTGTTCAGAAGAGTTACAGGAAATTCAGAAGTCGTCTGGATACTGTGGTTGAAGCCAATGGCGATTTTATTGAATAAATTTACTCTTTAGTATGTGAAGATATTTTTTGTAATTTTGGTAAATATATCTGTTAAAATGAGATTTTAATTTTAACGACAATTTATCAATCGTACCTTATTATATATATATATGTGTGTGTGTGTGTGTGTGTGTGTGTGTGTGTGTGTGTGTGTGTGTGTGTGTGTGTGTGTGCTACTTAAATTTTTATATATGTATGGGGGATTACTGTTCAATATCGGAGATTGTGTATATATGTATATAATAATAATAATAATAATAATAATAATAAGTGGCTGAGGGGCACCGCACTAAAAGCCGAGACAGAAGGCTTAATTATTGCAGCTCAGGACCAAAGCCTCACAATAAGATCCTATCACTGTCACATAATCAAGGATAGAACTAACCCGAAATGCAAGACCTGCGAAAAATATGATGAAACTGTCGATCATATTATCTCAGGATGTCCGCATCTGGCAAAAAATGAATATACACAGAGACCTAACAAGGTAGCGACATATGGGCACTGGAAGATATGCAAGAAACACGAAATCGAAACCACTGACAGATGGTATGAGCACCAACCAGGCACACTTATCTAAACGATGTAACTATCCTCTGGGACATGCCAATTCAAACGGACAGGGAAATAAAAAAACAACAGACTTGATATTATCATAAAAAATAAAAAATTCAGAAAGTGTATGCTTATTGGCATAGCAGTATCATCTGAGAGAAACAACTCCATGAAAATTATCGAGAAATTGTCCAAATACAAGGACCCGGAGATAGAGATTAACAGGATGTGGGGAATGATAACTGAGACTGTACCAACAGTAATCGCAGCTCTGGACATTGTGAGAAAAAGAATGGACAATTTTACTAATAGTGTCCCAAGTAACATCAACATACAAGTTGTCCAGAAGATCGCCCAAGAAGGCACATCCCATATACTAAGAAAAGTGCTACCAGTTAAATTACAATTCTCGTATAGGGCCCAAAGGCCATAGTTTGGACACGGCTCTACACGATACAAAACATGAAATATAACACACAAACAATAATAATAATAATACAAATCGATAACGTTTTGCAAGACATAAAAAATTACTACAATTAAAGCTTTTGAAAATGAGCAGATTTGTGTAAAGCTAGTGTCCAATAAGAAAACTAGAGTGACAATAGTCAACAGACGAAGAAAAGTTTTAACAATTCATTGGATTTATCTTTAGGTCGGAAAGTCCTTTAAACTTTTATTCATCTTTTAATTTTCTTTCTTTCTCACTCGCTCTCTTTTTTTTCTATCTCTCCTTGTCTCTCCATATATATATATATATATATATATATATATATATATATATGAATAAAGTCAAAAGGAACACTTATCTTAGCCCACGCGTTTTGTCCTCTGAGATACTTTTTTTTTGTAACAAGTATTTATATACAAGAGTAAAAATGTTATTGGTATTTAAAAAATTTTAAATTGAGAATACTCATAAATATTCATCGGGTAGGCAAAAAGTCAGACTATGGAGGACGCGAAGTGACACAATTCAATGTCTTATAAACAAAAATGAGTAAGTAATGCTCTTGAATTTTATTATCAATATTTTTATGCAAATTAGTATTTAAGCTATTCTAGTGGATTAATGTATGTGTTATATATTTTAAATAATTATTTTTTAAAATCATTTCACCCCAAGCAAAGCGGGAATGTCACTAGTACGCTGGGAGTTACAGAGAGTGAAGGTGAGAGAAAAGACTGGGTATAGGAGGTTGAGGAAAGGGTAAAAGATGAAAGGGGTTCAAGAAGATAGAAGATGGTGATTTACGTTGCATTTAAACTTTTGAAGATTGTAGTTTTCAGGGAAGCAAGTAAACGGACGAGAGTTCCACAAGCGGGAAGTGCGAGAAAAGAAACTATTGGAGTAGAAATGGCAGTTACATTTAATTATTTCAACAGTAAAAGGGTGGAATCTAGATGTCAATCTAGTAGCACGCTTAAATTCACGTAGTCGAGGCACCAGCTTGTCAGAGCAGTTGCCGTGAAAATATTTGTAGAAAAGACAGAAGGAAGCCACGTCACGTCGGTAGGAAAGTTGAGTTGCCAATTCAGGATCGATTACATTGCAGATACTTTTTTGAGATGAATAGCAGGAGCAGCAGACCAAATATATCAACAGTATTCAATGCACGGACGAATGGTAGATTTGTAAATATGCAAGATGAACGCTGACAATAAAAACCTTCTGGCACGACACAGTGACCCAACTTTCCTTGCAGTAGATGCAGCTATTGATTTGATGTAGTTGTTCCACTTTAAGCCAGTTGAAAACGTGAGACCAAGA
Organism: Acanthosepion pharaonis; assembly: GCA_903632075.3. NCBI lineage: Eukaryota > Metazoa > Mollusca > Cephalopoda > Sepiida > Sepiidae > Acanthosepion > Acanthosepion pharaonis. The sequence goes on from CAHIKZ030000551.1 coordinate 266,964, forward strand.
AGACGAAGCGTGTTGCTCTTCAGGAGTCTAACATCAGCCATGCTTGATGGCGGACAGGACATTTTCTCTATGGTGGTTAAATGAGATCAGTTTCGTTTTGGAGGCATTAACATTCATTTCATGCACCAGTTAAACACTGATTAGAGGTCCTTTTCAAGAGCAGCGCCCATTTTAACTTTGTCAGCTCTGACGGATTTGCTATTGAGACAGGAGTAAATGGTAGTGTCATCTTCATAAATATCTACTTGGGAAATAAAGATACCCGGAATATCATTGATGAAGATCAGAAACAGTGTAGTACCCAAGAAAGGATCTGGAGACAAGCCCGTTCAAAGGGAACATTCATTTCACAGTTTGATAGGAACGATTGGATTAAATCAAACAGTTGTCATGTAATACGGTACCACTGGAGCTTACGTAGAAGACCAGTGAGTCAAACCCAGTCAAACACCTTCGAGATGTTTAGAGCCATAGCTTCTTCGTTCTTATCAAGAGATTGATATACATATTCAGTGATGGCTGTTAGCACATCAGTGATAGACTGGTAGACTTGATAAAACGGAAGTCATATTTCTTGTCAGAGAGCAAGATACTTAACCTCTTCAGCACTGATTAAAGCCTCAAATACTTTGCCGAAATGCTGTAGTAGACTAATAGGGTGATAGTTAGAGTGACCAGAAGGTTCTCCAGAATTCTTAAAAACAGGAACTACAGAGGAGGACTTCCAACAAACTGAAAAGCAAAAAGCATCGAGGCAATAGTTTTATAGTTTGGAGTGAAACCAGCTCGGGAGCGCATTTCTTAAGGACGACGGCTGGGACCCCGTCACCTCCGCTTGCCTTATAAGAGTCTAATTCAAAAAATGTTGTTTGATACCAGTGACAGGGTTATGCGCATATCGCTCAATAGAGCCTCTGTTCTAGTGGGGAAATCAGGTTTGGTTACTCCAGATGTCGAATGTTGAGTTCTACCTATCTACTGTAGGTGCCAGGACTTCGAATTTATTAAATAGAGAAGGGGTTGTGGATTTGCTGTTGTTCAACACACTCTCATAGAACCGCCAATAATCTCTAGAAACTAACTTGCAAGATGCTATACGCTGTTTCATTCCATCAGCAAACAGTAACTTCTTTGAGGACCCGCTTTCATTCATTACGAGCAGAGACAAAGAGACGCCTGTTGCAATCATATGTGTCGTTCTGGTACGGTCGGAAGAAGTAATTCCTGTGAGATTTAACGGGAGAGCATGCAGGTGAGAACCAAGGAGATGAACGCGATGGAACTTGGTATTTCCTTGATGGAATGAAAGCATCATTGCCGGCTTTCACCCAGGAGGATGCCTCAGACGCGCATTTTTGAACAGGATGATTAAAAACTTCATTCCAAAATAAATCACCAAGGAAATCACGGAACGAGTCCCAATCTGCTCGCTGATAACAGAAAGATATTCTATTGGTAGGAAGTTCTTGACTGGTGGGAAAGCGGAAAGAGACGTTTACATACACTAGATCATTATCACAGTTGCCAAGAGGGCAGAGCTGCACAGTACGACATGAGTCTGGGATAGAAGTAAATAGAGGTCTAGAAGAGAAATGTGTCCACTAAGGTTACCGGGGATACGCGTGGGGAAGTCCACCACTTGCATGAGAGATTGAATGATTGTGAAGTTCAGGGTTTGGATGCCAGTGAGGTCAATGAAAGGAGTGTTTAAGTCACCTGTCATGGTCGGCATTAAAGTCACCGAACATAAACATATTTGCAAACGGGTGTAGAGAGATGACCTTGTCTATATTATCAGAAATACTATCTAGCACGCAATAGCCATGAGTGGAAGGGGAACGGTAGAGAAAGAAGAGATAGCTGACTGAGTTTAGAAGAGAGAAACGGAGACACATGTAATAGTCTGGAGATTCAAAAGAGAGTTCCCTAGCCAGCGGGAGATGTTCACGAACATAAACTCCCAGGCTATGCATGAGGACATTAGAGTCCTTCCTAAAGAGAGGGCGAAAGCCAAGAATCGAGAAATTAAAGGAGAGGAGTGAAGAGTTAAAATTAGTTTCGCAAGGCTAGGATGTCCGGAGACGATTCCACATTGTAGACGTTGGTACGCATACCACGAATGTTGGAGAAAGAAAGGTTGAGGTGTTTAGGTGTTTTTTATTGCGCTGGTTTAGTTTTATATTTTTGATTGCTGATAGTTATAGTGTGTTATTTTGGTAAGGAAAGGCCTGGTATAGTACTAACAGTCGGTCGCCTAATGTAACATCTGTGGGAAGGGGACTGACACAGACTGCAGCATAGTGTGACCCCAGGGTTGCCCACTAGAGATGTTTGCAAGGACACCCCTCCATGCACGACATAGCACTGCAAGAACTCCGATATTATGCGACTTTTGATCAGAGAAGCCACTCAAGAGGCTATGCAATAAACAGGAAACAATAGATAAGCCTCTTCTCCTGTTCAAGAGAGGCAGGATGAGTGTGAACCGGGCGATACAAAAGCTTATCTACTCCTATCAAAAAAGAAAAGCAATTACTAAGTTTTAACTTAGCTAAAGTCGAGATGTCCATAAGAAATTCAACGAAAAGTTAAAACTGGCAGAGTTCCACCTTTAAAAGAACTTGTTTTTAAAAATTGTCTTAGGTTTGACTTCCAGTTATTTCAAAGTATGAACATTCAGATAACTTATTTGGAGTGTCGATCAGCGGCCCACAGAACGTTTCAAACCATGTGATGTTTAACTGACATTCTAGTAAAGGAATGGGAGGAGGTAATAGGTAGTAAGAATCTATACCAAGAATCATGAGTAAATAGCCAGCTCGGCAGAGTAAAAATGTCAAGAAAAACAAAAAACAAAAAAAAACGATGGCTGTTAAATATCAAGATTATATTTGTAATCCAAAGGGTTAACGATTCAAACGTGAAATTTAAACTTAAACACTCAAACACCACGGAGAACATCAATTAGAAAGGAAAAATAAAAAATAAATATAAGGTTATGAATTTAATAATTTTCTTTTAATTTCAGTATCTGTCTATATTTCTGACATGAGGTATTATGTACATTATTCGGACTATTGTCCTCATCTTTGTCGCTATATTTATTACAACGTTTCGGCCGTTGTACGCTCAGGCCTTCTTCAGGTGGTTGGAATGTCGAACTGAACCCTTTATTTCGCTCACTGGGGTAGACTGTTCTAGTTCCACGTGCCAAGTTTAATGGATGTTAGTTATCTCCTGTTAATTCCCCTCTGAAAGTTCTCCACTAACTTAACCAGGTATTGAACTCACACTCTTTGGGTCCTGTCACTGGATCTAACTAACGCCTTTATCCACTGTGCCATATGTCCTCTTCAAAATGCACAAAACAGAGTTTGTAGAGTAAATAATCTTCTGTTTCACTGAAGCCAATTGTCAACAACATAGTTATGATGGATAAAAAATAAGCCATCATTTTTTTACATTTTGGATACACTAGAATATGTATAATTTTTATGTGCTCAAGGTATTGATGATTTTTATCATTTTACTTTAATTATTATTTGATAAATTTATTTTCTTTAGAAATGATATTCACTTTATTTCTTCATTTTACAAAAATCTTCATCTGTTATTGCTGATATTAAAATTCGATGTCTTTATATGTTGTGTATTATAAATATATGTATGTTAAAATCTTGTAAAGACTCCATCCATTTATCAAAATGAGTCAATCATTAAACAGAGTGACACTTATAGAAAAATATTACTTTCATAAACATTATATAATTTTAAAAATTAAACGAATTTTTAATTTAAAAATACTTTTAATTAATGAAAAGTAATGTCAAAAATATATATGCAAATTATACTTAGAATAAAATTATTTTAACATTCTCTGCAAAATTTTAAAAGCTATCACTGCATATTTACATTCACGAAATCAAAACAAAATATTGATGTCATATCGATTACTCGAAAAAAGAAAAATATTATGAATTTAAAAATTATGTGACTTCTATTTTATTAAATTGATTTTTTACTATATGATTCTGTTTTTACATGATATATATATTTTTATAAAGAATATATGAATAAATTGTAGATTTTTATCAACAAGTTTTTTTTTATTTATTTAAATAAAAAGAATTTGTTGATAAAAAAATCTACAATTTATTCATATAGATTTGTATTTAAAGCCGTTTTCTTTTTCAATAGATGTCAAGATTAACTTAATTTGTAGTTTATTTAGTTACATTTTTATAATGAATTTTCTTAATTGCAACATTTTATTGTAATTAAACCTTTTTTTTTCTGAAAGATTCAGCAAAATTGATTATTTTCTCATATATAGATACACTATACAGTAACTGTTTATTTCCTGGAAAACTGTGTAGTTTTTTTTTTATTGAGTATCATACCCTTTTGGCCTAAACTTTTACTTAACAAATATTAAAATTATCCTACACAGCTCTAATTATAAATAACTAAGAAATTTTGAGTAATTTTTAGTTTAGGGTCATCGCTCAGTTTCTATTAAAAATTTCCTGAATCGTTACATTTGGGTGTAAATTTACATTCCTAATTCGAAAAAATCAAAAAAAAATTGCTAAAATCTACCGTTTTGGAGTTATTAACAATAAAAGTTTGGACTCATTCGGGTCCGCCATTACTAGCTTTGTTTACATACACTAGCTTCGGAGCCGTCATTCGCGAAATATTACTTAGTTAACGACCTTTTTTCTGATTTCACTCGTCTCAATTAATGCGCAAGGGTTAATGTTAGGGGTAAGGTTATGACTGAATGACTGCTCCGGGGCAAATGTAGGTAAACGACGCCAGTAACGGCTGTAGCCGCAACACGAATGAGTCCGAAATTTTATTGTTGATAACTCCATATTGTTGATAACTTGTTATTTCGAATTAAGCATGTAAATTTACGCCTAAATGTAACGATTCAGGAAATTTTTATTAGATACTTAGCGCGAGCACTAAACTGCAAATTATCCGAAAAATTTATTTCATAAAAATAAATATCTCTTTTACGAATCCATTTAATTTTTTTTAGATGAAGCATTTTCCTTATTACTTTTTGACTAGTTTTATTCTATATTTCTTTTGCTTTTTATTTCAATGCCTATCTCATTTTTATATTTAACTTACTGCTTACTTAAGGGTAATAAAAATGAAAAACAAAAAGCATAACATTAAGATGCATAAAAATAGTAAAACGTTATTAATGAAATGCTTGTCATTTATTATGCACAAAGAGTCATCTGACGGACATCATTATCCAACAATTCTTACCTTGACTTTATTTAAAATTCTTTAAAAAATATCATTTAGAACTTAAATTATAACGTACAATTATACTTTTTCTTTTCCTCTTTTGTCTGAGACTAAGGTGACTTCTCTTCACTGGTTACGAAGAAGTTGATTAGTAACCGTGTAGGACGAAAAATAAGAGCTATCAAAGTGGGGGGGATAACTCTTGATGAGTCAATGGTCAGCTAATTAGAGATAACGTCTCAATAAAATCACCGTGGAGGATGCAAAGGAAAACCATTCCAGTATCAGTCTCAATAAAATTCGTGGCAATGAACGAACTAAATATGAGATAAGTGTGTGAAGGGGGTCAAGTCCCTTGAGATTGACACTTCGACGGGTAAGAGGAGATATAGGCGTCAGGTGTCATCTGGCTGTCATCCAGCAATTGTTTGCAAAAAGAATATAAAGTTTAACGGTGTGAAGAGGGTCAAGTTCCTTGCGACTGACCCCTCGCACGCTTAGGATAGACATGCGCAACAGGTGTCACCTGACTGTCATCCAGAGACTGTTCGCAACAAAAAAGCAGTAATCAGCACTTGTAATGTAAGAACATCACATCACATCAATGTGGTCAGTTAGAAAATATCAAGCAGGAAATGAACAGATTAAACATTAACATTCTATGCGTAACTAGGTAGGCAAATAATGAGAATTTCGTAAGCGATGGACACAGGATGATATTTACAGGCGGGGAGAAAAATGAAAGAAGAAATGAACTCGTACTAGATAAATACATGAAGAAATATGTTTTGGGATATTGCCTGAGACATTCTTCTAGTTGAAGTTGAAAGGGAAGCCATTTAACATATCCATTACATTACTATTATCATGTCCATTATTATAACAGTACAAAGTACAAAGGAAAAAATCAATACGTACTGGATAACGCCAAGACTCAATACAAATCGCAGGAAATTGCCACCACCAACGCTAAATTAAATGAACGAGACAGTGAAATAGTTGATAAGTATGGAGTAGGATCCTGTTACGAGCGCAGAGAAAACTATATTTAATGGTGCACAGTAAACGACCAAATAGTAAACATCATGTGGTTTCAAGAGCACCCAAGACGTTTGTGAAGATTGAGGAGCTCAGAGGTAAACAGTTTGATTGATTCGTTTTCTCCGGTTTATCAACCCTCTGCAGGTTATTTAAAGCCAGAAAATATTTTTACTCGTGGAAAATATTTTGAGATAATAATGGTTCAATGATATAAGTCTTACTAATTAACCCATAGCTGGGAGAAAAGAAGTGGATTCATACTTTTCACAAGAGGATTTGTGCAGAGGTGAATATAACGAACCCAACGGGAATTGGAACTCGGCTCTCTGATTAACAAATCCGAACCATTAACTATTACAACACCCTCACATCCAAGCTTACAGCACATGGTGAGTTTAAACTTATTGCAAAACGGTAACTACTGGAGATTAAAAAAAATTGGCATTGAAAAAACAGTGATATTATCTTTTTTTTATATAATATTATTCTTTAGATTTATATAAACTATTAAATTATTAGTCAGTATTAATATGTATATTGCATATCATTATCATCATCATCAACATCATCCTTTGACCTCTCTATGGTTGGTCGGAACTCCATTGACAATCCCTATCCACACTGTTCAGTCCTGCATTGCTGTCCCCAGATCCCCAATGTCCAACCCTGAGTCCTGAGCTATATAATGATAATGTACAAGTCAGTTAATCTGGAGTACTGTCAAAAGTTTAAACTTATTGCTAAACAGTAACTACTAGAGATAAATAAAATTCTATATTATTTTTATTAAAAAGAGAAACAAAAAATTTAACTTTTAACTGCAACATGGTACTCACCTCTGCATATTTATGCCTATTGGCAACCAATGATTTGACTTAGAAAGATTCTGCACTCATCAGTAAATAAAACTGCCAACAACCTTACATGGGTTTGAGCGCACTGTAGATATGTTTGGTAGGAATGTCTGTTTGTTAGGGGCATCATATATAATAGTCACCTACCAAACAGTTCAAAATGATGAAGCCAGTTGTATTTAACTAGATACTCTTGATACCATGGATCACTTTCATATGGGTTTGAAGCTAGGTTGCAGTTATATGTGACATATGTTGGTATATACTGATGATCATTATGGTTAGTAACATGTGAATCATCGAAACATGGCTGCCCATTCACAGTTTTCATTGCCTGATGTCTGGAAACAAATCAGACAGATCACACTTTACGATAGACAAAGTTCACAGGTAGCATCCTACTTTCTAAATTTATTATAGTACATGACCAATCCAATCAGGATTATGGTATATCGTGATCAATCTTTGGTTTCTGTAACAAGTATTATTTTCCTGCATGAATTTAAGCGAGCTACCAGGCTAGCATCTCGGCCCCACCCTTTCACTATCAGAACGGTTAAATGTAACCGTCTCTTCTACTTAAACAGCTTCTTCTCCCGCACTTCCCATCTGTGGAACTCCCTTCCCTTTACTTGCTTCCCCGATGACTATAATCTTCAAATATTCAAGTGTAATGTCAATCGACATCTGACACCCTGAAATTGTTCCCCGTCCTTCTCTCTATTCTTTCGCCCAAAATGCCCCTTTACTCTTGTTCTGTAACTCCTTGCGTGTTAGTGGCACTCCCACCTTGCTTGGGGTGAGTTGTTTAAAAAAAGGTGGGGATGAAATTGATAGTTTCAAGGTTGAATAGCACAGTTTGTCCTGCTGTTTAGTCCATAGCTGAGAGTGGGGAGAAGAGAAGGGTTCATATTTTTCCAAGAGTATTTGCATTTAAGTGAATGCAACGGACTTGGCTGGAATTCAGAATCGGTTCGCTTATTTAGCGTTCCAAGCCGCTAAGCATTGCATCACCACCTCATCCATTCACTGTCATATAAAAGGGTAGATATAAAATATAAATGCAACATTATTTCCTTTGTTTCTTTTGTTTTTCATCCGTTAGTATACTGACTTCGTGTCTATAATAAGATGAATAACTTTAATTCTTACTTCTATCTTGTCTGGTCCTTCTGCTATATATTTATAGAATCTTGATAAAACCCAAAGGACAATCTGCAATTTTATTGATCCGGACTTGGCATCTCGGCTCGAATCACTTTCCAACCACTGTAATGTAGCTTTTCTGTGCCTTTTCTATAAATACTTTCATTTTCTTATGAACTTTCTTCTACGGTACCTACGTGTGAATTTAAGCGTAGTACTAGATTGGCAGCAAGATTTTGTCATTTTACAATTGAAATGGCTCGATGTAACCGTAAGATGTATGCTAAAAGATTCTTCTTTCGCACTTCTCGTTTGTGTAATTCACTTCCGGCTTCTTGCTTCCCAGTCAACTTTGATCTTCAAAAATTTAAATGCAATGTCAATAATTATCTTCTTAATTCTTAATTCTTGTTCTTTTATTCTTCTCTCTCCTTAATAGTAGTTTTTCTCATATTCCCTAATACTCAGTAACCTCTTGCGTCTTAGTGGTTTTATTGCCTTGTTTAGGATGAAATTGTTACAAAAATGTGTCTTATCTATCCAGGACGTTGACGATCATGGATCTCAATAAATTCTTTAGAAAAGCATTCAATGCTTCAGTAATTCTAAGCGTTTTATGTTAAAATTCTTTTTCTTATTTTCAATTACATTCTCTGTTTTATGCGCATTCATACCATTTATTTTTTCTAATCAAACCAAATTAATTTGCACAGTTTCCAATTAATTACTGGTTCTAGTCGTGCTTGATTCCTTTTCTTTTTAAATACTTTTAATACCTAATAACATTTTAAATACATTGAAGGCCATGTTGCCGGGTTTCATAAAACATATTTCTCGATTTGCACTTAGCTGATATATATTTGTTCTTTATCTTATCAGTTTTTGCTTTGTTAAATATGTTCTGATATTCTTGTTTTTGATATTATTGTAAGTCTATTTCGCGTTTAATATGTTATATTCAGATAATTTTATATTAATTTTTTGTTTTCATTTTTTAATATCCTGAATTCCCTGTTGCCTTCTCCCATTCTTCTCTTTCTATTTTTCCGATTTTTATATTTGATTATTTTTCAGCTTCTTTCTTTATTCCGTTTTGTTTATTCTGTTAATCCATATATCATTAAATAAATAGAGATACAAAATCCTTCATATGTCTTTTCTCTTTACATAGGGTCTACTAATATCGTATTAATTTCCTGATCACACAATTTCAAATCATTTTTTCCAGTTTGAAAAACGGCCTAAATACCTAATTATAGATACTGTTTTTTATATTTTTGTTTTATATTATTATTATTATTTTTATTTTCTTTGATTTCTGGCGTTTACACATTTCTTTCCGGGTCCCGCCCAGGGACCTAAGGTTAAAAATGGCGTCATGACACTTTCCACTGACAAAAAAAAAAAAAAAAAATTACATAGATAAAGCACTTCGTAAGGTGTGGGCTGTACTTGTCAAAACAATTATTGTATCTCCTTGAGGCATGGACTTCCAGGAATCCCTTCAATTAGTCTACTGCAATCTTTTCCAACCAGTCCTAGGGCTCCAACTACAACATGGATTGTTGATGTTCCCATATGCCACATTTTCGAGATTTCTATTTCAAGGTCCTTGTATTTTGACAGCTTTTTGAATATCTTCAAAGATACATTGCAGTCAGCAGGGACTGCCATGTCAATAAGGAGATTATTATTATTATTATTATTATTATTATTATTATTATTATTATTATTATTATTTCCTTTGGTTCTGGTGTGTACTCATTTATTTCCGGGTCCCGCCCAGAGACCTAAGGTTAGAAATGGTATCATGACATTTTCCACTGAGCAATTAAAAAAAAAAAACAAAAACAAAAAAAGAAACAAAACAAAACACATATTTTACATAGATAAAGCCTTCCGTAAGGTGTGGTATGTACTAGTTAGAAGAAAATTTTGCATTTCTTTAAGGCATGGGCTACCTTCAATGAGTCTATTGGAATCTTTTCCAATCAATCTGTGGGCTCCAACTACAACAGGAATTGTTGATGATCTCATGTGCCACATTTTTTAGATTTATTATTATTATTATTATTATTATTATTATTATTATTATTATTTCCTTTGATTTCTGTTGTATACACATTTTCTTCCGGCTCCCAACCAGAGACCTAAGAAATGAATTCACGATATTTTCCACTAATCATCTTTGTAAAAAAAATACACAAAAATAACAAACTAAGATCACACACGTAAAAGCTATTCATAATGTGTGATCTATACTAGTGAGTACATGTTTTTTGTATTTCTTTAAGACATGAGCTACCAAGAATCCCTTCTATTAGTCTATCGGAACCTTCTCCAATCAATCCGAGGGCTCCAACTACAACTGGAATTATTGATGTCCTCATATGCCACATTTTTGAGATTTCCAATTCAAGGTCCTTGCATTTTCAAAGTTTTTGGATAATCCTGAAAGATACATTGCAATCTGTAGGGACTGCCATGTCAATAAGAAATCGTATTCTATTTTTGTGGTCTTTGATCACGATGTCTGGGCGATTAGCTTAGATTGTTCTGTTTGTGTGTATTGTAAAGTCCCATAAAATTGTTATATATCTCTGTAACCGGGTCTGGGTGATGTTCATACCAGTTTCTTGCGATTTCCTTCCCGTAAAAGTTGCATATTTTCCAGTGCGAATATTGGCCCACTCTGTCATGTCGAGTTTTATATTCAATGGGTTCTAATACTGTGCAACCGGATAAAAGATGGTTAGTTGTTTCTGGATATTTATCACAGAATCTGCATTTCAGGTTAACGCAATTTTTCAGTATGTGTCCTTGGTAATTTCTAGTTAGCAGACATTGATCCTGTGCAGCAATAATAAAACCTTTGGTTTCAGCTTTTAACCCTGAACTACGTAACCACTGATGTGTACGGTGTTTATCTACATCAGTTTGTTTGATACGGGTAGAGTATTGAACATCAAGAGGCTTATCTTACCATCGTTTCTGCATTTGGTACATTGCTTTTGCTTTCTTTTTTTAAGTTCTTTGTCGCTTCAGTAGGTCTATTACTTTTTACTTGCACTTCTTCATCCTCTTGAAATTCCCTTTTGAATTTGTTGGCTTCCTTTATTACTGAATAAAGTTTCTTATTTCTTTCATGTTCTTTGACACAGATCATCCTGTCTTCTGTAGTTTCCAGGTACCTTTAAAGGCCGATTGTCATGGTTTTGTAAGACAATTCTAGTTGAACTAATCCTCTCCCTCTTTCGGGTCTGGACATATACAGACGATCAACATCAGCCTTAGAATGATGCGTGCGGTGGGAAGAGAGAAGCTTTCTCGTTATTAAATCCATTTGCTTAATATCAGCTATGGTCCAATTAAGGAAATTGAAACTGTATCGTACCAGAGGCACAGCCAACGTGTTTATGGTTGATATTCTTTTTTGTGGATTCAAGTCGGTATTTAACACCAGATGCACACGCTTGTAGCAATCTTTTCTTACATTCTCCTTGATTTTGGTATTCGATCCCCTTCGCTGACTCCTAAGTATTTATATGCTTCTTCTTCCAGTTCTCTAATCTCCGGGACAAAATCTAGAGCTATTGGGTGTATTTCTGTTATTCTATGGAGTGTATTTTTGCCATTCTTTCTTTTTTTAACGTTGAACATGTTGATGTTACCTGGGCCACTTAGTAAAATTGTCAATTTCTTTTCTCACGGGTTCAGAGCTCCAATTACTGTCGGTACAGTCTAAATCATCATTTCCCACATCCTGTCAATCCCGATCTCCAGGGCCTTGTATTTGGACAATGATTATTATTATTATTATTATTATTATTATTGTTGTTGTTGTTTGTGTATGTTATGTTTCCTGCTATGGATCCTGTAGAGCCGGATCCAAAGTATGGTTTTTAGGCCCTATAGGAGAATTGTCTTTTAACTGATAGCATTTTTTTTAATATATCGTATGTTCCTAGTAGGGCGATTTTCTGGGTAACTTGCATGTTGATGTTACCTGAGACACTGTTAGTAAAATTGTCCATTCTTTTTCTCACGAAGCCCAGAGCTCCGGTACTATTGGTACAGTCTCAATATTCATTCCCCACATCCTGTTAATCTCGATCTCCGGGTCCTTGTATTTGGAAAATTTCTCGATCATTCTCATGGAGGTGTCTCTCTCAGATGGTACTGCTATGTCAATAAGCATACATTTCCTTAATTTCTTGTTTTTTTTATGATAATATCAAGTCCGTTGACTGTTATTTCCCTATTATTATTATTATTGTTGTTGTTGTTGTTGTTGCTGTTGTGTGTGGTATAATTAAGCCAGAGAGTAATTTTAAGTGTCTAATTACCAAGTTCCTTCTGGAGTCTACAAGTAAAACAGGAATATTTTTGGACGCTTCGTTTAGATGGAAAGTGGTTTACGGATGATATGTGCAGTTTCATACAAAGGAAGCCATTTTAGCTCTGAGATGTTGATGTGGCCAGGAATTTTACTCACATTATTTTCGGTACCCTTCTTTATCATACACAATGCCCAATTGGATAATCGTCATTTTAAGTTTCCACATTTTGTTACTTTAATTTGTAGGTTCATATAATTTCATAGTTTTTGAAATTCTTTTTTTTTTTTAGAAATATTGGTATCTCATGAGCAAGTCAATTAGTTGAAAGGTTACTTTTTTTTAAATCTGTTATGATTGTGTCTGGTCTATTTGCATCAATTTTCCTGTCTGTGAAAATTTTTTGTGACATCATTCAGTGTTATTATAGAATAGAGTAACTTTTAATTAAATGCAAATCAGCTTTAATTTACTTAAAGTGACAGTAAATTAACTATATAATAGAAAATAGATAAAAATTATAATGATGTTGATTTTTTAATCACGTATGATTAAAAGTAATACAAGCTGATGTATTTTAGAATTCACATATTGAATAGCTGATCACGATATAAACTAGTCAACCATTGAAAAAATGAATGCAGTAATTTTCTGTTATGTACACAATCGATATAAACGCTTACTAGTGTCAGAGACAGGTTTCATTCTCAAGGTCAGAAATTTAATTTGTATGTAAGAACAGCAACTGAAATGATTTCACATGCTCAAGTTTGTGTATACGTAAGAACGAATACATATAAAACATCTGAAACATATATTAATGGGCATTAAGTATTGGAAAATTGCATGTTCAATAACGATACATTTCTTCATGAATATTTGTCAATATTCCAATTCAGAACTAGACAATTATTTCATGAATAATTAGAAAGAAGAAAAATGTTTTATACACGTCTACTTCTCTTGTCAACTGTCTTCAAATTATTCATATTAGACCAATTTAGAAACATTTCGGAATTGTGTAGATCGATATAAATGAATGATAATAAAAAAAAAGTGGGGACACATTCTCGTGTGGATTTGTGTCCCAGATTTTAGTACGCAATCGAAACCACATGCTGAGATTAACTTATAATGTTTTCTTTTAAGTCAGACAATTTGAGTTCATGTTTTATGCAAATTAAAGAGAGAGAAAAAAATCTGATTTTCCCTTCTCTCCTTTCTATTTTCTATCTCTTCCTCTCTCCCTCTTATTACGTTTAATTCACTTTGGGGGGGGGGGTATACATGTTATGCATACGATGCATTTATTATTTAAATTTAATGCACTTAGTTTAACCAAACCGCGTAAAAGTAATGTGACTTGACACTCAATGCAGAAGGCCGAATATAATGCAATAACTAAACTTTATGTATTTATACCGAACAAGATGTTTCTTATGATTTATGATAAATTTCTGAGATCCTTGGCATTAATTTTACCAAAATATAGCAATAAATAATGTGCCTAGAAATATGGAGTCTTGCACTTTAAAAAATATTCCCTACCCTCGAGAAAAAAAAGAAAAAGTAACTGTTTAATCTTATTAAAAAATCTTAGCACTGCAATATTTTTTCTAGATAATACTGTATAGAAAGAGAGAGAGAGAGAGAGTTTAAACAGAGAGAAAGAGAGTGAAACAGAGAGAAAGAGAGTGAGAGAGTGAAACAGAGAGAAAGACAAAGAAAGAGAGAGAGTTTGAACAGATACAGTCAGACTGACAAACATAGAGAGAAAAAAAAAGCGAGAGCGAACGGAAAGAGAGAGAGAGAGAAAGAGAGAGAGAGAGCGAACGGAAAAAGGGAGCGAGAGCGAGAAAAACTGTCAAAGAGAGGGTGAGAGAAAGGATGAGAGATAAACAAAGGGAGATAAAGCGAAACAGAAAGAGAGACAGATAAACAAAGAGAGAGAGAAAGAGAGAGTGCGTGTGTATGTGTGTGTGTGTGAGAGAGAGATCGAACAGAAACAGAGACAGATATAGAAAGTGTAAGTGGACAGAGACAGACAGAAAGAGTGAAAGAGAAATGGTTTGATTTCAGCTTCTCCTTGCCTGTTGAGTTTCAGGAAATTGGTTGAAACGTCCACTAAGCTGAACAGATTCAGTCATGACAAAAATATTTGTAAGGCAGACAAAAACACCTGTTAATGCTAACACAAACAATGACTTTATTCATTTATGGTTTATATATTTCGACATTAACTCTTCCCTGTTCGGTGGTGCTATGGCTTTCCTACGCACAGCCAGTTCTCATAGGAACATAAACTGGCTCGTTCGATCTGTAGCTGATTCACTTGTCGGGGTTAGCTCCTCCTTAATTTCCTAATTGTCCACTAGGGGACGCTCTCCCTACACTATAAATACTAGATAACTTCTTGCCTCGTTCTCTTTTCTACTTTGCATTTCAACGGACACATTTAAAAATGTGATCTCTCGTAGAGATCCGCGTTTTCGCCCACTTACGGGAAAACGTCATGAAACACACATACACGTACGTACGAACATTCACCAATATACACACTCTTTACATTCACACACAAACACAAATGTTAATGTCTTTGTCACTTGTAAAGTTTGTTGTTTAATACATATATTTGTTGACATATATATATATATATATATATATATATATATATATATATATATATCGGTATTGTTTGTTTTCTTTACATCTTCGGTTGGACTCAACTTGAGTTCGCATTCTTCTTGTAGTTGGACCTTCTAGCAGGAATAAACATCACGTGTCCCTAATTCAACAACACACAAACTCACACGGTCCTTCTACACAATAAAGTCAGGGAACTATAGCGCAACCAAAGCTGATTTCTTCGACTTCAACTACAAAAGGAAATTCTTTCGATTATAATTTTGTCTCACAGGGGTGTTTAAAGAATGAACTTGGCGATTCGTCTGCTAGCAAAATCGAATGGTTTATATTGAAGAATATTCGGGATGATTAGAACTTGGAAAACTGATAAATGATCCATTAGTTCCAATCAATCACTTCCATATTTTTCTCAAATTTGGATTGGTCACTCACCTGTCTAATTTCAAGATTGCTATTCTTCCATTTTACTGGTCCAAGTTCCTCTTACTACTGCCACCAATCATCTGAACTAGTGATGTACGACAGGTTCTTATTGCGCACCTGACATTAAAGTCTATATTCCCAAGTACCGCTTTAGCTGCTACCCAACTTTTAAAAGTGTCTTTGATATATTTTATTCTTCCTCATCAGAACAACTTGACGCTTTGGTCTTTTCCCACCCTTTGTGTTCGTCTGGAGACGTATTTTTTTCGTGTTCTACAGTCCTAATATTTTAATGGAATTTTTCGTTTTGTTCTTCTTTTTCTTGTTTTGTTCTTCTTTTCCTTCTATTCTTATCGTTTTCTTTGCCTTAGGAATCTTCCTGTGCCAGTCAATTTTAGATCATGGCCATACACTTACACAGTTTTCCCCCTATTTGATCTTTAACCAACTGTAATAACTACTTTTCATCTATGAAACCTCTTTCATTGTCCATATCTGGATTCAATCTCTTATTGTCGATTATGAACCCCAAATACTCTGTTTCTTCCAAAATAAGTTGACATTTATGGTAATTCTAATCTTAATACATGCCTATTCAATCGATCAAATATTGCCTGTAAAATGTTAAAAATGCTCACTGGCATTCTCTGAGAAAACCAATAACTTATCCAACTAACTTAGTCCTATTGACACAAACCATTGGAACACTCTGCACTGATATAACCTCACATGACACTCAAAGGGTGTCTTTTCTTGTACGCGTTTATATAAGGCTACCTGCCAATATCCTGACCACAGATCAAGGGTGGCGAAGTTGTCTTGCCTAACAAAGCCAATATATCATCAAGGGGCAGTCTGATATTATTCAAAGCTTTAATGTCCACACAAAACTTGTGATGTCCGTCCTTTTTATTAGCCATCACTATCAGAAAACTCCTAGGTTTGATAATGCCAGTTTCAAACAGATATTGTCTCATTTTTATAAACTGGTTTTCGTAAGGCCTCGTTTTTATCGGTGAGCGGTCGCCTGTATAAATATCCGTATTAAGCATCTGGGTTTGGTTCAACTTATGATATAAACGGGCCCTACTGTTGGCTCTAATATATCTGATAATCTGATTCTTGAAATGCACTATCTCCTAATAATTCTAGCTTTTGTATCCCCAATAATATTAACTTTTCTGAAAACTCACCCGTTTCTTAATATTCACTACTATTTCCAATTTCACTTCTCTGGAAATTTTCAGTTTTGTTTGACAGTGTTAATCAACATTACTGGAATCTGATTTGAACCATTTCCCTTCACCATTGCTTCTAATATCAACATCTCATACTCTTCCTCTTCAAGAAAATCCTCTGCTGGAATCATTCTAGAACTAATCCACACTCCTCCAAGATGATCGAGAGTGGGGGCAATTTCACATTATTTGGTGGCAAGATTATAATTTCTTAATTCGCTCCATACCCTGGTAGTGTTCTTGTTACTTACACTCTCAGATGAAATTTTAGTGATCCTTACTCTTCCTAAGCAAATCTTTTTCAGGTATTACATGCTAAGTGCTATATAGAATTTATGTATAGTTTTTATTCCTCGAATTTTATTGATTTTGATGTAATGGAATAACCTTTCACCCCCATGAGTGACTACACTATAGGTAGTAGCTATTTATAAGTATCTGTAAGTCAACGGACTACAGAGTTTAGCTGGAATTTTTTCCAGCTGTGCTGGCCAAACTCTCTGTCTCCGAGCAGAGAGGATCCCTAGACAAGGCTATGTCGAAGGGCAGAGTCTCGTCTCGGGAAACAGCTACCCGACCCTGTTTTATATGGGTTTTACGGGAATTTTTGGCTGAGCCTACGGGCTCGGATGCCCCACATTAAATTCGGCCCTGTGCCACATTTGATCGTGTGGGGAGGTTAGTAAATACTCTAGCTGCGATCTGTTACTCAGATCTTGACTGTTGTCGAACTCTCTGCCTTCGGACAGAAAAGGACCCGGATGAGGCTATGCCGAAGGACAGAGTCTTGTCCGGGGAGGTAGACAGACCCGAACCCGTTTATGCGGTGTTACGGGGAATTTTTGTTCGACCCTACGGACGACCTTGTGCATAACTGTTACCTTTATTCCGCTTGTACTGGTTTTACAATAACCCTTTACTTATTTATCCACCGTGTTTTACTACACTTATCTCGATTTCTTGACTATCTTTCTAAATTATCAGGTTTTTAGGTTTCTCCCTTTCAGTCCCAGATCTTTATAGACCTTAAAGTTCATCGTTGATATCACAGCCCCAACACTAGTTAGTACCTCAATTTCTCCTCTTTATATTAGGCTTGCAAATCAAATCTGCCTCTTACAACAAGATCTCTTCACTTGTTTATTTCATTTTGTTTAATCTATTTCCCATGTCTCTTATTTTCTGGGGGTACTTGTCATTCTCCTCTCTCCCCCAGAAAGATTTTTTTCGGCTCTTTGTTTTCCAGAATCTCCTCGGTTTCCAATCACTTTATATCACTTCACCCTTCTGTTCCACTCGCCTTCTTTTCTTCATTCCATATGAAGGATCACCCCCTCTTATAATTTCATACTTCCTGTAGGTTTGCAATCCTTGCTATAATGTCGAACCTGGCCACACTGCCAGCATGTCCTTGCTTGAATGTGTTCTTACAATTTCTTCATTTCTCAACTACCACATGCTTATTGTCAATCATGCCAGACCAGATACGGGAAACAGTGATTAATGGAATATTTATTTTTCCATTTATAATGTTGAAATCATGAAATATGAAATGCTGAAATCTTCGATCCACTAATATCTAGCTTAGCCTTTGTGAAATCTTATTTGAATTATATGCCATCATATTATATATATATATATATATATATATATATATATATATATTGACAACTTAACATAAAATCCCATTATAATGTAAATCGACAGTATCCGCAAAACTTGTAAGTCTAGAAAACAAGATTTGCCTGACTTCAATGACTTTTAGACTTAATATTTCGTCAGTTCGATTTATATGTGTCTTTTAAGGCCCTTATTGCAATACAATCAATCCTCACTTAAAGACTTTCCTGTTTAACGACCCCAGACTTATGATAAGCTATAAAATATCATAAAATAAAAATTAATAAGCTAGGCAATTCAAATTTTGTTTTAATACTTTGGTATTTTTAAATACATTTTTATATTTTGTAGTATACATGAAATAGGTTAACGTATTACACGTAGTATGACTGAAATAGGTACATTTTTACACGTAGTATGACTGAAATAGGTACAATGTTTTACACGTAGTATGACTGAAATAGGTACAATGTTTTACACGTAGTATGACTGAAATAGGTTCAATGTTTTACAAGTAGTATGACTGAAATAGATACAATGGTTTATACGTAGTATGCCTGAAATAGGTGTAATGTTTTACACGTGGTATGACTGAAATAGGTACAATGTTTTACACGTGGTATGCTTGAAATAGGTACAATGTTTACATGTAGTATGACTGAAGTTGGTACAACGTTTTACACGTAGTATGACTGAAATAGGTACAATGTTTTACATGTAATATGCCTGAAATAGGCACAATGCTTTACACGTGGTATGACTGAAGTTGGTACAATGTTTTACACGTAGTATGCCTGAAATAGATACAATGCTTTACACGTAGTGTGACTGAAATAGAATCAATATTTTACACGTGGTATGACTGAAATAGGTACAATGTTTTACACGTAGTATGACTGAAATAGGTACAATTTCTCACTTATCAACCGGTTCTTTAACGGCTAGACCGTTGGAATGGAATCCGGTCGTTAAGTTCCACTCAAATAGCTTGCTTTGTGTAAATCCCAGATTGATGCTTTTCCAATCGCTATAATCTTAATCTCTTTAAGTCTAGGATTAACCGTTATCTTTCACATATCCTCATCAAATGTGCCCATTACTCTTACCAATCACACAACAACCTCCTTCAGTAACCCTCTACTTTGACTGGCCCTTGAGCCTTGTATAATGTGAACATTAAAAAAAAGTTGAGGAATGTTTGCATGACATTAAAATGTCCCATTGTCTCTTTTAATTAAGCAGAAGATTTTTTTTAAGCAAATCTCCCCAAGCAAGGCGGGAGTGCCACTTGCACGCAAAGGGTTACAGGGAGTGAGAGTAAGATTAAAGAAGCGTGATGGGGGAAAGGATGAAGAGAAGGACAGAGATCAAGGTCAAAGCACCAGATGTCGTCGATTGACATTACATTTGAATATTTGAAGATTATAGCTATCAGGGAAGCAAGTAAGAGGAAGGGAGTTCCACTGACGGGAGGTGTAGAATAAGAATCTGCTGGAGTAGAGATGATGGATACATTTAGTCGTTTCGACAGTGAAAGGGTGGGACTGAGATGAAAACCTAGTAGCACGCTTAAAGTCATACACTTTGAGAACGAAAAAAATTAGCTCGTCGGAGCAATTGCCATGACAGTACTTGTAAAAAAGACAGAGGGAAGCCACAGCACGTCTGTGAGAAAGCGACTGCAGACAGGTTGTCAGATCAGGAACAACCACGTAAATCTTATAATTTATGAGTTTCTTGAGACATTCAATTTTTGTCAGTTACATCTAGGTTGTTTCGAATTGCTGGGTTTTTTTTTCAGGGTCTTTTCATCGTTTTTGCCCCTGGAGTCTAAATTCCGCTTTTCGCTTCACCACCTATAACGCTACAGTTTTAATATAGCCAACGTACTATTTATTAAGGTTCTAGGGCTTGGTTTTACACACAAATTGACCTACACATCCACCTTTTGTTTACTTTAAATCGGAATTGGTGTTTGCGCGAAGTTCATTGAAGCGTTCGTCGAACTTAAATCCATTCACAAGAAAAAGAAAGTGATTTGCCTATTACTAATAAAAAAATTAAAAAAAAACGACGCGTTTAATAATTTAAGGTTACAAGTTTCGATATTAACGCTTTCCTGTTTGGTACTTCTGAAGTTTATCTACTAGAGTTAGTCGGTCAGTTCTTATACGGTTAACTTAGACCGGTTCGTTAGACCGATAGTTTGTACAAAGAACTATGATGCCGCACCTACAGCCAAACTTTGTCGTTAATCTTTATCGATTTTTTTGTTCTGCAGGCGAAAAGTTTGAAAAAAAATTTTTGTCTGTTTGTTTTATTTTTATTTTTTGGGGGGGGGAACTTTCATTGACAATCTCATCTCGCAGGAATGGTCAAAGTTTGGTAATTCGTCTGCTTCTATCGGCGTCTCCTTGCGACAAGAATAAAAATTGAATGAATTATGTTGAAGATTCTTCTAGATATTTAGGGATTATGATTAATAACCTGTAAATTTAAATTATTCCCAAACTCTTCCCAAATTTGGCTTGGTCAATCTGCTGTTTAGTTTTCGAGCCGCTAATCTGCCATTTCATTGGTCCACGTCCCAAGGTGGGACCGCACTTGTCACATTCAGCCAGTTACCTCTTTGGTGAAAATTATGAATTTCCTGTATTAATGTATTTATTATGAATTAAGGATATTAAATAATAGGCACGTAATTATATCCTTACATTACTATCAATTTTCACCAAATGCACTTTCTAAACGTAACATACATTTTCAGGTTAAGACTTCTGTAAATAAATTAATTTCCTGAACAAACTGCCTTTGTGTCCATAATCAGCAAGATAAACAAAAATCCATCAAATATTACCTGACTACCGGCAACAGGCTACTTCCAGGCTTTATGTAAACATAACAGTGAGTTTCGTTTTTTTTGTTTTTTTTCAATTGTTTTTTTTTTCAATTCCAGTTCCTGTTAACAAAATTATTTTTTCTACACCTCTTTGAAAACTTAATTAAAAATAAACGATTTTATTTTTATAAACCAGATAACCGCCAGATATTTCTGATCTACTTGTAAAATCCAAATTAATTAGATAGGACTTTCAGGCTCTTCATATTTCACCTATTTCTGACTGATCGCTAATTGTAAATTTCAATGGTTGCAGAATACACAGTACTAATCTATATATAAAATTATGTGACTTCCGTTAGTCTGTCTTTCACGTCCTCTAAAATAATCATACATTGACCGATAAAAACCAAGTATTGGGGAGAAGTACAAACAGGTAAGGTGTTACAAAGTACATTTTGTTTTACTAGGTTGTGTAGCTTAGTACAATAAGTTTTCATTAATTTTTTGAAAAAATTAAAAGTTTTATTATTTAACATACAAAATACTTTCACTATTTTAAAAACAATTTAATGATTAAAATAACAAATATTTATATTGTTTTTATATATCTTTTCTTTAAGTTTTTATATATACCAGAATCCAGCTTCCGGTTCGCCCTTCATTTGCGATAACTATAAACAAATCACAAGGCCAAACTTTTTAAAATGTTGATTTGGCTCCAGAAAGAAATATTTACGCATGACCAGTTGTATGATGCATGCTCAAGAGTAAGAAATCCTAAGAATTTATTCTTCGCTGTTAAAAATGAAAAATAGACATTTTCTTAAAAATATTGTTTACCATGAAGTCCTATAGAATTAAATTAAAGAAATTATTAAGCCGTGAAGTAGGGTTTTTGTCAAAGTATTTTTTCCATACAAATCAGTTTTTCAAATTTAATGCATAATGTCTTCTCAATCCCACTGGATACACCTCATCACTTTCTTCCAACGCAAACTGGCTTTTGAAGTGGTTAATAGTGACTCATTTTATTATCCTCGGGTCATTCTTTTACTCTGCATTGTTGTAAACAATTCATTTTTCATCGCTTGTCATCTTTATCTTTAAAAAGTGTGTCATTTTTATTGTATTTGGGCAGAGAACCAGACATTAAAATGTGGTTTTTTAATTTTTTTTCTATTTAAAACCTGAGGTACCAAACATTATATTGATTCACGTATCCAAGTGTTTTCAAATGTCTTACAACGCTCATATGCCATATGGGAAGTATCTCTGCGATGCCTTGTATCGTATGACCTAGATTATTTATAATCAGTTTTTCGATTTGGTTATCATGAACTAGTGCCAGCCTGTCGTAAAGTTCTTGGTCTTCCAGATAAAAAAAATTCTATTTTTGAAACTAGCAAGCTACTTACAGCTATGGCACCATCTCTATAAATGACACATACCTTTTTTGCTGTTTGTACATCATTTTTCTGAATATATTTATAAATATATATGTGTCTGTGGTAAATATATATCTGTGTGTGTGTGTGTGTGTGTGTGTGTGTGTGTGTGTGTGTGTGATAAATTTCAGTCACCTGTGAAACAAAATCCCGAGTCAAAAAGCCACATATTGCAAAACGCTATGAACTTTTCCTTTAATCCAATACATTTGTAAAATCTCAGTTTAAAAATATTTGGTATGATGCCAAAATATCTATTATTTTTCAGATAAGAAAAAATTGGCAGACTCACAAAATACATTTGTTAAAGTTCAGATAGATCTTTTATTATCAAAAAACTCTGCAATTTCAATATTTAAAAAATTCGTCGAATGATCCCACTATCTAAATTAATGTCATTTTCGGGTTCAAAAACATTTGGTGCCACTGTCATTTCTAGGTTTTAAAAAAATCAATAAGATTCAAATATTTCTTTTATTATTTCTAAGTTCAAAAACATCTTCTATGATTTAAATATGCCTGCCATTTCTCGATTTAAATACATTTCGTATCGGCTCAATATGCTTATATCACTTTTACATTCAAAACATTTGGATCATGCCAAAAGGTTTTGAATGGTAATGATCTATATCTCTACGTAATTTATTATTTAAACATATTTGTTATAAGCCCAATATTCATTTTATTGCCATGTTTAAAAACTATTTGTTATGATTCCAATATACCTATATAATTTCTATGTTAAAAAAATATTTGGTATGATTCCAATATGGCTATATAATTTCTATATTAAAACAACATTTGATATGATTCCAATATGCCTATATAAGTTCTATATTAAAAAAATGTTATGATTCCAATATGGCTATATAATTTCTATATTAAAAAAACATTTGGTATGATTCCAATATGCCTATATAAGTTCTATATTTTTTAAAAATTGTTATGATTCCAATATGGCTATATAATTTCTATATT
This sequence comes from Acanthosepion pharaonis, assembly GCA_903632075.3. NCBI lineage: Eukaryota > Metazoa > Mollusca > Cephalopoda > Sepiida > Sepiidae > Acanthosepion > Acanthosepion pharaonis. Next base: position 290,802 of record CAHIKZ030000551.1, read on the forward strand.
AAAAAAACATTTGGTATGATTCCAATATGCTTATATAAGTTCTATATTTTTAAAAAATTGTTATGATTCCAATATGGCTATATAATTTCTATATTAAAAAAACATTTGGTATGATTCCAGTATGCCTATATAAGTTCTATATTAAAAAACATTTGCTATGATTCCAATATGCCTATATAATTCTATATTAAAAAACATTTGGTATGATTCCAATATGCCTATATTTAAAAAAATTGTTATGATTCCAATATGGCTATATAATTTCTATATTAAAAAAACATTTGGTATGATTCCAATATGCCTATATAAGTTCTATATTAAAAAAAAATTCTTATGATTCCAATATGCCTATATAATTTCTATATTAAAAAACATTTGCTATGATTCCAATATGCCTATATAATTCTATATTAAAAAAAAACATTTGGTATGATTCCAATATGCCTATATAAGTTCTATATTAAAAAACATTTGTTATGATTCCAATATGACTATATAATTTCTATATTAAAAAAACATTTGGTATGGTTCCAATATGCCTATATAATTCTATATTAAAAAAAAACATTTGGTATGATTCCAATATGCCTATATAATTTTTATATTAAAAAAACATTTGGTATGATTCCAATATGCCAATATAATTTATATATTAAAAACATTTGGTATGATTCCAACGTGCCTATAAACTTTCTATATTAAAAATCATTTAGCATGATCTCAAAATATCCGTCTCATTTTTAGGTTCGTAAATATCTAATATTATATTTATTGTTGTTCAAAAATATTTGTTACTAGGTTTAAATCCGTCCTATAGTGTGGCACTTAATCTAGCTGCTGCGGAGGGCTCTAGGTTGAGCCTTCATCACTATAGGCGATGTTTGTATAACCTCATCATAACTGATAGGTTCAAAACCTGTCATAATGGAAAGGTTCAAAAACATTTGACCTAATAATATGCCTGACATTTTCAGATAGAAAAAAATATTTGTCAAGACACAAATAGGTCTGTTTTTTCTACTTCAAAATTTGGTATTATTCCATGCTTTTATTTTTTCTAAGTTCAAAATCTCTTGGTGCATGATACCAACATAACAATATAATAATGGCAATATTGACTTAAAATCTTTTTATTTATAACTACAATGATTGTATTATTTATAGGTTTATAAACATTTTATATGATTCTGATATATATGTGTCATTTCATGATTCAAAGTAGTTGCTAAAATCCCGTATGACAATTCTATTTTTCGTTTTAAAACATTACTTATAATCCCAACATGGTTATGATGTCTTAAAATTCAAAGAGATTTTACATGATCCGAAAACGATATTTGTAGGTATAAAATTCATTAGTAGTTTAAAAGTATTCAATATGATCTCCAAATATTTGTTATTTCTGTAATATCTCCGTATGCCTATGTTATTGATAGATTTTTAAAAAAATGAGCAAAATCTCCAAATATTCATGCCCTTGCTAGATTTTTTTTTAAATAGTAAGATCCCCAAATATTCATGCCCTTGCTAGATTTTTTTTTTAAAATAGTAAGATCCACAAATATTCATATCCTTGCTAGATTTTTTAAAAAATAGCAAAATCCCAAAACATTCATGCCCATGCTATATATTTTTAAAAAATCAAGATCCCCAAATATTTATGCCCTTGCTAGATTTTTTTTAAAAAAGTAGCAAAATCCCCAAATATGCATGCCCTTGCTAGATTTTTTTAAAAAAAAATAGCAAGATCTTAAAATATATATGCCCTTACTAGATTTTTTTAAAAATATCAAGATCCCGAAATATTCACACCTTGCTAGATTTTTTTAAAAATAACAAAATCCCGAAATATTCATGCCTTTGCTAGATTTTTTAAAAAAATAGCAAGATCCTAAAATATTCATGCCTTTGCAAGATTTTTAAAAAAATATCAAGATCCCCAAATATTCATGCCCTTGCTAGATTTCTTAAAAAATAGCAAGATCCTAAAATATTCATGCCCTTGCAAGATTTTTAAAATAGCATGATCCCCAAATATTTATGTCATTTGCTGGTTCAGACATATTTCATATGATCCAATATGGAGTGACTTTTGTAACTTAAAAATAGGTATGCGCCTAATATGTATATGTTATTTGCTATTGTAGATTAAGAAAAAATTAGTATGATACCAATGCGCCTACGTCATTACTACTCATGATAAAATTATGCTTTAATCATTGCTAGGCACAATCATTTAGTAGGATAGCATTATTTCTATGTTATTTGCAGTTTGAAAAATATTTGATATGATCCCAATATGGCTTGTCATTTCTATGCCCTAGAGGATTTGGTATAATCTACTACCTATAGATCATTTCTAAGCTGAACGACGTTGATATGTCTATATAAGTACAACGGTCCTAAAAGATGAATGATACTGACGGTAGAACGCAAAACGACGATGTTCACCAAAACTTGAGTGATATTGATGTGTGGACAGAAGGATAACAGTCCCAAGAGATGGATATTGACGTATATGTAAAAGGATTACGTTCTCAAAAGCTAAAGGATATTGATTTGTGTATAGAAGCAAAACGGACCCAAAGGTGGAATTACATTGATGTATGTATAGAAGTTGAATGATTAATGTGCGTATACAAGGAAATCAGACTGAAATGCTGAATGACATTAACATGTAGTATATAAAAGGCCAATGTTCCAAAAAGCTGGACGACATTGATATCTATATAGAAGGTCAAAAGTCACAAAGATAAATTAGATGTTTGGGATAGAACAAAGGTCTCAAACACTGAATTATACTGACGCATGTATAGAGGAATAACTGTCCCCTAAAATGGATGATATTGATATGTATATATAAGGACAAGTTACAAAAGCTAAATGACATTGATGTGTGTAAAATAAGAGAACAGCTCGAAAAAAAAAAATGAATAACGTAGGGTAAGAGTAAAAAATAAGAATGACATTGCTGACAGTTTTTCTATTTGGTCTGTTTTCAAAATGAAGGTAAATAGTGTTTAAATCAGTTTAATTTGCAATCACTGTTTCTAATGAAGAAACTATATTCTAATTATGTTCTCATATATCCACAAACAATGTATGCAAATCCTGGATTATAAATATTAATGCATATTTTTAACTATCTGGAACTTTTTATTTGAGAAAATAATTTGATACAGCGTTTGGATAATGGTAGCAGAATTTACTTGTAACCCTGTTTCTTACAATTGATTACATGTTTCTTTTATTATGTTTGCTTGCAAATCGAAAACTAAAACATTCCGAGAAACAAGCGAACAGATTTTTCTTCGTCTAAGTCTCAAGAGAAGTGCGTATTTTTTTTTATTTTGAATTACATAATTAATTAACCACTTTTAATCCACAGGATCATAGTCTTCAAAGAAGCTTTGAGTGCTGTCTACAGTGATTAAATATATCATTGATCAGCTGGTGATGCCATGGCTATCGGGAAATGAAATCGGTTGGCCGAGTTCTATTTCCAACCGAGGGCTTTCGTTCACATTCGCGCTAACACTCACTTGTAAATGGCTTACATTCAGATGTGGATAGCATGGCGGTTATCAGCACTGAAAATGAAATCGGTTGGCTGAGTTCAATTTCTAGGTGATAGCTTTCACTCACATTGTGAATGGCTTACATTTAAGAGACATGGATAGCATAACGGTTACCAGCACTGAAAATAAAATCGGCGAGCTGAACTTAAATTCTCGTTTAGCCTGTTGCTTTCTCTTTTGTATAGATGCTTTTGGTAAAGGCATGAGTTAATCTCCATTTGTATATAGTAGGGTAGAGTGGGCTCTCTAATCTTAGCTGGCAACCAGAGAAGATGTATGTAGTTGAAATTAAAGTATTACATGTTACGAAAGGCGAACGTTTTAATAACTTTCCCATACAAAAGTCCATGTAGTCTTTTGAAGTTTTTTGTTCATATATGAGACATTCAATTGTGTCACTTCGCGTCCTCCACGGCCTGACTTTTTGGCTACCCTGATAAATATTTATGAGCATTCTTGAATTAAAACTTTTTGAAAAACCAATAAAATTTTTGCTCTTGCAAATAAATACTTGTTACAAAATGAAATCCTTGTATTTGCCTTGATAAAGTCCCCCAGGGGACGAAACGCGTCACCTAAGATAATTTGTGTGTGTGTGTGTGTGTGTGTGTGTGTGTGTGTGTGTGTGTGTGTGTGTGTGTGTGTGTGTGTGTAAACAAGTTTTATTAAGTTCAAACCGAACATATAAGGGCGCTGTGTTTTCTACATGGGCAATGTGTCATGTAGAAATTAGATAAAGTAGGTCCGAACAGTGATCTCATCGCTACGCCGCCAGTCTGTATGTTGATGTTACCATCGTGTTCGTAAAAAACGTGCTTGTTTCGTGCAAGATAGCAGTTTATGTAGAATAGTTGTCTGATCTTTAGCGGTGTGAACGAGAGGTGATTGTATACGTTCTATATTATTATGCCTATAGTTTCTTTGATTACGATATTGGAAAATAGACTTTCAGCGTCTAACGAGGCTAGGATGACGTCATTTGCTTTACTGGATTGTAACATGTCGCGGAATCGGTTAGTGGGATAAATATTTTCTTGGTAAATACGAACATGAATTTCGGAAATTTTATCTACAATTTCGATTTCAATATACATCGTCTTATTTAAAAATTGGAAAAAAATACAATAAAACAGTCTTTGTCATTATTTCGTGTCCTAGAAATTTCAACTGTCTTGTCCTGATGTTAAGTTTCCTTTTTGTTCCCATTCTCTCCAAAACCTCACCGTTGCTCACATGTTCGTTCCATGGTATCTTCAGCATCTTTCTGTAGAACCACATTTCTGTTACTTTAAGTCTCTTCTTCATCTTTGATTGTCCAGCATTCGCTGCCATACAAAAGGACAGATATCACGCAACAGCTCAATACTCTTTTCTTTGTTTCTTTGTTTCTAACGAATTTTTTCTGTCTCTTAATACTCTGCTTAGCTTTTTGAATGCATCTTTAGCCATCCCGGTACAACTGCGGATCTCAGTGTCGCACTTTCCGTCCTCTGTCAGGACACTTCCCAGATATTTAAATGTCTGTACCTGCTTGATTTTAGTATCCTCGACCTGTAATTTACATTTTGGGTTCATCCTTTTGCTGATGACCATACAGTCTGTCTTCTTGCAGTTTATGCTTAGTCCTTTCTTCCCGCTTTCCTTGTACTTTCCTTTCCGTGTCTGCTATCAGCGCTGTGTCATCTGTATATCTTAAATTGTTAAGATTGTGGTCGCCAGTGATGAATTCCGGTATGATTTCTAGTTCTCTCATAATCGCCTCGCTGTATAGGTTGAATAAGTCCAGTGAAAAGACACATACTTGTCTTACACCTCTTTATATTTTTGTATATCTGCTGAGCTCATTTTTATCCGTATGCAGGTGGTTTGCTGCCAGTATAGATTCTTGATTATTCTAATGTCTTCCCGAATATTTCACGGTTGCTAAGCAGCTCTAACACATCTTTGTGGCGTATTTTGTCGAAAGCCATTACGTAATGTATAAAACACAAGTACACATCCTTCTGCATTTGTATTGCTCTTTCTGATAACATCCCTTGTTCCGGTGTCTTTGACGAACCCGCGCTGTTCTTGTCCTACATCTGACCTTATGAGTTTCGTTATGTGGCTCATTAGGCTGATTGTTCGGTGGAGTTCACAATCGTTTGCGTCTGGTTTCTTAGGCAGTGCTATGAAAATAGGTCTGCTTAGGCATATCACCACTGCTATATACCATACTTTAAAACTATATCTTTATCACACATATATATATATATATATATATATATATATATTACAATGAAAAATTCATACAAAAAGTAGATTAGTAAAGTTAATGATATAAAATGGCGAAATCTCTTCGCTAACTAAATTTTAAAGATGCATTAATCCATTAACCACTCGATGATCCTTATGATCCTTGTTTTTTAAAATTATAAACTGTATTAGGTCTTCCTTAAATATGCAAGTACTTTCGACGATTCCTCAGGCATGGAAACTATTTTGTTTTTGGTAAAATTCAGGTAGCATCCAAGACGACAAAATATAATGCAAATCGAATTTTTTTTTTTAAATGTGTTATTGATAACGGATACAAACTTGTGGAGCGTGCAGTCGTGATGCTAAGGTTGAATTTTTGAAAATTTAAGTGAGTGCGTTTTATATTAATAAGGCAATTTAAGAAATTTTTGTTGTAGGGGTTTATCAGTCAACGTGGCATGAACTAAACATTCAATAAGTAGAATAATATCTCAGATTTTTAACAAAAATAATGATAAAATCAGTCAGTAACATCGATAGATCTATATCCCAATCATAACAATACCATATTAAATGAACCTCTTTCCAACAAACAACGTAAATTTTTCTAAAAAATAAATGCAACTGTCGAAAGAATACGATCTGTTCATTAAACGGTCAATGTATGACCAATATTATTGTATATCGAGCGAGCTCACGTTCCGGTAGCGATGTTAGATTTTATTTTAGTTCTACTTGTAAGTTTTGCTTCTACCATCACCGAATGACTTTGGCCAATATTAAACACAGAAACAACACTAGTCTCTATAATTATTTCTGACAATTGAAAGATACCGGCAACTCCTCTTCAATTAACTGGAATATTATAGCAAGGACAAAATTGTATAACGGTAAAGGAAATAAATGTAACCTATGTTTGGTTGAGAAAATGATTATCTTAAAACACTTAAATATCTCGGGATTATTAAACAAGAGAAATGAACTGGTGGTTACATGTAGGCATAAAAATAAGTATCTAATTAAATATGTTGACCCAGATTAATTTTTAATACTATCAGTGTTTAGATCTTAGTGCATGCTACGATCTATTATATATTATATATTATAATTTATTGTCAATAATTACTGTTTAATTTTTAATATTAACATTTTTTAAAGATTAAACATTATGTCTGGTTTTGTTGTTACTTGTTCCCAAATGTTTTCATTTATTTATTCTTTTTTACCCTTTTCGGCCAAGTGAGTGGCCGCTTTGAAAACCATATCTCACAGACTTCATTGCCGGTCATGAAACACGAAACACTTGAGTACCAAGATAAAACTTCACATCCTCCCTTTCTTTTGTGGGTGTCCCAATCACAGTATCACTGAATTTAGATTTTCAGCAATTTCGTTGCTCATAAATTTAACCTTTTAGATAGTGGTTCAAAATTTTAAAATTGTTCGGATATTATACGCCATCTTGGTGTCAACACATTTCTCATTGCATAAACTTTAATCACTGGTAACATTTTCAACAATATCCACTGAAGTATAGAAAATATTCAGTCAACACAAAATCTTACTAAATTCAAATGCTTTAAAGTAAAAAAAATAATTAAAAACTGCTACAAAAGATTAATAATAAATGAAATGTTAATATAAGCCGTTTCCCTATAAGGAAAAATTCAGCATTCATTGACCCAATAGACAATACTACTTTCGGTTTAAATTTATAAAATATTTTTCTTAAAATAATCTTTCAGGAAAATAACTTTCTCAAACCCACTATCTGTTATTATTCTTTCCAGAACTGATGGGGGTTTCCTTCCTAACCTTTTGTTTGGAGTAGTGTGGAACGTCAACATCTTGATTATGTCATTATTTTCTCTTTTAGATGTACATGCTATCCATTTTAGTTATGTACCATGTTGAAATTTCTCAAGTAATATATGGTTTCTGCTATTTGGTAAACACCCTACGCATGTCCCACCAAAATATTACCATGCCCCACCGGTGGGACATGCGCCCCAAGTTGGTAATCATTGCTCTATGTGAAATATGCATTCGTTGGAACTCTGATCATTCGTAATTAGAGTTCAGTATTAAATATACGTCTAGTTCTGATGTCTAGGTAGTACCTTTCTATTGCGCTAAAAAACTGATAGTGCCAGGATATTCCTTGGTGCAATATTCCGAGGAGCTATAAATTTTTGTCTCATCTTCACGTATGTATAGGATTCTACATCAAAGAAGGAGGAAGTGTTGCATAACAATACAGAGGGATAATAAGTCTACGATTCGACCGAGCGTTGAATATTGTTGCCACATCTGGTCTGAGACTTTTGCTACATATCTAGAGATTTTTAAGAAAATCCAAAGAAGAATCTGCAACGTTATCGATCCTGGCCTAGCATCTCAGCTTCAGTCATTCTCCCACCGTAACGTATCTTCTCTGTCCTTTTTCTGTAAATATCATCATAGTAATTGTTCTGGCGTCGTTCCTCTTTGACTTGAGAAATTTAAGCGCAGTACTAGATGGGAAACTAGGTCTCATCATTTTACTATTAGAATTGTTAGTTGTAACCATAAGAAAAAAATCGGTCCTGTGTTTAAAAAAGGAGTCGAGTCAGTGCGAACGAACCATTCCTTAGCTGCATAGTAGGTGTTTTGAAAGGGCTACATACAGTTTTGAATTCAGGGTTTTCCTTCTCTTAGACTGGTTGCCATTACGAACCCAGTCTGTTAAGGAGTCGACCGTAGTTGGGATCATCGAGTCAATGCGAAAGATCCATTCCTTAGATGCATAGTATGTGTTTCGTCAGGTCTACATACAATTTTAAATTCAGAGTTTTCCTTCTCCTAGACCGTTTGTCATTACGAATTTAATGATCTCGACTGGAATTCGAACGCGGCTCTACGATTACTCAATCTGAGGCGTAATCCATTTTGTTTTTAACTGCATTAAAATATCACCGACCTATGCAAATTATGGAAACATGTGTAATTAGCATTAACAAAATATTTGTTAAAGAACAAACCTGCTAGATTATATAACTTTTTGAAGACATTCAAATCCTGCTCAGACAAACTAGAAATATGATACACAAACGCACATAAATTATACACACGAACGCTGTCTGACACGCTGTCTGACACGTGATGTCTGCTTTACCAATGAAAAACAAACAACACAAAAATAACAGAATTTTCTTTTCTTCTCTTTATTTCATTTTTTGATGAACTTTTAATAAAAGCGAAACATTAAATTTATAAGCATTTCCTATTTGTTCCTTATCCTATTATTCTATCAGAATAATAATAGGTAAGTGAATAGCAAGATGGAAAACTGAATTGTATCGTGTTTTGTTCCGAGAAGTTATCGTTCTACATTTTTTTTTTAC